>LPNX010275333.1:137180-163619 GCA_001517045.1 Pseudotsuga menziesii | reverse complement strand
ACTGGTCTCCTGCTGGCACGTCGTGTGTTGAACAGCTTGAGATGGATGAGGAATATGTTGGCAACGAGGAGGTATATGCAATCCATTCTTTTAATTGTTTCTAGGGTTTCTAATTACAAATGCAAATTTTGATGATGTATTTCAAAACCATGTAGTCCAAGAATAAGATAATTCATTTTTTGGATTGTGATGAGCTAAAAAAGAATATTGCATTTGGCAGTTCTGTTTCTTATCATTATAGTTATTTGGTATTGTGTCATATTTGGTAACCGACTTTTTTAACTATGGGATACATGGGATGTTTTGTTAATTTCAAATTATATATGCCTTCATGTTAGCTTATTTAGAATTATGTGGGATTAAAGTTTGTACTGATTTGTATGCCAGGCCACTGGCGAGGACTAGCGTTGAACCAAATGATGCCAGGAGGCCATTTAGAGATTTGTTGGATGTCGGTCTCGTCAGGACCACCACTGGCAACAGGGTTTTTAGAGCTCTGAAGGTCGGTAACCTGTCCATTGTTTTTTACATTGAATTAAATGTTGTAAAAGTGATTTCAGTTATTTGATAAGGAAACTAACTTATGAAGAGAGAAAGGAAAAATTGATTGCTCGGTTGAACGCTTTGAATAATGCTGAGGATGATGAATAAATAATTAACCTGTCCATTGTTAATGCTCGGTTTTTGGAGCTTTGAAGGTCGGTAACCTGTCCATTGTTTTTTACATTGAATTAAATGTTGTAAAAGTGATTTCAGTTATTTGATAAGGAAACTAACTTATGAAGAGAGAAAGGAAAAATTGATTGCTCGGTTGAACGCTTTGAATAATGCTGAGGATGATGAATAAATAATTAAAGTTATTGGCTCAGTTGTATTTTATCTTCCTTATTGGTGAATTGCAGGACTTAGACTAGTAATACATTATGAAGCTTTTGTTTTTTTCAGCCAAGTTCTTAAGATTGGCTGGCTAAAAGCTGTTCTGGCTATAATGCTATTTAATTTTGGTAGGATAATGTGTTGCTGAGATAGAGATTGTGAATTGAATTTATATTCAAGGTTTGGTTTGGTAATTGCTATTGGAAATGGTATAAATATTCTTGCCATCAAAATTAGTTATGTGTTAATGTTTGGCAACTTCAAATTTAATCCTAATGAAATGTGGGTAAACTCCTTGGATCTCCAGAGCTACCATTATTTCTGGTGTGGCAGGTTTGGTATGTAAATAGTCATAGCTTACATCCTCCACTCTACCACGATAAACTCGGGCTACCCAGGCAATGGTAGAGTAACTACAAAAAAAAACAGATTTACAAAGGCAAAATCGTATTCCTGTTCATTCCCACCATACTGCTAAATTATCCATTTCCATCACTAAGCTTACTCTCTTAATTCTTTGGACAAGTTAAAGACTTTCCCTCTGAAATTTAGGAATAGTAACTGTCTCTAATAGGTTACAGTACTATGGATACCACCTATTTCCCATCACAGTTTATTGAAATAGAAACCAACAAACTCCTATTGATGCATTTGCAGAAAGCATACCATAAAGACATAAGTGCTGCAGCCATTGAAACCCCTACCACAGAACTCAGCTTGGGTAACAGCGATAGAAAGTATTGAATAGAACTGAAAATGAGGATCCAGTAAGATTGCCTCACGTGTTTACAACTTTTGCACACTGTTTGGTGAAATTTCTTTAAAAGTATTGAATAGAACTGAAAATGAGGATCCAGTAAGATTGCCTCACGTGTTTACAACTTCTGCACACTGTTTGGTGAAATTTCTTTAATGATTGTCCACCAGTAACCATATAAACTATGTGCACACCAACTTCAACCATCAAATTCAGGGGAACAAGAATCCATAGGCCAACCTTCTCTCCAAATGCATGTTGTGCTAACTCGTGATATCGATCGAAGCGCTTTCCCGGGACGATCTCATGCATATGTACCAGCTGCCAAAGTGTATATAAGGTAACCAACCAAGAAATCACGTGTACCAGAATGCCTGGACCCCTGCACATGAAAAGGACTTCATAATATGCCAAACCTTTTGCAGTATGTTTAATAATAGACACATGTTTCCCATAAATAAAAGAGGTATATCCTATGTTTAGAGACGCAACAGTTGTAACATTTAAATAGCATATACGAGCCTTATAGAAAACATATAAGAACATGTATGAACCTGGTAGCGCCCAGAGGTATTCAAACCCTTGAGGGTATTCAGTCTAGGATTGTGTGACTCAGTGGTTTTAATTCCTCTTAGCGCTACACTGATCAGGAATTTGATCAGGTGTTTGTTAATTGTTTACTATTATTATGGTGTCCATGAACCACAGATTTATTTCCTTTAGGCAAATTTCATGTCTTTTTGATAAGGCCTTTGTTATTGAGAATCACTATTGTTCCATTATTGCAGTTTAGAATGACAAAATCAATCCATCCACATCAGTGTCTATGTTAGGATTTGTTTGCTTACCATCCTAAGAATACCATTTGTTCATTTGTTTTCTGAATGTTGCTTATGCTTTGTTGATTATGTAGCAACAAAATGGAAGGAAATCTCTACTGGGTTGCATGTAGAATATGATCAAAGGCCAAATGTATTCAGGTATGATCTTTTACTTGGAAATGATGACTGTTGATGTATTTTGAAACCCCAATTATTACATTATATTAATTTTATTATTATTTAATTCATTGCAGGGGAACTGGTCGATATGCTAGTGTACATGCTCATTTAGGGAGAACTGGAAGTAGGAGAGACGATCTTGAGTCTCTGGCTTATACACTTATATTTCTTCTTCGAGGACATTTGCCTTGGCAAGGATACCAGGTTATATTGTAGTCACTGACCTCCAAGCATTTTTATCATATCATAAGTTTGGTATCCTTTATTTTGTATAAATGTTTCTTATAAATACATATCTCATTTGTTGACAGGGTGACAACAAGAGCTTCTTGGTTTGCAAGAAAAAAATGGCCACATCCCCAGAGATGTTGTGTTGCTTTTGTCCACAACCTTTTAAACTTTTTCTGGAATATGTGGTGAATTTGAAATTTGATGAAGAGCCCTATTATGCAAAATATATTTAACTTTTTGATGGGATTATTGGGCCAAATCCAGCTGTTAGGCCAATAAATACTGATGGAGCTCTGAAGGTACTATTGGTTTTCTTAGGAAATCCTATTTTTGAAATGCAAGTAGGAAGCTCTCTAATGTGTTTTTAATTTGGTTAAGCTTGTCTACCAGGTTGGTCAAAAGAGAGGTAGGTTGACTATTGAGGAAGGTTCGGCTTCGTATGCCTGCTACACAATGGATCAGCGTTTATAATGCTAGGAGGCCAATGAAACAGAGGTATGTGTCTTGGACAAGGTTGTCAGTTTGGTTTTCAGCATTATGTTGTTATAACTTCTTCATGGTTTATGTCTATGTATGTACTTGTCATTTGATTATTAGATTTCATTAGACGACAATATTATTTTGCTCCTGTATTGGTTGAAAATGTTGAATTTTTTTTCCTGCATTAAATTGTGTATCTGAGATGATACTTCAGGTTGTAAATTAAATATTACACTATTTATTGACATTGCTAGTAATGTCAAGTTCTGAAATCAAATTTTCTTTCTATGCTATGGCCAGATACCACTATAATGTGGCTGATACAAGACTTGCACATCATGTTGAGAAAGGAAATGAAGATGGTCTTTTTATAAGTAGTGTAGCTTCATGCTCAAATCTGTGGGCTCTCATTATGGATGTGGGAACTGATTTCACTGCACAATTTTATGAGCTTTCTCAGTGCTTTCTTCACAAGGTTATATTTTTTATGTTCTTTATATAAAATGTGTACATGCATGTGTTAAGCATCATTAGTTTTTGTACTTATTACTTCCTACTTTTTTTTAGGAATGGATCATGGAACAATGGGAGAAAAACTATTACATAAGTGCGATTGCAGGGGCCAACAATGGGAGCTCCCTGGTAGTAATGTCTAAAGGTAAGCTTCTGTAGATGTTTTCAATTGTCAAAGTTTGATAGTTCAATAGCTGGTGGGTATATTAACCATTAAGCTTTTGTGTGTTCCAGGCACACAGTACACACAGCAGTCATACAAGGTCAGCGATTCTTTTCCATTTAAATGGATAAACAAAAAGTGGAGAGAGGGGTTCTATTTAACTTCTATGGCTTCTGCAGGAAGTAGATGGGGTGTTGTAATGTCTCGAAATGCAGGTTTTACAGATCAGGTACAGAATGCAACTGTGTAGAGAATAATACAGCTCTGTTGCCTTTTTTGGATTCATGTAGCTGATTTTAGTAATGACTTCTATTTGTACCACAGGTTGTTGAACTTGATTTCCTATATCCTAGTGAGGGGATCCACAGACTGTGGGATCATGGTTATCGTATCACTGCAACTGCAGCAACATGGGATCAGGTGGCTTTTGTTTTGAGTGTTCCTAGACGAAAGCCTACAGATGAAACCCAGGAGACTCTTCGTACATCAGCATTTCCGAGTACTCATGTTAAGGTAAAGCAAAGTCTATTTATTGACAATACCTGCAGTTTTTGTTTTCCATCTTGCAACTTACAAGACAATTGAAATGTTTTGTCCTCGCAGGAAAAGTGGGCTAAGAATCTATATATTGCTTCTGTTTGTTATGGCCACACAGAATCCTGAAGTGCCAATGTGCTGAAGTTTTCTGATGTAAGTCTTGGTGCCTCTGCCTTGTGCATACAGCTGATCCCTTTTCACATATCTTTTGTATGTTGCAAGTTTGTAAAATTCAAAAATCCCCTGAAAGGTGATTTTTGATCAAGTTGTGCAGGTTAAGGAAATTTTGATTTGCAAGCTTGCTGCCTGTATTCGTAAGCTCATGTCATCTCATCTTATTGATTCTCAATATAAAAAGGAAGTTAAATTTGCATTATATAGATGTGTATGGTAGAAACCTTTACATTACTGGCTCCCCAGTACATCAGTCTATCTGATTATCAAGCTGAGGTTTGAGTACTTATCTTTAAACCTGTGTATAGTACGAAATAAATCATGATAAGCCATTACAGATACATGGCAAATTTTCCATATTCCATTGTTATTATGTTTATTATTAACCATGCAAGGAGAGTTTTAATTGTAGGCAAATTATGCCTGTAGACATTCAGCACTTATGGTATAGCTAAAACTACACAATCATTATAATAATATTCAGCAGTTGACATTTTTTACATCTTATTATTGGATTTGAATTTTAGCACGTTAATTGTTGAGCTGTCCAAGTAAAAGTTGAGTAGACTACTTTTTGATTTGGACCTAATTTGTTTGTAGCAAGTCCAGAACTGGATTATCATTTAATAGAAACAAAAATGCAAACAATAAATGGTAAAAGCAGGGAAATAAATTTTACTGTCTTTGAATTGAAATGAATATAATGAATATAACATCAATGTCATTTTTCTCATGCTGTGCATTTTATTCTGCATTGGTATTTATTGATATGTTGTAGATCAAGTTTGATTTTTGAAGCAGTTCCTAGATTTGGTTATATGGCACATAGATCGAGGAGTACTACTGTAGCATCAAGGAGTGGAGTAAATCATATGAAAGTAGCATGCCCATTTTCTATGCAAGAAACAATTTGTAGTTTCAGTAAACCTCGAAAGACCAATCTTTTGAGACTTGGACAAAAGTAGTAATGCAAATATTACTAATGTATTAGAAAATATTATGCATATCATATTCGCAAAAACATTAAAAGCTATTCCAGTTTTATACCTCATTCGTTGAAGCCAGGCTACTCTAAATGGAAAACACAGCAGGAACATATTCGAGTTTTAATAACAGAAAATACAAAGAGTACAATGCGTTTTAATAATAGAAAAATACAAAGAATTTGCCTTTCGATAGATGGCAGAGTGCAGAAATTAAAGAAGGTTGATATTATAAATTTGCTATAAAAAGCTGCACTAGCGGTCATGAAGATATTTGCAATCAAAAGAAAAAGTAGGTTCACCTTTTTTGTATTTATTTGTGTTCTTTGCAACTTTTGAGTGGTCTGTACTTATTTGAGGTGTTACTTGGACAAGCAGACAAGAGGTCCATATATTCACAAAAGCATAGCATAAACAAAACCAGGAATAGCATGAACAACAAATCTAGACCTTAGTAATCAAGAAAATCACAGAGATGGTACAGGCAGCACAAGCAGCACTTCCGATGGGCATTGTTTCTGAGATTTGGCGAGTTTATTTCACAGAACACTGTTTGACTATAATGAAGTCTCAGATGAAGCTCATAGGCAAAATTATCCAATTGTTCATTCTGACTTACAGCTGCTACCGGATAATTGCATCAAAAGCTCAAAATTTGCATTTTTGTTTCTGGAACAAAAGCCTGAATTTGTTAGAGCAAATGAGAGTGCCCAGTGTGAGATCAACAAACACTTTGTGCATGCTTTTGCAGAGAGGCCAATCAGAATCTCTGTTACATTTTTTTTGTTCAACAACCCCTATATGACATCCAATAGATATTGTATCTGAATATTTGCAAGATATCCAATAGATATTGTATCCGAATATTTGCAAGATATCCAATATATATTGTATCCGAATATTTGCTACTTCCAGGCATAAAACATTGTTGAAAAAAGATATGGATCATGTTACAAGGCAATATTGAGCAGCTTGCTACTTCCTCATTGAATTCAAGATACACATGTTGAAATTGCATTGATTTCACCATACACATGTTCAAATTGCAAGCATGCAAATGCTAAATAGGCCTTTTTCTAAACTAACTCCTCATCATACAGGCCTTTTTCTAAACTATCAAACATTTTCCAAATAAATTGACTTGTTAGGTTATACTGGTTAGGCAGACTACCTGTTCTCACTTACCCACTAACAATTACCTTCACGGCGTATTATTGCACCTTTCTTGGGGCAATTGCTAGTTATATCTACATATACAAGTGAATGATATTTTATTAAAGCGAAGTGTATTCGATTATTTTGAGCATTAATACAAAAGAAATTTAATTATATATATGTGTAATGTAATTATATCTACGTATACAAGTGAATGAGATTTTATTAAAGGGGAGTGTATTCGATTACTTTAAGCATTAATAAAAAAGAAATTTTATTAAAATGTTTAGTAGTAAAACACTAAACATATCAATTTTGCACTTCATGAAAGAAATGTTGGAAAATGTAATTACTGGCAGATCTTTACTTGACTATTAGCTGACTCTGTCGGAAGCAAATTAGGCAATGTAAACCAATCGAATTTATTTATGAAGCTAAGTTGTTAGGTATATAGTTATTACAATATTTAATGGTGAGTTAGTCGACCCATGTAAAAGCAATCTTCAGGTTGCTTATAAATAGAAGAAGCAAATTGTAAATTAGGTTAGATAGTTAAGAGAGAGTCAAGAGACATAAGAGACACAATAGAGAGACAAAGGAACTCAGGGTGAGAAAAGAGAAGTCGAAGTGAAGTTTCTATTTATGTGATTTAGTGGAAGAGCTAAAGCTTGGTAAAAGGATCAGTAGGTGGATCCACAAGTCTAGACCGATAAGTATCCACCGAAAAGTTTGTAATACTTTGTTATTTCCTCATAGTTAAATATATGAAATAGTTTATGATTGAATGCATGATTATTTGGTTGCACATATTTCCATATTTACTTGGGTAAATGTATTTTACAATTAATGTTAAGTGAAAGATCAAAGAACCCATAAATTTCTCACCCGTGAAAGTTCCAGGTTTTACGGCACATTGGTCAACTCAAGTCTTCCTACATATTTGGGCATATGTTTTATAAGTTATTTGGATTTGTTAATGTGTCCATTTTTACTTCATCTTACTCACAAGTGAAAAGCATTTGTAATTTCTTAAGTCCCTTAGACTAAGAAACATACTCTGTAGATTTCAACCAAAGTGAACCCACTTGAGTTGAGTCAGGTGACTGAAGTCAACGGAATTGAGTGGTTTGCTGAGGTGAGCCGACTTGAGAAGTCGAAGAAGTCAGTCGACTTAGAAGTGACAAGTCGAAGTAAATCAGTCCGATAGAAAGTCCGACCAAAGTTGATAGACTTGTCTAATCAGGAGATAGACAAGTTTCATCCGACAAGTGAAAAAGAAAAAGAGGTCGACGTGGAAAGGTGAATTAATTTTTAATATTAATTGAACGGTAAACTCTAGTTTAGTCAGCTTGCTTTTAGCTAACAAGAAAAGTTAAAATCATTCGATATTATAAAACATAATCCTATAATCATTGAAGTACTAGTTATCCACAAATGTAATCTAATGTTCTTTACTAATAAGGGGTTTATTCTCAATTGAAAATTAGTCTTTAGATATAAAGATTTAGTTTATAACATAAGTGGGATATTTAAGATAATATGCTATCTTTTTTATCACCTATATAGATATAAAGATTTAGTTTATAACATAAGTGGGATATATGATATATCAATTTGACTGAGTTCATTTGGAAGAGTTAAGATAATATGCTATCATTTTTATCACTTATATATATGAGTTGAGATAATATACTATCATTTTTATCATTTATATATATCATTTTTATCAATCATATATATAATGTGGTAGAGGATAGATCTATTTGAAGATGGGATGTAAGAATGTTTATCATTATGTGGTAGAGGATAGATCTATTTGATTATGAAGATGGGATGCAAGAATGTTGATCACTATTTGGTAGAGGATCTATCCTTTGATTATAAGAAGTGAGAATGCTTTTTATTATGAGATGTGAGAATGTTTATTATTATGTGATGGTTTAAATGTAAATATAATATTGAGAAATGAAAATAAACAAATTATTTTATTTATTTATTTATTTATTTTGAATAGAAATGAATTATATTTTAAGCATAAGAGAATTTTATTACATAAAGTTTTTATGTGTTTATAAAGAAAGTATGACTATTATGGGATGATTGAGAATAGTAACAAAAGTTGTTACATATTTAATGAAAGAAAAAATATGCACATACCAAATATCTTAAGATTCCTCAACTTCATCAAAAGGAATTAGCATTATTTAGCATATTTCATGGTTCTTAGAGTGATTTTGAGGATGAGCATTAGAGCTCTCACCTGGTTCATGACATTTAATGGAATTTAATATTGAACAAAATGCTACGAGTTTCTTTGGCTAGATTGTTCATTTTTGCATCTAAGGTTTTGATCAAACCTAAATTTCATCTATTGCATGAGTATTTCACTTTGTGCATCTATTAAATTAACTTATTTATAGAGGCTTATTGATTTAGAGAGGCCTATTTCCCTTGATGAGACTAAGCATTCCTACCCTTGCTTGTGTTTCCTCCTTTCATGATAGAATTCAATAAAGCTAATGAGCCTAACTAATTCTAGGAACCAAAATAACATAGGAGAAATCCCACCCACTAATCACACTTCCAAGCCAATTTAAAAATATAATTTTTTTCAAAGGTCATCTCAAATTGCCTTATTCATTCATTATGATCCCATACTCTATGCTTAAATTATCATCTATAACTACCATTTCCAAAAAATTCCTATGTAATCCATACCACCCCACATCCTCATTCCTTAGTATTCATCTCCTATAGTAAACACCTTATCAACACATTCATCCAATAACACTCTCATAATGAACCTTACATCATCTTTCATCTCATAACCTTCCCAAACAATGACTTCCATTAATTATGGTGGTCCTTTTGCCCATTTCAAGTGTCTTCTTACTTTTCTACCTCATCATCCTATGTCTTTTTAAAAGCTATGTAAATTATATTATATTATTTTATTAATATTTAATTTGAATAATATAAAATAATATTATATATACTTAATTATAATATATTTATTAAATAATTTTTTTATTTTTATATGTATATAACAATTGGGAATGGTGTTTATTACTGATTTAACCTCCACTCTTTTATACAACCTGTATACTTCTCACAATAGAGTAAGACTAGTTCCTTGAAATATGGGTTTTGTGCAAGGTTAAAAATTTATATTATATTATTAAAAATTTATAATTTTATGATTTTATTAATTTTTATTTTTAATATATATTTATTTTATTGTAAAACTAAAAATTATAAATATTATATTATATTTGATTATTGTTAATTATTTTATCAATTATGTTTAAATGTTATAGTGCAAATTTTATTATATTAATATCATAAATATTTGATCATTATAACTTAGTTAAGTTGATGTTAGCTATACTCATGAAATAAATAAATAAATTGAATAATAAAATAAAATTATTTAATACTTGTCTTTTATGAAATATTTAAAAATATCAACTCACAAATCAAATGTCATTACCAAGTAGTTTTAGGAAAAAAAGAAATAATACATTAAAAAATAAAAAAAGACATATATTATTATAAAGCGATTTTAAAAAATATAAATAATAATAATAATAATAAAAAGATATACTACCTCCATATCTTTTCTATATCTTCAATATAGTCTAAATATTATCATTTTTATATTCATTTCGAAAATTAAAAACTATATATTAATGATCGACACTATATTTTTCAAAAGTAACTAAAAAAATACACATTTCAAAATTTCCAAAAAGTTATAAAACTAATTAATCAAAATTCATTAGTAGCTGTAAGGAGTAAGCCTACCAATTGCTTATGCTACTACCTCACAAATATTCTAAAGCATGAGTAAATCCTCACAAACTATTTGCATATTAAAATACAAAAACAACATGCAAGGAATATGTTTTGAAGAAAGTGAATAAATAAATCATCTAAGGTTATTTGTATTGCTTTTTTTTAGCTATATTTCCTTCCTCGGGTGAGTGGATGGGAGGGATTTTTATAGTTCTTCACAAGATTGACAAAGGTTTTCCTTATCTCAAGATCTTTCTTGGCTACACTAGATGTGGGGAGGGTTGATGTCTCTTTTAGAACTTCCACAGAGGAAGGAGGTACTAGTTTTTTTATAGACATCTTCATGGCCTTAATTTTTTTTATGCTTCCTCTTAGTTATACTCTATTTTCTCTAAGTCATTCTCTATTTGATCTTTTATATATCTTCTTTATTATCCTCAACAAATGCCTCTTCTGGTAAGGGTGAGGAGAGTATATTTATGTATGGACGGGGACTAGGAAGTAAGTATCCTCTTATTTAGGTTTTATTTCTTGCCCTGGAATCCCCCATAAGCACCATTGAATCGGAACTAATAAACATATTTATCCCACCCAACCCAACTGGAGAATGGAGAAAGCTTGAAGACTAGGATTTTTAGTTTGTAGAAACAGGAATTTGATTGACTGAACCCCTCGAACCCATCGTTTCGTTTTCTTCATCGTATTTAGTTATTGGAGCCGTCACTTCTTCTTCCTTATATCTTCCTCTAGAACCACTTTCTTTTACACTCCTTAGGGTGGATTTGTCATTGTTCATGGGCTATTCTCTTCTTTCTTTTCATCTATATCTCATTTTTTTGCTTCTTCTAAATTATTCAGAACTTCAAAACCATTTTGGGTCGAATTAGGGGAACCTCATGCAAACCCTTGGAATGGTCCTTATAGTGGGGGTTCGCCACCTACTATGCACTTGGTTAAATTAACTTGATGACTAAAAGAGGGCAGTTTGAATATTTGATAATTATGTCAATTCTTAACAACATGTCCATAAGCATGAAAATGATTTCATTTGAATGGAATCTACTCATAATCAAGGGTTTCTTATTTACCATCCATCCATATTTATTTGCAAAACCTCTTGAAGTACCATCTTCATATCAACCTCCACACCAATTCTTGTAAAAGAGAAAATAGTTATTTTTGGTTCTACTATGTCAATGTATCTTCCTCGTTATTTTCATTGTCCCTGAGAGTGTTCTCAACCAAAATGATTAGGTGCAAGTGAGGAATCCTAACCAACACAAGGGAAAAATAAATCTCATCTTCGAAGTTGAAATCCAAAAACCGAGGAACTAAATACATACCCTTATATACCATGAAGTATGGCCGTAAGTGAAAAACATATCTCGAGCTTCCCTATTTAAAAAAAGAAACACAAAGAACCCTCTAGTTGATGGATGTAAAAGAGATACCTTATTATTGATTTTAGGGAATCAAGATTCTCATATCCATGTTTCAACAACTTTAGTGCCAGGCCAAAGAATTCAGAACTTCCTTATTAGAGCTTTCTTCGACAATAAGAGACATTCCTTCTAGGCTCTTGAGAAGACAACATTAGTTGAAAAACTTCCTCTGGACGTTTAAGAATCTACCTATGTTGCATTTGATTTCTTGAGTCCAGTCTCACGGTGCAAACAAGGGTTTGAAACACATCTACTTGTGAGACGACCTCCACTCCCATTGTTCAAAATTTTAAGATTTCAAACTCCAAAATATTTAGCCGATATCTCAAACGATAAACCCACATCGAGTGGGAATGAAACTATCTTAAGATGAACTGTTTTACAAAAACATCTAGATATGGGAAAAAAAAGTTATCCATGAATCTAAAGAGGGATGCTAGAGCATCTGTTCTAATCCTATAGTGATCAAACTCAACAAATTTTATAGGCCAGTGGCTAAGGAAACCCTTGTTGTGAGCACTTTCTCTTTAGCAAAAATCTCCATCCATTATTCAAAAGTTTCATACAATTTTAATAATTAACACCATATTAATATGGGGTGGGGATTCTTTCAAAAAAAAAATGCCAATTTTAATAAATAACACCATATTGATATGACGGTCTTAATAAAAATGCCATAAAATGTTTTAAGAGATTTTTATTATATGTTTATTGTAAGAACTTACATATATTTCCATAGTATAATTTGTCTATTTTTTCCATGATGGTTTATCTAATCATGTATTTGCTCCATTTTTTAACTATTGGTTATAAAGTTATAAGTTTTGATTTTATGAGGACATATAGATGAATACATCCATGGTTGGCGAAAATTCTAGATGGCTAAATCTATATTATAAATCTACATAGGCATGCATGATCCAAGATCAGTTTTGTTGATATATTTTGAGACTTGCAAATGTTGAAGATGTGTTTGTGCCAACATTATAATTAATTAAATTTGTATGTTGGTTAGTGTGAATTAAAAAAAAACATGTATAAGGGAGAAAGAGTTGATGTAGGGATGTACGAGACAAGTATGATATCCACTAGAAACTAGATGGGATCATTTTTATAAATAAATATTAATAAATTATATTATAAGTTTATTATATTAAAGGGAATAATTATATTATTATGAGGATGTTTTTATTTGATATTTGGGGTCTATGTTTTTTATCTATGAACGAGGATAAGACAAGTGTATTGTCGAGATTGATTTTATGGAAATCGTTCTAAATTCGAAATAAACAATTATAAAAAATATATATAAATTAGCACATCCACATAGCTTGTGGCTAGATCACACCCATAGAGATCAAATGGTTATGAGATAGTGATGGAATGGAAGAGAGTTTGGAAAAAAAAATTATTCCTCATTTTCTTCTAGTTAAATGGGTTCAAATGAGTTATCCATACCTAACTACATCATCGGCATTCTTCATGTTATCCATTTATCAACTATCAATTATATATATATAACTCACATTATTGTGGTTATACTTTTAAACTTCAACTTGAACTATTAATTATTAGATACAACTATTAGTTTAACTTCAAGTCTAATCACAGTTATAACTATTAGCTTAACTTCAAGTCTAATAGTGGTTATATTGGATAACTATTAGATGAGCTCTAATAGTGAAACTACTATTAAATTAAATTTAGATGAATCTTGTAATTAAAATATGGTAATTAAAAAATATTTGATGAACTTGTAGTTGTACTCCAATGACTCTAGATCTCTCTTCATTGCATTGAAACCATGCACCCCCAATAAGCTTTCCATTTGGCACCGGTTACTTAATATGTTAAAAAGGTGATAGGCTTAATACAATCTATAAATATGAACAAGAAGAAGTAAAAGTTTCAAAAAAAAATATTAGATTAAGATTTCATTATCAATATGTAATTCATTATCAACCTATTCCAAACATATTAATATAGTTGTTACTACTTACTAATATATAATAAATTAATATTAAAATATTTTATTATATATAAAAATTTACCAACGTGAAACTACTATTTCTATCCATTTTTTACTAATTAAAATATAAAACCGTTTTACTAATTAAAATATAAAGCCGTTGGAATCCCTATGTCACATTCTCATGGATATCTATCCACACAAAATTCTCAAAACTTGGCAGCCAACGACAATAAAAGAGTACGTATTTCACTTGATCGGACGTGGGACTGACCTATGGTCTGTGTTTTAATCAAGTCAGGACGCGTGGAAAATTGACATCTCCCTTATCTTGAGATTCAAACGGGACAGGACGGGACCGATGACAATTTTTTTAATTTTGTTGGGTGTATTATATTTTGGCTCGAGGCAAGTATAAAAAGAAGTTAACATACGGTCAAATAATTTTTGATACCAAGTTAATCACATCTACAGTTAGATTACTACATATTCTGTGCACAGATTGGATTTACCCTTTCAATCCAAGACAACTCTCACTGTAATCCACTGGAATCTGGCAAGCCAAACAAACAAACAGGAGCATCGAAAGGCACTGATAATTGTTCTTCAAAATGATGACTCCATACAGCTTCAGCTGTACTCCTGAAGAATGTAGCCAGCCATATGAAACAACCAGGCCGGCATGGAAAGGAACTGATACTTGCTCTTCAAATGTTGACTCCCATGTTTCATTCGATGCTATTTGCCGCATCTAACAATACTACCTACTCTGAACTTTAAAATAATGCAAACAATACAGAATCTGTTTGGCTTGCACTATATATTGATTCATTCATTGATTATCAATTTTGTTATACACGATTTTAAAAAATGAAAGTAAGAATCTACTTGGTTTGTTATAGAGTTTTATTTATGTGGTCAAAAAATATAGAAAATATAGAGAGAGGAGTTTCTAAATTACTATAACCTGGATGAGATAGATTTTTGGGCAGGTTAATATTGTAACAAAATTTTTGAAACTGAGATTTTATGTGGGTCTATGCACGACACTTTAAGAGAAAGTGTTTTTCATTTTCAACACTCATAGTCTCATTAAAATGCAGAATCTAATAGTTTCATTAAGATACACAATCTAAGAGGAAGTGCTTTTCATCCTCTCACACTCATAGTCTCACAAAGATAACAAATCCTTTCGACCCACAAAGTTTTAGGAAAATGCCTAACATCTCAAGTTTTAGTATGCAAACTCATGAGAGTACCTTCTTATTTTAGCTATGTGGATCTTCTTCCTTATGCTAGTTAAAACCAATGTCACAAGGTTCGGGTTCATGTTCTGGTTCGGCGACCTTCAGGTTCCATTCGGGTTCAAATTTTTCGATGAAGTTCAGATTGGGTTCGACATAGGTTCGTCTATATACATTTTTCAAATATATATATATATATATATAATATATTATATAATATATATATTATCCTACATTTTTCAAATATATATATATATATTATATAATATATATATTATCTGATAATAATCTTTATTTACTTTACTTTATCCATAGGTATCTCACGACTTGCACCTAAAAATAACACATTAAAAAGATGAAAACTATATATAAATATTTTCTTATACATTTTTTACATAACCTATCTCTATATTTTATACTTTTCTCATAATGGTTAGTATGATTATATTGGTCAAAATCAACCTCAACTCAATATTAAAGTGTTACTTATCCATTATGGGAATCCCTTGTGAAAATATGGTTTCCATATTACTACGTAGAAAGAAACAGATGTGCATGTAAAAAAGTGTGCAGAGGATGATGTCATTTGTTTTGTAAACTGAGAATTAATAAAAATATTAGAAATGTCATAGTTTAAATATTGGGATATATATATATATATATATACACTTTAGGTTCATTTGCTTGCGACTTGAAAGTTGAGCCCTTCGAATGAACGAGGTGAATGCCTCGACCCTCCATTGAATGAGTCGAATGCCTCGGTATACTCTGTTGGCGGCTTGGTGAACAAGAGTTGAATGACTCGAGCTTAGTAACCAGAGGCCCAAACTCACCACTAACCCGACTAGTCGAGCTTAGTAGCCGGACTTGCAAGGTTCTAACTTCTTGCCACTCGAGGGTCGGAAAGGTGCAGTTGCAGCCTACAGGCTTGAAGCTCGAGAGGTTAGGGTCGAGTAACTTGTATTTGAGGCTTGCAGCTTGGGAGCATACAGTCTAGTCACTTGTCGGTGTTGATGCTCGCAGGAAAGAAATAACCCTACTCCGTCGAAACCATGGAGAAAAACCCTACCCGATACGTAAACCCGTGCCTTTTTATTTCCTTGGCGTTCGTTTTTATTAGGTTCGACGAACCTGATAGCTGAACCTCAACGAATTGGTTCACCTTTCAGGTTTGGAATGAGATTCGTCTATCAGGTTCAGCGACCCTCAACGAATTTTTTAAATTTTTTTAGGTTTGCTGAATTTCGAACCTGAAGGTTTGGGTTCGGCGCGAACCCTGTGACATAGGTTAAAACAAACATAAAATTTTGATTTTCAAGATTATAGTTAATAACCTCTTTGTAATATCTTAACTTTCTTTTATCCTATAAATTTTCATCACACCACAGCTTCTCTTTTAACTTCAAAGTAATAATATATTCAATATCATCTATATTTTGCAAAGTAACATTTTCACCAATCCCCCACATCTTTAAGCAATACATGGCATGGCACGTGCTCAAAGATGGTTCCACATTTCAGTGTCATTCTATAAATCCAAAAGGGAAGTCCAAAAATGAAATCTATAAGGCATATGCGTTATAGATGGTTTGGTTCGAAAAACCCAATCCTAAAACTGAAGCAAAAGATGGTTACACTATATTGCAAGTGGGATATATTGCACTTGCATTTTGTAAGAGTTACAAATCGCAAGTGCGATTTGTAAAACTAAAAATAAAAAATAAAACACAGGCCCGCGGCCTTTATTTCTTTATTTTGCAATGCATGCTGCCAAGAACGGAAGGGAGATATACAGGGAAGGCATTTTAGCTCGCATGCGATTTGGAGGGCGCTTTTTTAACGACGAGATCGACAAGGTTGAATGCAATGGAAGGTAAGAATTACTTTGATTTTTTGGCTTTGGATTTAGGTAAGAATCGCTTTGATTTTTTGTTGTAATTTAATAAATTTTTAATTAAAACAAACAATGTAATAGTAATTCATTTTAAAATTTGTTGCTTTTATATTAACAAATAACACTAATTCGGAAGCAAATGTCCAAGATCAAACCACCAATAAGCCAAGCCCAAACCCAAATCTAAACACCAAACAGATGGAGGAGGAACACGATAGGAATTCGAAAATTCTTGCTTGTTTGGGTGCATTGAGATGCCTTAGTTCAATTTTTAAAGGGGGGGGACCACATAAGACGATCATTTGGCGAGACACTAGATAACATGACCAATAAAATTTCCAATGCCCACGGAGCACTGCAAAACATTAGCTCCTATAGGGATTCCCATAGGAAATACTATTCCACTGAGATGAGATACAAAGATGTAAAGAAATTCAAGATAACAAAAGACCAACTTGTTTCACTATTCCGGGATCCTAGCACTGGATTGGTTCCTCCCACCATTCAACCACACATTTCTATAGACTGGTGTGTAGAACAAAATATTAAAGCCAACTGGATGGATCATTGGTTGACCAAATAACTTTAGTTTTACCATAGTCAACCGTGATTGACTTTAGCGAGTCAAGTTTGAGTTTGCTTAACCATGCTTGACTTTAATTTGACCATATTTGATCTGAATTTATGTGAGAACGAAATGAAAGAGCATATATATATTCAAATACATAGATATATATGGAGATAAACACAGTGATACAGTAAACTCAAATTCTATTAAATGAATGAAACATAATAGACTGTAAAACAAAAGCAGCTAGAATGATGGTAGTTGTATCTATGAGAAGAGATGTGGTGGCAACGCTCACTCCTGAAAATATGAAGACAAAAGGAAGCCGAAGAGCCTTTTATCATAAATATTTGGAGGGGCAGAACACCTTAAACCTAACCCTAGGAGATGAATCATCATGAAGTTTGTGGCCCCAAGGTGGTTAGTTGAACAATCAACTTCTCGGGGTCATAACTTTTGCATACGATCTCCGTTTGGGGCGCTTGATAGCCCATTGGAAAGGTCTGTCCGATCTTTACAACTTTATAATAGAGCCAAATGCATGCTAAATTCATCCATTTGGTCCCTCGAATTTCCAAAAAAATCATTTAGGTCCTCAAAACGACCCGGGATGTTTAGGACCCAAAAATCCATAGAAAATTACAAAAAAAATGTCAACATGAGAAACTGTTTTGAGCCAATCGAATAGGTGGGTGGCCACCTATGCCCATCTAGATCAATATTTAACCATGGTTCACTTTGGGGAACCACGTGGCTATAGTTCACAATGCAACATTTTGGACACTATCAAATGTCACTTTATTAATTTGTCACATATTGGGCATTATCACAATGTGGTATAACCATTTACCAATGTCACAATGTAACATAACCCTAAATGAATGATGAATGCAATGTAATGATGTAACCCTTCATAAACATCACAATGCTACATAACCCTTAATGAATGTCGAATGTCACATTGTTAATGTGTCACATCTTTGGTTGTCTTAGCATATACCAAACAGTGTAGCAAACCATGGAAGACTTTTGTAAACCGTGTTTGACTTTAGTTTGACCATTGTTAACCATGGTTGTCATTGGTTAACCATGCTTGACTTTAGTTTGACCATAATTATCCATGGTTGACTTTAGGGAACCACGTGGCCATAGTTCACAATGTAACATGAAATTTTTTAACATCGAATGTCACTTTATCAATCTGTCACATCTTGGGCATTGTTGGTATGCGGCATATCCTTGACTAATGTCGCACTGTGACATATCCCTTAATGAATTCCTAATGCAACATAACCCTTGATAAATCTCGCAATGAGACATAACCCTTGATGAATGTTGAATGTCATATTATTAAGGTGTTGCATGTGTGGTTGTGTCGACATATGCGATACACTGTAGCTAACCATTGCTGACTTTGGTCAACCGTGTTTGACTAAATAGTTAAATACCATAGTCAACCATGGTTGAATTTAGTGAGTTAGGTTTGACTTTAGCTAACCATGATTGACTTTGGTTAACAATGCTTGACTTTAGTTTGGCCATTTGTTCCCATATGGTTGACTTTAGTGAACCATATGGCCGTAGTTCACAATGCAACGTGAAATTTTTTTAACATCGGATGTCACATTATTAATGTCCATTGAATCTTTCACTTAAACCAATATTATAATGCATCTTCATTTGTTAAAGAAATTGTGAATTGTTTGCATGAAGGATAATAATTAGGTTATTGTTTCTATTGTGGGTTACATGAGGGAGAAAAATGATATAATTATCAAAATGACTAGAGAATTGATTATGTCTTCGCAATTTTTCATTCAATTTTACACATTCATTTATAATAAATTAACTATGTCAAACCAAGAATAAAAAATGTTCACATAGAATTGAATATTCAAGTCTTACAACTCTCCCTGCAAAAAACATAGTCCATAAACATAATTAGTCAACCATCATTTATCATTATTAACTTATAGATACCAAAATATGAAATAAAATAATTAACATGAAATCAAATCAATACCAAATATGTTAATATAAACTCAATCATTTCACCAAAATAAAATTTTACAACTCTATCATTCTTCTTTTACAAGAAAAAGGATACATATTTAAAAGCCACTCAAACAAGAAAAAGGATGAACTACATATTTAAAAGCCACTCACACATGAAATGATGAACTACATATTTAAAAGCCACTCACACATGAAATGGTGAGTCCATATGGTGATGGATTCCGTACTCTTCTCTACATTTCTCCAATCTCTCATCATCATTATCTACATTTCTCCAATATGTGATAAGCCAATAAAAATTCCTTATTATATTATTTTATATAATTTAAAAATAACTTACTAATATGCTTTTATGTTATAAATTTAGAAAAATATATAACAACCCTAGGTATATTAGTTTCAATGCTTCTCTCCTCTTTTGTTACAACGCTTTATGTGAACATTGCTAACTCTTTTGATATTGAATACTTAGAGATTTAAAATTTGTTATTATAAATAATAAATATTAAATTTAATTTAATTATAATAATGATATGATATTACTAAATTTTTTAATATTTTAATTAAGAAATTCAAAAATATTGTCAAGTAATGATGATAATAATATTTTTGGTACATTATATATAATGTCATTAATATAGGAAAAACTTCATCATATCAACATATTTTTTTAATTATGTCATATCATGGGTACCATATAAAGAGAATAATCTAATTATATATAATCAATATATACTAATATATAAATTATAGTTTTAACTAGTATATTATTTAAATTATCATTTAATTAGTATAATATTTAAATTATATAAAATTAATATATATATTTTTAAATTGTATTATATATAATGAATATATAATACTATATAAATTAATAAATATATAATATTATATAAATTATTAAAGTCTTTGCCATCAATATATCAATTAAAAAAAATAAACAGAGGTATGGATTTAGACACAAATTCATTATAGCAACATATTTTGTTTGCGAGCTGGTTGATTGTACATAATAACATATTTTATTTGCTATTTATTTTGTGTATATCTTGAAATTTCCTTTTAATCCCCGTTGTACTCCACTAGAATCCGACGAGACAAGCCATATGAAACAAACAAAAGCATCTACAGGCAATGATACAAAGAATATTACATCATATGAACAGTTAGATTACTACATATTCTCTGCACATATCTTGAATTTTCTCACTGGAATCTGGTGAAACAAGAGCATCGAAAGGAACTGATACTTGCTCTTCATTCGATGTTGTTTGCATCCACCAATAATATTAAGCACCTCTGAACTCAATAATAATTCAAACACTACATAAACTCTCTGGTTGGGACCGCTGTTTCCAAACCTAATTTTTTGGAGCTGACGTGATAGATAAACTGGGGCTGACATAAAAGGATGATGTAATATCTGACGATAATAATAGTGTATTTTGAAGATATAAAAAGTCATCTAAGCTTTGAGTCCTTGCAGAAAATAGGTAAAAATAATTTCACCATATTTTGTGTATATCTTGAAATTTCCTTTTAACACCACTGTAATCCACTAGAATATGACGAGCCACGCCATATGAAACAAACAAAAGCATCTATAGGCAATGATACAAAGAACATTACATCATATGAACAGTTAGATTACTACATATTCTCTGCACATATCTTGAATTTTCTCACTGGAATCTCGTGAAACAAGAGCATCGAAAGGAACTGATACCTGCTCTTCATTCGATGTTGTTTGCATCCACCAATAATATTAAGTACCTCTGAACTCAATAATAATTCAAACACTACATAAACTCTCTTCTCTGGCTGGGACCGCTGTTTCCAAATCTAACTTTTTGGGGCTGACGACGTAATGTAGGACGATAGTAAAAACATTTGGGGCTGACATGAAAGAACGATGTAATATCTGACGATGATAAAACTTTTTGGTGGCTGACATAAAAGGATGATGTAATATCTGAAGATAATAATAGTGTGTTTTGAAATTATAAATATATATGTATTTTGGTATTTATGGTGCAATCAATATTACATTATTATTCATTGATAAAAGAGTATATATATATATTTTATGGAAATTATAGGTGTATGTATAAAAGTATAGTAGAGTTAAGATGGTTCTTTAACTGTAAACATGCTCTTTATTTATTTATAAATAAATTCTTTTCGTTTCCAATAGATTATAAATTCTTATTCAATTATTTAAAAAAATAAAATAACTTTATAATAAAAATATTTAATTATTCGTAAATAAATTATTTTTATTAAAAAATAAATACATATACTACACACCCGAATAAATATCAGTTCTTTTTATGCCCACCCGAATACAGCTGGAAGCATTTTGAAGAATAAGTATCAATCATTTCCGATGCTCCTGTTTGTTTGACTGGCACGCCTGATTCCAGTGGAGTACAACGGGAGTTGTGTGGGATTGAAAGGGAAAATTCAGGCAAAAGCTATCCATTCACCTGCAGAGTATTTAATGGGGCTGCAGCAAGCCTGCAGACTGTTGGATCTAGAGCTGCTTGAGATCCAACAGTTTACAGGCCTGCTACAGCTCCATTAAATGCTCTGCAGCTCAATGGATAGCTCTTGCCAAAAATTCAAGATGTGGACAGAAATGACATCAGGTGACAGGAAAATCTTAAACACCTACACTCTCTAAGATATAATAATGTTTTCAAAAGTTTTGAAAATTTTGTGAAAAGTTTTGTAAAAAAACTGATAAAAACCAGCCGGAAACAAAGGTCAAAAAGTCTCTTCTTTAGACAACTCAAGTATAGTACACCCATCAAAATTTAGAAAATAACAATCTGTCATGTCCATTGACCAGTACTGTCGGGGTCGTACGCAGGCTCCAAATTTGAAGCCTTCAGGGCCCGTCGAGGGCCCTTTTACCCGTCATAGAAGACCGGTTTTTTTTTTAACATGCGGAATAAATTTAATTATCGAATATGCCCGTCAATCAGGAAATGGTAAAAAGGTTTTAAAAATTTCACTAGAAGGGCTGATCCAAAATCTGCCCGTCAATAGTTTTTAAGTGCGCTGAGTCTTGGGCAGTTGGGGGCCGGGGCTTATGCCATGTGGACAGTGGGACCCGCACCCAAAAAATTAAAATACATAATATTAAATTATTAATACATTCTACCGTGAATCGTGAATGTAATTATACCTGTGCAATCACTAAATTGGAATTTGGTAATATATCACTTCGTATTAACTCCTCCCCCGAGTGACGAGTCCGCTCACAGCTTTCAGTGTTTTGGTTTTAAATGGAATTATGGATCCTGCAGGCTGCAATGTTCATTTGGCTTTTAGGGTTTTCATTTGCAGTGTTCTTGGTGCAGGGGAGTTCCAACTTCCAGCCTTGTGTTTTGGCCCGGCAGCCGGCTGTTCGAAGATCAAGGAGTCAGCCCACTGGCGTCTATGGCCATTGTAGTTCAACTGGTTAGTGTTACCTGTGTACTGTGGCCATTTCTGTTTAAATGGTTGGTGTTACGTATTAATGTAATATGTCCATTCTGTATATTAGTTTACTGGTTGTTGTATTCTTCCCTGTTTATATACATTTGCCCACAAATGTATCCTTCCCTTCCGGCCAGTTTCCAGTATCTAAATGCTATTTATGACCATATATTGTTGCAATATATTTATACAAAACATATGTCAAATACTGAGCCTCTGATGGCTGCCATTGTCGGCTTCCTTCTCTCTGTATATTCTAAATTGTGACAGCCTTAACAAACTCTGAGCGGTTTGTAGCCAAGGGTTTGTGAATTGAAATCAATAAGGATTATGATAATTTTTTAGCCATGGAATGAACATGTGAATAGAATTCAATAGGATTGTGATAAATTTTCACTGTTTTGTATTGGTCTTGAAATGGTGGATTTATAAAAACCAATCGTGTATTATAGGCCCAACTGATTGGCGAATGGAAATTGGCCCTAGCTCTTATCCTTATAAGGGAGGAAGGGGAGACGCCTTTATAGATAGAACCCTAAATTACCATGATGATGGAACTGCTATAAAACAACTATTGAGGGAATACGACGGGGGAAATAACCCTAATAACTGCTATTGGGGTGGGACAGTTCTGGATTCATAATTGTAAAATATTTCGCTTTTGTAATTTCTACTTACAAACCATAGTGGGAGACTCCCAAAACTCTAGGACCCATCAATCCAAGCCCACAACAGTTTAGTGGACTCAACTTGTGGGACAATTAATCTTTCTGTGATTGATTTTGATACGCCCAGAACTGTAGATGGTAACAGGGAAATCTTTTCAAAATACATTACATTGGGGCCCGGGGGGCTTGTGAGAAGCGCCCGCTTCTCAATAGGGATGCTGTGGTCCTCTCGCAGTCAGCGCAAACCCTAGGGCCATTCCTAGAAGACCCTGCAGTTTCAGTTTCTTTTCATTTATTTGCACGAGCTGCTTGAGCATTTTCTTGTTCAATATTTCCAACCTGTATTCCACAACAAGGAATAATAGCTCTGGGAAGCCATACAAAACGCACAGTGATCAAAATCCAGCTACTTGATCATCATTGACCTCTAAATCCGTTGGAGAGGATTCTCCTGAACCCATGACCAGCTTTCAATGTTGATCCGTTTATCTCGCAAATGTTTGAATACGACGCTAATACTCAAGCTTCTCAAATTTACATTGACTCTTTTAAGTGCTTTTTTAATTGAATTTACAAGTGTCTCTCTTTATTTTCTGTAAGGCCATCGCTTCCAAGCCCACTAGATACTAGTCCAGTACTGGACTCAATCTTCTCAGATTTACAGACTCTACCAGTCCTGCCAAGTAGGTTCAGGAACCGGTAACCACTACAGGTTACCATGGCCCTACAACATACGGCCGCCTATGGTTTTTTTATGGTTGCAGACTGCTGCTGCACTGCAGTGTATTTATATGTTTATTGTTCTCCTCTCTTCCTTCTCCATCGAAAGTTTCACATGATTTTTCAATATTTATTTTAGAAATTATTTAAGGTAGAAAGTCCCTTCGTGATACTGTGTAGCTGTAGATGTCAAGGGAATCACCGTCTCTAAGAAAAAAAAAACCATTCTCATAAACATTACTTAGTACATTTTAGAGTTATTTCTAAGACATAATTGTAAAACTCTATAGATGCCATGGAGCCACCAGTACAGTCACGTTAGAAAGAACTTGGAGGTTTGTTGACTGTATCAATGTTCATTAACCTCATAATACAGGGTAAAGATCAAATTCTTTGAATATAAGTAATAGATTGGCAAACTTATTCCTTAGAGTTCTGAGAGATTTCATGTTAAAATCCAAGTAATGCCAGTTTGAGTTCATGCTAAAAGGTTATCTGTATTGCCAAAAAAAAGTGCCGAGCCGAGCAGATAAGGAAGCTTTGACTAGTCATGAACATTACCTTTAATAGGCTAACTTGATCTAGGCGAGTTTACTTTGTGTTGGTTTGACAATTACATACAGTAAAAGGATTTCAATTTGGTTTGGTAAAATGTAACAACTCTCCCTAAATTGACACATCGATTACGAAAGTGAGAGAAGTCAAAGTTGGAAAGTTGTTCCCACTGTCCCTTCTATGAACCCCGCTTGTATTAAACCAGTCTTCGCTCTAATTAATCATAAATCTGGAAGTGCTTTCCAGACTTATTCTGACTTTTTGGTACTTTTCCATGGATATATTCTGACTTTTTGGTACTTTGAACGACCTGTAACAATCAGGTTGGTAATTTCATGAACGATCTCTTTTAATCATGATTCATGATTCATGGCCTCATATATATTCATGGCAAGTTAGTGACCCTGACTTCACACAGAGAGGGCAATTCAGGGGAAGAGAAGTTCAGCTTTTGAACTATTCTATGAACAACAGAGTCTTTTCTGCTTTTCCATACCAGTATAAATCCATGCTAAATTAAGATTTCTTCTGCATACAGAACTTGTTTTTTATAATTGATTTTTTCTATGGGTTCTTATCTAAGTGAAATTTTGTTTCAAGAAAAAGAGAGTGGATTTATATTTTAATTTTTTCTTTTAAGCTTCTAATTGAAACATCAAATATTTAAGATTTCATCAATTAAAAGTGATGTTAATAAAATCTTAAACTAAAACTGGTTTCCTTCTTATTAGTTTAACTTGGTAAAAAAACACTAATTCACATTCCATTTCTCCACTTATTATTTTGAGTAAATAGAAAAACACCATTTCCCCTTTTGGTATCTAAACTAATACAAAAATACCATTTTACAACTAATTCAGACTACTCCTAGATTTAACCGACCGACCAGGGAGGTCCTTCCTTAAATACATGGGGAGGTATAAAAAGGGCCCAGGGAAGTCTTTTCATGGCCCACATGGTCCAGGGAAGTCGTTGACCCATTCTTGGTTTTTAGGAATAAATAAAGGCTTTAAATAGTTTCTTCGGGCTTAAAATCCTCATGACATGAAAAGAGGAAGTAATAGAGCTCCAACAATTCCCTATCCGTTAACCAGGAGGAGAGGATGTGGATTTCCCTTCAAAAGCTCTGTCACTATATCAACCTTCCCTTGAATAGATCGAGGAGAGGATGTAGGGAGGAGGCCAAATATAAATGGGGGAGGGAGCAAGAAAAAG
>LPNX010275333.1:68276-128177 GCA_001517045.1 Pseudotsuga menziesii | reverse complement strand
TATGTGTACCTTTGATGTGATGACTTTTATTTTATGGTTTTTATTGTTGGACCATTGGTACCCCATCTTAAGTCAACTTAACTTTATTTTATGTTTTATTGGTATTCCAACAATTCCAGCGAGAAATGTCACGACTCACAAAAGAATAAACCCGTGAACAAGGATCAAATAAAAGCCAAATGAAAACCCTAAATTCTAATCCTATGCAAATTGCAAATTTGCAATCCATATTATCCATTCCAAATTGTACCCAGTTACCAGTACCCATGGCCACTACTACATTGATATCACAACACTGCAGCCTACAGGATCCATTTAAAACCAAAACAGTGGAAGCTGTGAGCGGACTCGTCACTCGAGAGAGGAGTTAATATGAAATGATAGATTACCAAATTCCAATTTAGTGATTACACTGATTTAAACTAGCCTGATTCACCGAGGTCCGAAATTTGAATCACTGTATAATGTATTAATAATTTAATATTATGTATTTCAATTTCCGGGTGACGGGTCCCACTGTCCACATGGCACAAGCCCCGGCCCCCAGCTGCCCCAGACTCAGCCCACTAAAAAACTATTGACGAGCAGATTTTGGATCAGCCCTTCCAGCGAAATTTTAAAAAACCTTTTACAGTTTCCTGATTGATGGACATATTCAGTAATTGAATTTATTTCATATGTTAAAAAAAAATCGGTCTTCTATGACGGGTAAAAGGGTCCTTGACGAGCCCTGAAGGCTTCAAATTTGGAGCCTGATTGGCACCCTATCTTAAGTCAACTTAACTTTATTTTATGTTTTATTGGTAACCACCCTAAAAGCTAGGGCTGAAGGAGGACTCTTCTAGATTTTCTTTCAAGTTATAAAAGCAAGTCTTATCCTTCATTGTAATAATATAAGTTAGATATTATCTTTATGTCAAGAAGTATGCTGCTAAGGTTTCACTGTTTCATTCCTCGGTTTTTTCAGATTCAAGTTTAAGGTTGTCCCTTCTTGCTGAACTGTGACATTTTGTAGCTGACATGTGAATCTGTCCCGTGATTGTTTTGGGTTGATTCAAAGTTATTTTTTAAGCAGTTGTTAATATGACATGTGAGCTTCTCTTGGACTATAGCATGGGCCTCATTGTTTTAGGATTGCTAAGTCTGTTTGTGAACAACCTTCATTAGCTGAGTCATGGTCGTATCCTCTCTGCTACTGGCCATGAAGTGTCTTCCTTGCTGACCTGTGATTCTATCCTCTTTGCTACTGGTCGTGAAGTGTCTTCCCTACTGGGCGTGATTGTATCCTCTCTGTTGTTGGTTGTGAAGTGTCTTCCTTGTTGGGCATGACTGTATCCTTTCTGTTGTTGTTGTGAAGTGTCTCTCTTGAGCATGACTGTGTGTCACTACTGGGTATGACTATGTTTCATGCCTTCTTAAGAATTGTTGCTAAAGTCTGATTAAATGATTGAAGTTTCTCTTCATGTTGATTAAGAATCTGAGATCTATATCCTTAGTGCTATAACCCTCTTAAGCTCTCTCTCAAGGTACGTCATTTGTTCATCTAGGTGACGTGTCCCTTCGGTGACAAGATTAGAACCTAAAATTATCTGAGGATAAGGCTGATCGAAAACAATTCTAGATTAGTATTGTTACTATTGTTTAGTGTTGCTATTTCATGTGATTTATTATTGTGTTTATCAATTATAATATTGTTACTATACATGGAATTTAAATCATCTCAAGGACCAACTTTAACGCAGTGACTAGTGGAGTGTTAAAGTTGAGAAAGATGCAAATCATGTTTGGATTTATTGCAGTAGTAGTATTTTGAATCTAACTTTGTTTAATTTTGTATATGCGTTAAAGTATAGTTTTTATGTCAAAACCTAATATAACCCTAAACTTCAACACATAAGTTTCATGGGTCAGTTTCAAGTAACATATCCCATTATAATAATCATTCTTTTATGATTGTACAATGGAAATTTACATCACACACTACACAATAGTGGTAGAATCTTCCTATTACTTGGAATATAACTAATCTGGATGCCCAATATTAGTTGAATAGAAAATGAGCAGGTCATCATATTAACTCATTTCCTTCAGGAGGCTTGCAAGTTTGGAATCCATGGGTGCACCCATCAACATATTCACAGGATTTGGAATCCATTGAATTGTAATAAAGGTATGAATTTGGTCAATGCCATTTGGATTTTGTTATAGCATATGGCATATCTTTTTGCACACTATTGTTTTCAAATTAATATGACATTTTTTTTTTCTTTCAGGTTAATGGCATCTGCAGTCCAAAGGTAAATAAGGTGGTTAATGTATGCCCAATTATTACTATGTTTATCGAGTTGACAATAGATGTAATTGAAGACAGAAAGATCAGGGCATAAAAGCCATTGAGTTGTGGAGTAGTTGTTTAACAAGCTCAATTATGTGCAAACATATGGTGATCAATGTAAGTTTTTTGTTCTACTTACATATGTATTTAAAACAATGTCTTCTAGGTTTTGGTTTTGTGAATAGGAAAAAGGTCTTGAACCTTCCATAAATCATGAGAGGCATTCCATCTGTAGTGAAAATGAAACTTAAAACTAAAATCATAGATTTAACCCATAAAGATACTTTTATTGTACAAGTTTTAAGTTGTTTGTCATTATTTGTTAATTCAAGTTCAGTTACATATAAAGCAATTGAGATCTTTGTATATATATATTTTTTATTTTTGATATTCATTTACATTGTATATAATGAAATTTTTATATATTATCACATTTTCAAATGAAAAGAATGAATTATTTTTACACTTCAACGTTGAAGGGTTTAATCTTTGAGAACCCTTCAAAGTGAAATGGGACCCTGCCCTTCAAATTTGATCCCTGGTCGTACGGGATATACAGTTGAATCTCAAGATACGGGAGATCTCATTTGAATCGAATTTGTCAGTAACTTCCATGCGTCCTGAATTGATTGGATTAAATATCAGACAAGTCTTCCGCAATAAATTTAGAGATATCATCAGTTATTTTAAAGGTCCCATAATTGTCGTATGTTATCGTTGTGGATTATTAAAACCCATAAGGATTCCAACGGCTCTAAATTTTAGTTAGTTTTTATTATAAAGAATTAAAAATTTATATAAGTTGGTAAATTTTGGAGTAACTTTTGTATCGGACCATTTGCACTGACTGGCACGCCTGATTCCAGTGGAGTACAATGGGAGTTGTATGGGATTGAAAGGGAAAATTCAAGACATGGACAAAAACTAGAATATAAGAGTAAACTTTCTACCAGACCATTTGCACCAACGGGATGACACGGTCGGTGCAAACGGTCGGGTAGAAAGTTTACTCTAAAATATATACTAAAGTATAGTACACCCAACAAAATTTAAAAAATAACAATCTGTCATGTCCCGTGACCAGTCCTGTCGGGGTCGTATGGGCTATACAGTTGAATCTCAAGATACGAGAGATCTCATTTGAATCGAATCTGTCCGTAACTTCCATGCGTGCGTCTTGAATTGATTGGATTAAATATCAGACAAGTCTTCCGCAATAAATTTAGAGATATCATCAGTTATTTTAAAGGTCCCATAATTGTCGTATGTTATCGTTGTGGATTATTAAAACCCATAAGGATTCCAACGGCTCTAAATTTTAGTTAGTTTTTATTATAAAGAATTAAAAATTTATAGAAGTTGGTAAATTTTTATAAATTAAATTTTTTAAAAATATAACTTTACATTAATTTATTATATGGAAAAAATTTCTTATAATTATCTTAATTGGATAAAATTTTTGGTAAGTGTTTATATTTTAGAATTTGAACACTAATTTAATTAAATCTGGATAGTTTAGGCAAAATTTGGACTTGAAAAGTGTGAATTTAGTCTTTCAAAGTGTAAAATATCAACATTTTTAAAGTGCCAAATTATGTTAAAAAAAGGACAATATAGGTTTCAAAAGTGTGCTTTTTGAACACTTCTTAACCAAGTGCACTTTTTTATTTAAAAATAATTTCAATTAGAAAAATGTATTTTTACTTTCCAAAGTTGTGGTCTTTAAGTGTGCCTCCTAGACAATTTTGTTAAGGATTCCTTAGTAACATATCACCATTGATATATTAAACATCAAGATAGAAACACGTGGATTTCAAGAATCCATCAATTATATCATCCATGTAAAGTCGAAGCCATACCCAAATGTGGGTTACTTCGGGAACAACTAGCCACAAGGTAGAGAAGGCATGGCACAAAATGAAGAAAGAAGCATGCATGAAGGGACACCTTGAGTAGAAGGCCAAGAGGGAGATTTTGACGCAAAATATCAGTGAAGGACAAGAATGGTATGCCGAGTTTTACGGGAGGAGATCCAAGCATTCAATAATCCAATGCAAGGACAAGAGAGGGGCGAGGGATAGTACTTTCAAGCAGTGGAAGGAAGGACTAGCATTTGTGATTCTTATTTATGATGATTATCTGCCATGTGAAGAAAAGACGAAAAATTGAGGCGGAAGAGATGTCCCAGGATAGGTTCTTGATACAAATTTTAAATCCTCATTGAAGGTATTTGTAAGAAAGACGAAAGGGTCATGTTGAGCCCTGTACCCATATTGAAACCTCCACAATGACTCAACATGCATAAAGAGAGAGTTGAGGCACAATGGAAATATATCATGGTGATAGATACGATAATAGACATATCAGTTGACAACCTACTTATCGAATTCCTGCAAAGTTACCCGTGGTACCAACGACATTTCATCTCGTTGGGATGGTTTCCCTGTGCATTGGAAAATATTACAAATGCGACAGTAGTCAAGAGCGTCTAAATGAATGGTAGGCCACCATAATCCTTCTTGTAAAATTTTATTTGTTGTCACTTTCCCTGCATAGTGGACCCATGCCACGTCGACGTGAGCTTCATATAACAACATTGTTTTCTCATGTTCTTATATACAGTAATGTAGTGTCTCATTTGGTCCTAAGTTATATAAATGTACAACTATAAGATGAAAATCTGTAGCTTTTACAACCAATTGCTTCTTTTACATTGTACTAAATCCTTCTGGTGCACTCCCTATAGTCAATAAATTCACAATTTCTTTATAACAATCATCAACCATTTTTACTGCAAATAGTTGTGCGACATGAAGATTATCATCTAAGATGGTGGGTTCTTCCCCTTTTTCTAACCTTCAAAGATGGTTAGGACCTACATTCAATCTTTCTAGTTTTACAACAATTTCAAAATTGAATTCTTGGAAGAGAAGGAGCCAGTGAAAGATATCCCCCCCAACACTGGCTTATTGGCTAAGTATTTCAAAGTAGAATGATTCCTAAACATCTAAAGGGACCACCCAATAAATAGTGCCAAAATTTATGGAGTGCATATACCATGGAAAGCCCCTCCCACTTTGTCATCGTATAATTTTTGTCTACAGTCGACAACTTTCAACTATCAAATGCAACAGGGTAATCGGTAGAGCCCTCGCCTACTTCTGTAAGAAATTCTCCAAGCGCGCCAAATGATGCATCAAAATGCACATGTAATTCTTTCTGCTAGTCGAGAAATACTAAAATAGTTGCTAAAACCATTTTCTCTTTAAGCACATCAAGACTCTTTTGACATTCTTCATTCTTCTTAAAATTGACATCTCTCTTTAACAACTTCTCCATTGGAGCAATGATATCCACACACCATCTGATAAATTTCCTGTAATAACCAGTATGACCTAGCTTGGTCCTCAATTATCTAACCAATGACGGTGGTGGTAGGTCAACAATGTTTCCAATCTTCGGTGGTGGGTGAAATGAATTGTTTATAAACATCCCACCATCATGCTGGTGTAGCTTTCAAGGCCACATCAAGAGCTAATAACTATTGAGGTTCCAGTACCTTATCTTCAAGTTCTGTAAAAAATGTGTCCAAATTGGGTAATCCCTCATAAGTAGGTATATCACATACCTCAGTACCCACCTATTGTAAATATTTTGTGATTCTCACACATTTCCACATCGAAACTTCATGAAACCGGTTCTTCCAATTTTCCAATGCTTCCCCTAAATCTGATGAACATGAACTGACACTTTGCTAACTTACTTTACCACCAGTTGTAGGATTTATATAGCCATCCATCACATATGATATATTGTAAATATTATCCAAGTATCCTTGTTGGCACTCACCTTTCATTGGTTGGACATATTTTTGGCCCTCCAAAGGGTCAATTGGAGTAAATACCCACAATTTTTAGTCTTCAAATGAACAAATATGTTTTTTAAAGTTTATGATGGTTTGATTTTCAATAGCCCAATTGATTCTAGAAGTGCTGGATAAGAATTCGTATTGTCCACAATGTATATCACTTCAAAGTTTACATGGGTTGAGAGCCCTTCATCCTCAACAGGAACCTGTGGTAGTTGACCAATAGGAAGAACCTTCAATTGGTTAACTAGATTCAGCTGAATAGATGACCACACTAACTTGCATTTCGGGCCATGATTTCCCATGTTTTCCTTCTCAAGATGTTAACATCTTATCCCATGAGTCAAGAATATTAAAATCCATATCATAATCGCCTATTTGAGCATTCATGCACAATTCTATATTAGTATTCATTGTTTTATGAATATGATTGACATTTTTTTTCCGGTCACAGACTTGTCAGGATTTATTCTATTTGAGATGATACCTTTGCCAAAGCATCTCAGTATTCTTAACACGAACTAAACAACTTTTCAACAAATCCTTCAAAATGCTTACCTTTCCTGTTGATTTCTTTGAAATCGATTGGTCAAAGCTTGGTGGCATGTAAATGACCGGACCTTTGTCAAACATTGAAAATTTAGGAGATTTTGAGTCACAGTTTATGTCAATAAACTCGTTTCAAGCATTAAAGAAGACTCATTTTCCTTCTGAACATCAAGTGGTACTTCCTTTTGTACCACATGTCTTATTCATATATTTTCCCATGGTTTTCCTCTCTAGTCGTAACACCTCCCCTTGTTAAAATAGTAATGCTAGGTTCTTGGGGTTCAGCTGAAATATTTTGAACATTCTGATTTGCATTTGGGAGCTGGTTCTGATTCCCAATGAACTTGGCTTGTTATTTCACAATAAGTTGTGGACATTCCTCATTAGTATGATCCAACACTTTACAATATGAACATGTCGATGTAGGATTTGTACAGTCTCTATCATAATGTCATGGTTCTCCACAATTATAGCAAATAATTTGGCCTATCCCTCGACCAAATCCTCCTCCTCTTCCTCAACCTCTAAAAGTAACATCCTCGCTTGGATGAGGAATTATGCATGTGATCTCTCAACTTGCATTTTCAAATCATTCTTCATTAAATACGTATCCACTACCTTACCTTGAAAAAATTCGTATGCTCTACAGTCCTTTTCATCATGGCCCATAGATCAACATAAATTGCAAAAAAGACTAGCGCATGGAATTAATATATTTTGCAAATCATTATTCTCAAAGGTAATCTCTTGTTTGACAGATTCGACACCATGGCATCTGTAATGTCCCCAACCTTCCTACTGACGAAGAGGACGCTACTGACATACTATCTATCTAGGAAACTAGCCCCATGAACATACAACATGATAAAAATTGAAATGCTTTGAACTAAAACATGCATAGATGCATAATTATTTATCATACAGTGGAAGCAAACTACATTCCATTCAAGAATTTAGCATGTTCACCATTTCCATCAAACATCAAATACAATTGCAAAGATGAAATAGACAAGAATACTTATCTTATGAAGAACCTCATCCGCAAGCAACTATTTCGCTACAACGTTCCACCCAACCATAGGCCACTATGCTCCTTAATCTCTCAACAACATTGCCACCCCCGAGCTGGGCATGATTCCCTAAGGAAAAGGAAAATAGCAAGCTCACACATAGCCAAAGATATGTCAAAACTCAATCAAGCCAAATCTATGTTTGCATTTATCATACCGCAAGGGGACAGACCAACACATAACCAACCTAACAAGTTGTGTTTATCAGGTTATCAGGAGATGGAAGCACTATTTTCTAAGCTAGTGGGCTCACTGAAGAGCTAAGGATGCCTACACCAGAACTAGCTTGACCCCTAAGACATCCACACACACCCAACATTAGGAATCATTCCCTTCTCTGCTGCACAATCCCTTAGGCCATGACTTCCCTTCTAGTGCTATTCAGGGGGGTGTAGAGAAGAGAGCCATCCCTCTAGCTCTATCTATGAGGCTCCTTCAAAACACTAGTTTTTTCAAGCAGACTCCTTTCCACTCCTACACAGTCCAAAGACCAATTGCATACACAGCAATATACACAATTTCTGAGTTGAGGAAATAGTTTGGCAAGGAAATGAATTTCTAAGGTGGTGAAAACAACCCCCGAACAACAATTCGTATCCTAGGGACGTTTTGGCCCTAACGTGGCCAAAAACGAATTTCTCAACAACACCTAAGAGAACGTGTTCTCTCCTCTAAATCACTGGGAAACACCAAACGATTTTCAGCTTGGAAATGGTGGGGAAAAACAATAGAAAATGTTGGGGAACCCAAAAATGTATTTGCAAATAGAGAAAAACACCAAGGAAATAAAATACGATTTCAACAATCGTTTAATGGCTTCTTAGGGCCAAAATCGACCTCTGCAAAAACCCAAATCGTGTTTTTGATTTTTGAAGGCGTTTATGGCAATATAGGAGCCCAAAACGACTGTTATGAAACCTAAAACATGAATCTAGATTCTTGGCCACTCAACAAGGTAAAAAAACACGATTCCTAGGCATTGGAAAATCCATGAAAACACAGGAAAACATAAATCTTCCTTACCCACTTACTGAACAATACCAAAATGAATTTCTAGGCATGCAAAAATGAGGAAAATGACTCCCAACGTGAAGGATGAACACACGGGAAGCTTTAGCTACATGCCAGAAGCCCACGTGAAGAAGAATGGGTGAGTAATGGCTTGGGCTTGCCTTCCCAAGCATTTACTTGCCCCACAAGTCAGAAAAACGTTTTCCAAAATCTGACGACTTCTTTAATTCGAATTTCTGACTGCCATACTCTTCCCCATCCCCATGCAATTCAAACTAAGTCAACCATTTTTGGAAGAATTAAATGATTGGGTGAATGAGACAAGAAAGGTAGTTGGTTGTTTGATGGGTTCTCCCATTGACATTTGGATTTTCCCCAATGGCCCCAAAGGTTAAATATCCCCCCCTCCTTATCCTTAGGAAATCATGCCCCCACCTCTTTTAATGTTGCATAGACATAGCTGGTTGTGGGTATTTTAATTAAAATGCATATTTACATGATGCTAAAAATTATAATGTGCCAGATAACACCATTCACCATTGGCAACGATTTTAATTGTCGGAACATAAAATGTTAAATCGATGATGGGAATTTTGCCTTTAGCTCCACACCACACGATTAATTACAATATATACATCATATACATTTAATGCAAATGGGGTCAAAACCGAGGTGTTAGAGCATCCCTTGTGAGCTTAATGTATTAGTGCACCAAAAGCAAGGTAGTCTAGGAAGTCTTAACATGAATCCCTTATTATGGCCTTTAGTTTTGCACCATGTACACCATATTTCTTCACGAATTTCATTTCCCTTCTTGATATCATGTATTTGCACTGAAAGATTAGCTAATTATTATGGATTTGTACCATTCTCGCACCAGTTTCTCCGACTGGTGAAGTGTTTGATTTCAGGAAAATCTCTAGATATTCTATATTGGATACTATCTTCTGTTTAGGGGAGTGAAAATCTGGGGTAATAATGCAACAATCAACCATTATTTACGTTGGACATTGGAAATTTGGAAATTTACCTTAGCTATCAGGGTCTTGAATCTCTAGTCAAAATCCCATATAGACTTGCCTGCCACTACAACAAATATTGGAATTAGTGTCCCATTTAGCGTCCCTTTTTAATGTAATTTTTTTCTGCATTGAGTGGTCAAACTAGACGCTAAATGGGACGCATCACATGGACAAAACTTAAAGCGTCTCAGAAAACGTCTTTTTTTGCTTCCTAAATAGCATCTTTTATGGCGTCCAAAATAATGTCTCTTTTTTTGCTTCCAGAATAGAGTCCAACTTTGCTTCCTAAACAACGTCAAGGTTTGCTTCCAGAATAGCGTCTAACTTTGCTTCCTAAACAACGTCAAATTTTGCTTCCTAAATAACGTCCTATTTTGATTCCTAGCGAGTGTCTGCTTCTGCTTCTTAAATGACACCCCTGTTAGCGCCGTATTTGCATCCTTAATAGCATCATGTTAGCACCCAATATTGCATCCATTTTTGCTACCACTTTATCATCCCATTTTTCACCATGTTTTACTTCCAAATATGTGCCAATTTTTGCTTCCAAATTTGCACCAATTTTTGCTTCCTTTTTTGCATCGTGTTTTGCTACCAAAATGACGTCAAATATTTATTCTATTGTTGCATCATAATTTGCTTCCTATGTAGCGCCATGTTTTGCATCCAAAATAATGTCTTATTTTTCTACCATATCGACGCCATGTTTGGCTTCATCATTAGCGCTACATGTTGCATCCTTTTTAATTCCTAGTTTCGTATCTCTCATGTTTTGGTCACTAATTTAGTAATTTTTAGTAAATTTTATATACGAGTTTTGGTCATTTTGTTTGGTCAACTATCTCTTATTTTTTGCTTACTAATTTAGTTGTTTTTAACCGATACTATAATATCATTAGGGCATGGAGGAATCAAACCACCAACCTCCTGCTTGTAAGGCAGGCGCTCTTCCATTGAGCTAGAACCCTTTAAGAATTTGGAAACCTAACTTACAAAGTCATATATAATGGTAAAAAGGATCAATACACAACTTTGAGTATCTAATGGTCGACAAAGGATGATAGATTATATTATCTTCAACATGGTATTGATTATGTTCCTTGGTTCTCTGTATATGATTTTCCTATGATTGTAAAGTTTCTATCATTACAATACCAACATCTACAGCTTGTGAGGTAGTAGCATCACCTTTTTCCTATGATTTGGTGGTATCATGGGCCTAATATGATTGAGTGTCATCAACTAGTTGAGCCCTCTATAATCGAGAAACAAAACTATCCTCAATTCCTAATTCTATTGTAGTGCCACTGATTCCTCTAAGTTGCTGACTATCATCAACCCAACTACTCAAATGACTTATTGGTCACCCACATCGAAGTGCTCAATAAATATAATCCAAATGGGATGGATCCTAAGTAATTTCAATATTACTCTATGCTACAACCCTATCATTCTCTGTAATCATAGACACATTACATTATATATGCCCTTAAACTATGAATTATAAAGTTCAAATCCAAGAAAAACAATTTATAATCTAGCAGATGTTCAACAACCAGAAATTTAAAAATTGCATATTGCTCTTGATAAAAAACTGATTTAAATGGGGTAGATGGTCTAATGAGAATTGGATGTTGAAATGGTGTTCCACAATCATCATTCCTTCCTATAAGATTGTAGATAGAGGTAGTACTTGCCTATCGTCGATTCTCCCCAAAAACCTTTTCAATAGGCATCACATGAAATGCATAAAACTGAAAATCACCTTCAGTTCAACCAATCTAAGTTTGAGATAACAAGAGCTAAGTTTGAGATAAAAGTATGAGGACTCAAACTTCCACTTATGTTTTGATGCAAAGAAGCTACAATATCTTGTCAAATTTTTGACTCCATAGCTGCCTGAAGCATATGAGGATTCTCAAGAATATGATAAACAATAGTTGATGAAACACTGTTAAACCCTGAAAATAAGCAACTAGTAGGAAAGATGAGCAAAGAAACCAATCCACCTCTTTCAAGGAAACACAATGCTATGGAATGCACCCTTTTTAGCCTTGCACATAGTTAAAGAAGAGCTTGTACAACAGTTGAGGTAAGATTCATCTGAATGAAGTTGCAGACTATGTTAATAGTTTTTTTCTACTCTTCAGTAGTTATGTACCCTTCAGGAACAACCAACATGTGCTTTGTACGATTTTGATGATTAGACTCCAAATTCTCAGTATTCTCAAAATCACCATCTTTTTTCTTAGACTGTTTAATCATAATATTAGAATCGAATTGTTGCTTCAACTATAGAAAATTATCAACAACTAGTAGCATGGGGATCACATACTTAAAATTTGGAAGGCTGCCACTTTTTTATGGATCCAGGTAAAAACTAGACAAGATATCCAGCAAAACGTTAACAAGACCATTGTCAGCAAAAATTTCACAAGTTGTATTGTATTCATGTAAAATTAGATCCAAAACATGAGATGGCAGGGGAAACATGCTATTATCCTTTCCAAGATCCCAATTACAATATTTCAGTTTTTCTACAAGAAATAATATAACTTTGGCTCCTGCTTGACCATCATTTTGAGTGCACAATGTTAGTGACAAGTCCTTCAAAGGAAAAGCTAGAGATTCATCAGTTCCTATATTTGTGGAGGTCACTTCCCCTTAAGTAAGATGACATGTGGAAAAAGGGCATAATGGCATTTAGTGTCTTTTGATGGTTTAGTGGAATTCTCTTTGGTTCGGTGCAGTTCTATTTGTTGGAGTGCTAAAAACTGCTATTTTTGTTGAATTTAAATTTTTGGATGGGATGCTATTTTCTTCAAATGAGGTCTACTGAGGTTGGAACCCATCTCAAACATTCTGAAACAATTAATAATAACGTAAAAAATTTAAGGATTTTCTCTTTCTACCCTTATAAGTTAAGAATGTTATGTTATCATTCAGGGATCACCTTGGAAGCACCTCAAAGAACCTGAGAGCATACTCCTGAGTGCACTTCTTTAACACTCCCTCTCGAAGCATGCTTCAAGAACAAAGTGTGAGAGGCCGGGGTTCCCCTGCAATGTAGCTTCAAAGAGTCCAAACCGAAGTCACAAGAATCATGAGTCAAATTGCAATTTTATGATTTAAATTGGACTCTGGAGTCAAAAGATCCAATTCAAAACTTTTTGAGTTTAACTTGGGTTGACCAAGTTGACTCAGTCATCACAAGTCAAACTCATGACTTAACCCTTGACTAGTAATTTATGGAAGTCTGCACCCAAGAAAAGGTTTTAAACCCAATTTTCATTGTTTTTTATCATTGTTTTGCTTGATGGAGGTGTTTTCTACTTGATGGTGTGAAGGGACATTGACCAAATCATCCACAAAGAGGCTACCTAGGGAGGGTTAACTTAGACAAAATTTTATCTGGATTCTCGATTCACCTTATGGATGAGAAGCGAGATTATCATCATATTATAGATGATACCTATTCATTGTGAAATTTTGAAGATCTATTGAAATCTTGTAATACATGGACATGGCTATTTCAAATATCAATGAAAAGTATTTTTAATTCAAAATATTTGTATATATTTGCTGATTTTTTCCTGATCCAATTCAAAACTTTGATTCATTTTCCCTGTCAATTTATTGATGTTTCCGAGTCTAGTTACTATGGTCCAAACAAAATAAATTGAAAGAGAATAACATTCGGTTCTCTTCTTCTAGTGTCCATATATACAATATTGCTAACTAGTTTTACAATGAAATCCAACCCAGGGGACAAACATCTGTTATTTTTAGAATAACCCAGACCCACATGTTGAACATCTGATAGAAAACTTGAATCTCGCGATGACAAGGATCAAATTTTACATTGGGATTCAGGATAGATAGATCACAGGTGCAGCATAATTTCAAAGGTATTAACTCTGAAAGTCAATTGATGATGACTAAAGAAATTATAAAAACACATTATACAGGCCAAGTCAGATTTGAAAGAACAAAATTTTAAAAAATAAAAAGATAATATCTTTTCAGCAATAGAGCAAATGGAATGATATCATGCATCAAACACTTTGAAGTAAGATACATAAATAAATAAGTACAAAAATATAGTAGTCCAATGTTCCCGCCACTTTGAGCTTTTGTTTTTTGAATGCTATCATAAAAGTTGTAACAGAATATAAGCATTTGGAGCCTAACAACTTACGAATTATTGTGACCTCATCCATTTTTAACTCCAAATAAAATTAAAAGCATTGATGACCAGGAAATAAAAATACTTACACACTTGTCTACTCTTAAAATGTAAGTATGTGAATCCAACATTTTAACCTTTATCTCAACTGTTGCATCTGAACATTCACTGTGATCTCTTTCAGCAATTATAATTTCATTTATATTCCTGTCTACCATCATGTGCTGCCACTTGATTCCTGAAAAAAATGCATAATATCAGACAGTAACTCCCAAAATAAGTGGAAATCCCAATTTACATTGACACTCTATGAATACTATATTTTCTTATACACCTAGAATACTACTATTACAAATTCAAACATTCCAAAGAGAGTGAAATAATGGTCGTAAGCTCAAACCATCTCAACCATGTGTGACAATTACAATTGTTGATAAAAAATACTTCCATGGTATGAACATATCGACCGTTAAATTAAATGTTTGCAAAGTGTACTGAATTCAAAGAGGTGATCTTTAGACCAAATAAAAAGGAATTGGGCATCCTATTATGTTAATATATACTTGTGATATCCACTTGATGCAGATTGTAAAGATGTCAATTTGTTGTAATTGTTTGACTTGGAAGTTGGAACACAAGCAAACAAGAATAAAAAATCTTTTAAGATATTTTATACTCTGCTTTGCATGCATCAACTTTTCTGAATTCGTGCTTAGTGGAACAGTTAAAGGGAGATTTGTTGGATTTTGATTTCATTTTTTAGAATGTGATATATGTCTGTGCAAAATTAGGAAGAAACATGCTATTGGTTTGCAGTATTTGGATTTCCATTGAGTTAAGAATCCCCTATAAGGACTTTCTCACACACATATACGCTCATCATACCTTTGAAAAGTCAAATGCAAGAGTACTTTGTGGATACAAAAGGTTACAGGTAAACGAATAAATTGATAACAAAAAAAAAATGTAAGTTACAGTTTCATAAAATTTATGTTCAAACCACTTGCAAGAAAAATCCCTTTGTCTTTTCCTGTGTTATCTATATTTGCATTGTGTGTAGATTATAAACATCTTAAATAATCGGAATTTAAAAAATCAGAACTCACTTTATAATTTAAGGCTTTCACGCAAAGACAAAAGGTCCTTCATGCTTTGCAACTCTAGACTAAAAAGTGAAAACTAATCACAAAAGAGCTGAATTTGAAATTCTAAAATAGAGAGTACCTCTAACTTAGTTTTTCTTAACAAGGAACATCGAAGACAATACCTCTAACTTAGTTTTTCTTAACAAGGAACAACGAAACTTTATTGTTGAAAATAGAATGTATTAACAAATATCACATAGATAGCATTTGTAAGACAAATCAATGCAATAGAAGCACTGTATTATCCATATCCATCAACTGCGGGACTAAACATTTACTATATTATACCATAAACAATTGGGCTCCACATTTATCATTTTTTCCAGGCCAACAGTAACTGGATGGTAATCTTGAATTCCAGACTTGTAGTAGGAAAATGATGTTCACGATAAATGATTACAGTAGTGGGTTTAAAGCAGCAAGAGCTGTGTCGGTTTCAGACATTTTCTAGTTGGAATGAGCGTTACCATTTTCACATGTTCCAGTTGCGATGGTTGATATAGGTGTCACGATATAGAGCAACTTGTCTGCACTTTCCTTCTAAAAAGGCTTGTGAGATCAATTTTGGGTATTGAACTTAAGGATGATCAACAATAAGTACCAACACTTATGACTATACACTCAGTTCCAGCGAAAACGCTGCAATTGAACAATATGACACAATAATAACCAATTTTTAGTTGGGCATAGTCAAATGAAGAAAATATAGACACTAAGGGATTGCACTATAATGTTTCATAAAGTAAATTTTATTCCGTATTCACCTTCCATACTGCTAAGGAAGTATACTCTTCTGGTAATAAAGTTCTTAAAAAAAAGTATCCACAGTGGCAAACTTACCATGATTTGTTTTAATGGAAGAACACAAGAGGTAAAAAAACAAACATCAAGCAGAGGAAAAAAGTCTGTCAACATGCCCACGGTGATCAATCATTGAACTGTTGAATTGTCTCGTCATCTAAATAAATCTAATTATCCAACATCTCGCATCTCTTCCGTTCAATTTTAATTGTCTACTCCCTACTTATAAACCATAGAAGGTCATGATGAGTCTACTTAGTTGTACACTTACTTATGATGCCTACCTTAGCGAATGAGAGAGCATAACACCTAGACTGGGCTGACATATTCATGAACTCGTCGAGAGTGAAAACGGGAAGTAATTTGCTGCATAGGGTCTCTTGTTTAAATAGACTCTCAATTTACGGTGGATCTCTTATAAGGCATGTTATTTCATGAGATCATCTCATTTATTTCGGTGACTAGAGATAAAATAAAGAGAATTGGTAACTATAGATAGAATAAAGACAAGGAAGTAAGTTACGTAACTCCATAAACATCTTACTTTACGAAGTAGTCTTTCTCTAACGTTTTATCTCGTGATAGTGAGAGAGCATGAATAAGGCAATTCTATGGAGGGAGGACTGGCAAAATCTATTTTTAAGTCCTTGCAAAGCCAGGATATAAAGTTTCCAGGAAAAGTCTTCTTGAGGATCTCCATTATATCTGAACAGGTCAATAACATAAAATGTTTCTTAAATTTCCTAGTATTTTGGCAGGTCTTCCTCATAAGCATTATTGCATAACCATAGTAATGAGGAACTCAATACAAGTACATAAGTGTGGGGAAAATCCCATTTTATCTAAATACATAGGAAGGAACAACAACTTTTGAAGAGATTCCAGATCACATAAACCGGTAGGCAAATGACACAAAGGGTGAGGCTAATAGGAAGAGGGAAGATAAGGGTTCAGAAAGAGGTTCGGGTAAGGGCTACTGAATAGGGGTAGCGGTTCCTATCCATACCTAGGAAGACAAAGAACCATCAGCCATATAGTTACAATTAGCCAATAGTTTATAGTTCCATCTTGGTGTGATGGCACGTGTTAGCCAATAGTTTATAGTTCCATCTTGGTGTGATGGTGTGTGTAGTCCCTTCTTCCCTCCCCTGGTGGACTGGTTTGTGTGAGCCAACCAACCAAATATTCATCTATTCTCCTGGCACTGAAAGGAAGGCCAGTCTCTCAAACCAAGAAAATTAATGAATGAATATTTCGATTGATTGGACTTGAGGAGGAGACCGATCAAGTACGCAGGCTATAGTTTGGTCTTGTATATGTTCTATAAACCTGGCCTCAAAGTGTGTTAGCCCCACTAGCCTACCAAGTCGAATAGGGCTGGTAGAGACGAGAGCTCTACGTCATACCATTTTTATAAAGATAGAGTCCAACGAATGGGTTTCTTTTTACAGGAGTACCCAAGGAATTTTAGTAACATGCTCCAGGGATGAGATGATGGTCCCTAGAGGCATGTTTTCCCTCTATCTTAGAACATGTATCTTAAGAACATGTGTCTTGAAATGTGTCTTAAGAACATGTATTTATAGATCAATGTTCATGGAGGTTCCAGCAAAAATGCACAATGATCAAATTTCAACAATCACAAAAAGTCAATGACCAATACTGTGTTGATTGCTGATGTTGCACATGTTAAGTTTTTGTTTCTACAATGAAAAACAACTCATATATGTCGCTATTGCCACAAACATTTGTCTCTATAGCGAAAAAACATTATTTTTGTCGCTAAAGAGACAATTATTGGGGGCTAGAAAATTTTCTTTTCAAAAAATTTATGTGTTTATCAATGAGAATTTTGATTTTAACTTATTTGTGTTAATATTTAGTGGAAGTTTTGAGCCATATGTACTATTACCATAATGCTAGAATCTCACTACGAGTATTCATACACATACCACAATTCTACAAATCTTGTAATATGTTAACCTGTCAACCCAAATAATTGTAGCAACACCACAACCACTTGCCCTAGATTGAGAAGCCCCTTCAAAGGATCCACGAAGATGAATATCATCTAGAGAATGAGTGGAATGAATAGGAGTTGAGGAAGGCACCATCGGATCCAGATCCTTATTGAAATCCATAAATGCTGCAATAGCTCTACCACTAGTTAAGGATGCATCCAACTTCTTCCCCTCAAATGTCAACTTAATTCCCCCCTTCCAAATCTCCCAACATATAAAACAAGAGAGCTCACCCCATCCTACAACAATTCTAAGCTAGGATAAAACTCCATCCGAGGAAGATAGTTGTGGCCAGTCCACACCAATATTACAAGCAAATCTAACATAGAGATAAACCATATTTGTGAAGGGGAAGAAGAAAAATAAATGATGCAATGATTCTGCCTCAATGCAACACACTGAGCATATGTTTGGACCAATCTATCCTCAAACAATATGATTATCCCATGTCAAAATACGATTTTCCAATACCATCAAAATAAAAGGTTTTATTTTCAATGACATATTCTAAGACCAACAAGATTTAAACCACCACTTTCTCTCAATGACATCCTCCGAGACCAAGGAATCATACTCCATTTTTGCAATGATAGAACCTAATTCCACATTCTAGGACCAATGCAGGACATACACATCCGAATTCAACTAGATATTTCCCCTCTACAGTTCAACAATGTACCTGGACCATTCCACATGAAAATTCCCATAAAGTACTTGCTGCTATGCACAAATATAGTCATGTTTTCCCCTTTCACCTGTGCATATGATTTCCAAATGGTTAAGAGTATAATAACTATTATCTCTAAGGAAATAAATCAACTGAAGGGATAACACAAAATAGACTGGGTCGTTAATAGTCGGTTCCTCCCCCACCCGAATTGATCAACCATTACCCGACAACCATGCCACCCAATCTTCTAAAACCTTATAGGAATTTATCAATGCATTCCAAATATTAGATACCCCTTTGAAATATTTTTCCTTTAGTATGATCCACTGTGAAATAGATAGATTCCTCATGTATTTCTCCTTCAGGATCCTACACCATAAGTTGTCAACAAACAGGGCCCACTAGAGACTATTAGTAGACAAGGCTCTTTCAAAATCAAAAAATATTTTTTAGTTCCCAACCACCCATAAATTTTGGATGATTTGAATGTTTCTAGTTTAATAAATTATATTTATGTTTATCCCTTATGCCAAACCAGATAAAATTGAAGATCTACCTACAAATATATGAAAGAGTTAATTTTGGAATTTTGCACAGTGAGAGACAATAAACTGACAAATTCTCCAAGACAGTTTTTTCCAGAGTAAGACAACCTCCAAGAGACAACCAACACCAATACTAATGATGAATTATATTATCAAACTTCTTTAACATTGAGTGATAGACAATTGTTTAATAATTCGTTGACTTTATAAAAACCCCAAATATTTTGTACCTGAGTCGAGAGGAGAAAATCAATAAGGCTTCATTTATTTTATCTTGTCAATTGTGTCGTTTTCAAGACCGTGCTCCAGAAAGAGTGACTTGGTATCATTAATGATCATACTAGAATCTCTTTAAAATATATTTAAGTTGTTATTCAAAACTAACCATTCCTCCGTGGTCCCAACCTCAAATAGCATGAGAGTCATCTACGAAAAGAAAAAGGGTAGATGGTGTCTGAGAAGTAACTTTAATCTCCTTCAATGAGCCAAAGTCCTTATATATTTTTTTCATCCTACTCAATTCTTCGATTGCGAGAATAAAAAAAGAGGCAGAAAAAGAATCTCTAGCCAGACCTCTTGGTCCCTTGAAAAACTCTGTAGGGGCCCCATTTAAGAACATTACAAAAATTACCAAAGTAACACAATTCATCACCCACCCAGTCACTTCCCATGGAAGACCAATATGAATTAAGATAAGCATTAATAAAGTCCAATCCACCATATCATATGCTTTTACCAAGTCCAACTGAAGAATCAAGGTCTTCAACTTTTTATATTTAATCGAGTGATAGGTCTCCTAAAAAATACTGATAGTGTCTAGAATTTTCCAATTATCCAAGAAATCAAATTGTTCCATTGAGATGAACTTTGAAAATGTTGGCTTAATCCTCTCGGCAATGATCATTGCAATAATTTTATAAATCGGGTTACAAAGTGATATAGGCCTAAACTCATTGAAATATGTAGGCTAGGATAATTTGTTAATGACCGCGATAAATGTAGAGTTTATTTCCACGGGAATCTTCTTAGATATCCTAGAATCCTCCACCACATCCAAAATATCCTAACCCATAATGTCAAAGAATTACAAGAATAATTCCATCATCCAACCATCAGGACCTAGGCTCTTGGATTTCACAAACTCCATTAGTGTCTTTTTTTATCTCATCAAGAGATACATAATCCCAGACCTTGTTCCCTTCCTCTTTAGTAAAAATCGAGGATACTCTTTAATTACCTTAAATTGCTCTACTAGGGATGACTCATTTAGATCTCAGTACAAGCCTTGGAAATATGATATTGCTTCCTTTTGTAAAACCCTTGGTTCAAAAACAAGATTCCCTTCCCTGTCCTTTATCTCCCATATGAAAATTCACTCCTTCTGTTCTCTACCAATTTCTAAAAAAACTTAGTTTTCAACTCACCATCAACATCCAAATCACATGATTCTTTAATATCTACGACTCTCCCTTAATACAGAGAAGGAATAATTTGATTTTTTCAAGATCTGCCAGTGCCATCTATTCCTGCGTTGAAAAAATGCCCGGTGAATTAGATCTAGTGATGGTCTCAATTTCATTTTCTAGCCTTATCAAATCTTCCTTCATGGATTTCTTCCACTCACGATCCCATTTGTATACCACCCCCTTTAATGATTTAATTTTCTAATCCAATTTGTTCATTGTTTAAGGATCATTTTCCACTGCAATTTGTTGCCATTAATCATGCATCATATTTACAAATTCTTGCTCCTTTATCAAGCCATGATTAAATTTAAAAGGGTAGCATTCCCATTTTCCGTCAAAATCATACTAAAACATAATAAGATAATGATAATGTATTTTGGAAGAATCAACCCATGTTTTGGATTTGAAGAAAGAATCGGTCAGGGATTCAACCACCAAAAGTCGATCCAAACACTTTGCAACATCCCCTTCACCACTTCTACCATTCCACTATGTTAGATTCATTTGGAAAGTTTCAATGTCAATCAATCTAAACGAGGAAAAATATCCCCTAGAAGACCAAGTCTAGAGTATTGCCCCCAAACCTCCATATCATCCATAGTGCAACTTAGATCTCCTGCTAAAATCAGATTTTTGAGACCTAGAGTTACCTCCATAATAAAACGATCCCAAAAATACCTACGATCATGGTAAGGACTGTAGAAATTTATCCATTTTATCTCTTTCTCAAAACCAGAGAACTTCCCACATAATAAAATACCCGCTGATATCCAATAAAGAAGAAATTGACCTTTCTTAGGATTCCATGCAGTGACTAGACCACCAAAAAGGCCCTCAACATCTATGGATGAGATTTATAAATCAAGCCTATGTTTGGTGAAGAAAATTCTGGCCTTGTTACCCTCCACCTTAGTCTCTTCAAGAAAAATGATATAGTCCTCGTGGCACAGTCTCCAAATCCACTTTAACTTAAAGTTTAATCTAATTTGGAATTAAATTTAACTTTAACTCATGTACATCCAAGTTCAGTTATTATAATGAAAAATAAACTCTTATCTAAGTAGACTTAAAGGGCTCTGAGTTCAGTTATTATATGAAAAATAAACTCTTATCTAAGGAGACTTAATGCGCTCCTTAGTAATACTACAACATTTTCATAGCGAATGGAGCTTGAGCCTGAGTAATACTTGAACTTTTTCACAAGGAATGGAGCTTTAGGCTTCAAACCACGTATACTATGAAACGAGAACTTGACACAGTTCTCGGTTTTCTCTCTCCTAATTTTAGTAGCTATTATTACCTTCGTTTCAAAAAGGGTTGATACCAGTATCACACATTTTCATTTTGAAGCATTTTTTTGGGCATTTGAATAATCTTTGTCGTAAAATATTTTTTATTTATATTTTCAAGTGTTTTTTTATAAATTTAACTAAATACCATACATTTAGAAGTAAGTGATAATGAAAAACACATACATTTTGCAATTTTTTATTTGAAATAAGACATTTTTATGGACAAAACATGACAATTTTATTGACAAAATTGTAAAATTTTCAAGAAAATAAATAGATTTAAAGCCATATTTAATGGATTTTCAAGGATTTTTTGTATAAAAATGATACCATGTTATATTATTTTCCAAAAAGTGACCATTCACATAAATTCAAGAAAAACTATACCATGTATATGTATTTATCATATTAAAAACATTATCTATAGAAAATCTATTTCTAAAATAAAGTTTGAAAGTCAAAACATTACCAATATATCTTATCAAAAGGTTGTCAAAGTTAACATTTTCTTCAAGACATGAAACTAACCAACAATATCATGCAGGACAAATTCTTCATTGAAATTGGAATTTTTCGAGCTTGGATTTCTTCATGGACATCAATGTCCTCTTGCATTAGGTCTTCTATGTCTTCAAGATTCCCAAATTGATCCTCTACAAGCATCCCTCCTAATAGGGGTTGAATCTCCCTTAACATCTTCCGCACAAGTGTTTAATTTAAATGAAAAAAATTACATTAAAAAAAATTGCATCGATATTCCATTAAATTGAATTGGTCAATATAAATGAATGCAAATAACCAATTCAACTTATTCAATGCATTTATCAACTTTTTTCATGATCTCTATTAATGTCGAATTATTTTTACGGAATGAATGCAAATGACCTATTGAACTTATTCAATGTGTTTATTTTTGTGAATAGACATAATGGTTTCTTGCTAATGATGCCATGTTCATTATTGTCACAAAATATAGTAAATAAAGCAAAGCCATGGTTTTTATTACAATTGCATTTATTCAACTTATTTCATGATCTCTATTCATATTGAATTATATTTACCCAATGAATGCAAAATGGCCAATTCAACTTATTCAATGCGTTTTATTGTTGTGAATAGACATCAACTCTTTTAGTTGCAAACATTGTTTCATGGCCCCTTTGTTTATGGAAATGGCAAGAACTTCTCCATGCACTTTAAACCGGTTGTTTCTCCTATTCTCTTTATGGCGCATTTAAACCCCATGGAGAGTTGTGGAGACCTGCCTCAGGAGCTTCGTCTAGGAGAAGGAGTTATAGATAGAACCGGGAAATCTAAAAACAAGTAAATGTAAATGTTTTTATTAAGTACCGGATTCGAATTTCAATTCCTTGGATTTGGAAAATTCAGTTGATGATCCAACCATAGATCCAGCTATTAAATGTGTGCCTAGCCTCTTCCCTAAAGCTCATTTGTCCTAGACAAATGTAAATACCCAAAATCAGTGTATGGGAGGTTGGCGCCTAGGGAACTTACCTCATAATTATAGATTTCTTAACTTACATGGAAGTGTTATGTGGCATACATGACCTATTATTTTTTAATTTATTAGAAGGCCCATTTTGGCACCAAATTGCTATAATTCTAGGTACTCAACATGCTAGCCAAGTTTGGAGTTTTATTTCATCTTTACCCTTCAAGCTATTTTTTTTTTTACCTTTTGAGTATTTATTTCCCTGGTCATTTAACGTTTCATTAAAATAGTTACTCTTCAACCATGATGACAGAACTCTTTCATTAATATATTTTTATTAAAAAATTAAGTAATGCAGAAATTAGTTTTTATTATATAGTTAACAAAAATCTAACAAAATTACTTACCAAAAATAACACAAACCAATAATTGACACCCACTAACATTATGCAATATACACCCACCAACATGTATATTACCTGCAATTAAAATTTGGGTTTGAAAATCGGTTTCAAAGTTCATCCTCACAAAAAATTAATAAAAAAAATAATGACATCTTTTAGAGATTGTCAAACGTCAAAAATATGCTCGGGAATATTGTTTTCCCCTTTGGTTTGATGTTCTCCCAAATACACATCATAATAGATTCCAATTGCACAGAAAGAACAAATAAATTCTTACTCTTGTCACTAAAGTATGTGATTTTAGAAGGACATATTGAGGGATTTGGCCCGCACGCCGTATCATCTTGATTTAAACGACTACATGACTTTTGCTCGATCTATAGCTAGAACTATATACATAGAATAAGGAGAACCCTTTTTCTATGCCCTTGTTCAGTCACCGGTTGTATAGCAAAACGTCCTCAAATTCCAACACTTTGCCAGCAATAGTAACAATGGTGAGTCAATATGCCAGCAATAGTAACAACGGCTAGATGAAGAGCGAGTGGACCCGAGCTTAGATAAAGCACGAGACTCAGGAACTTTCCCTCCACATCGAACACCAGCCCTAGACTTTGTCTTGACCGATGTAGGAAAGATTTTGACAGAATAAAGCAACTCTCACTCTCACTTGAAGGATACATGGCAAACCATCATGCAATAGGGGCTGAGCTCAATGCCAGGCATGATTGGAACTGGTATTAATGTACAAGATTCTACTATAACGACAATCATTGGAACTGGTATTCACATACCAGTACCATAATGTACATCAGACTGAAGTGGAGAAGGGAAGAGAAGAGGGAGCCTCCCTTGGCTGCCCAAGAGCCTCCCCTTATTGGTGGCATGGCGTGATTCTCAGAATCACACCACCAGTAAGGGGCGGCCAAGGGAGTGGATCTCCGTTACCTCTTTCTTTTCCCGCTTCATTCAATGTAAATAGAGTTCCATATTATTTTCATTCGAACCACCCCAATAAAATATCATCCTCCACATTTACTTTTAATTCACTTCATATCTGTCGAGAATCATTAGAATTGGTATTAACATACTAACACCATAATGTACATCGGACTGAAGTGGGGAAGAAAAGAGGGAGCGGAGCTCCACTCCCTCTTCCCTTCCCTACTTCAATCAATGTAAATGGAGTTCAATATTATCTTCATTTGAACCACCCTAATAAACTATCATCCACCACATTTACTTTTCACTCACTTCATATCTATCACATGCCACATATAGTTTTAATCCAACCAAAACATAGCTCGATGAATGGCCAATAAATTGCTTTTTATCCTTTATAAGGGGTTGAAGGATATAAATTCATCCCTCGGCCCCATTCATCAACGAAAAATTATCGAAATATTTCTCTTTTTACTAGCTAGCTCACCTAGGATTTTATATCATTAGAAAAGGAAATGTAAGAAAATGAATATGAATAATATGCCTCGCTTTCTTGATTCCCACCCACGGAAGAGGTGGACCGCTTGAGGAGATCCCAGAAACACTTTTGTACTTTCACCTTGCTCATTAAGGTACTACTTTACTACGATGAGTTTTATTGAATCACATCAATCAGAATGTATGTCAAAAGCATATTATATTGAACACGTCCATAATGAATGAATATAATAGTAGATGATCAGCAAAAGATTAGCTCCGGAGATGCTGAGCATATACATAATAGGCTCGATATTAGTAATTGGATCCACTGGGGTTGGTTCGAAAGGCAATCAATAGTAATTTATTCCCACCCCAATCTACTTATTATTGACCTAAAGAAGATTATGACCTTGCATTTTGTAGTAAAAACATCCATTTAGGAGATTAAGGTAGTGACCCATTTTCTCTCTAAAAAAATAATTTTTTTATAGCAATTAATATTGTTTTAGGCCACTCTTATGTGATCTCTAATTCTACAAGAACTATCAAGTGTGCTTTAGAAAACTTAGAATCATTTTAATTAATGTAAAAGGGGTTATAAAGAGCCAAGAGGACTTTATCTTAGGCAGGTAAACTGAGCAAGGGGCATCTTGCAATGGAACAAAAAGCAATAAAAACACTATAAAGAGCCAATATTTGGAGATAATACAAATTTTGTGAATGGCTAGGAAAATGATTGGTTCGATTCAGTGAGCTTTTGAACTTGGAGAGTGAAAGCAGTAAGGAAAGTCACAACCCGTACCTCTCCCTCCTCTTAATACTTCTTTGTCTTGGGGTCGTTCGAGCAACGCTATAGTTACCGACAAAGATATAAATTTGCACAAGTAAACTCCTCGGAATTGAAATAGAAAGTTTGTGTTAGGATATTTAGATGCTAAATCTTTTACATGACGCAATGCATTCCTTTTCCTTCTTGTGCCTTCCTATATTATCTTCATTTGAACCACCCACATTCTTGTTAAAGGGGGGTGTTTCTACTTGACTTTTGATGAAGCATGACAATTAAGTAGGGATCGAATTTTAAGGGCCCAACAAGAAATCAATTAAATATAAGATCAAAAAGCTACAACACCCAATGTCCTACATAGTGATGATACCTAGTGATGGTCCCACTAATTATATGGATCATGGAAAATAATAGGAATATGGTGTTTGATGTAGTTCAACCGACCAATCATACTAGGGAAGAAGCTATATTATTAGTCCTCGACATAAGACAGAAAAGGATCATAATGCTTACTATAATAGGTGCTACTGGTTTGCCAATCGTACTACAACTACGACTCCCACCAGTAAGTAATGTTTGAGTGATTTCTTCTATAGGTTTTAACCCCAAACACGGGAAAATCATGTATATTGAAGCAATTAGATCAATAAGCACACATGGTACCCTAAAAGGTTTTTTTTGGGTGCCGATATGTTAATACCAGTTTCCATGCCTTTAGGTGGAGTTATCATTATCGGTGATAGCAAAATTGTTTATTGCAGTGGTTCTCTATCCATATAAATTCCTAACCCAACCAATTGTTTGATTATCACTAAAGCTTATGGAAGAGTTGATGGTTCGTGATACCTGCTGGGTGACCATACATACATGCTTCATTTTCTTGCCATCATTCATGAAAAAGATAGGGTTACTGGTCTCGATTTATGTTTTCTAGGCCACACGTCTATTGCTTCAATAATCTCTTATCTAGATGATGGATTTTTGTATATTGGGTTTATATATGGAGATCCACAACTTATTAAACTATGTCATGATCCTGATGGTAGAGCTTCAAATGTGAAATTTTTGGAAGCATTTGTAAACCTCGACCCCATCGTGGATTTTTGTGTTTTTGATATTGATAAGAGACCAGGGGGTGAGAAACAAGTTGTAATTTATTTCAAAGGATTCAAGGATAGTTCCCATTGGATACTCAAAAACATCATTGAATTCAACGAGAAGGCATCTGCAATGTTTTCAGGCATTAGGGGATTATGGTGCTTACGATCTTCAACCCTAGACATTTTTTTATGGTTTTTTGGTCGTGAGCTTCGTTAGTGAGACACATATAAGGTTTCTGCTGGAGTTTTCTTATATATATTTAAGACTGAGTTCATGTGTCCAATCAAAGTTATCGATTCTCTGCAGCAGTTGTACCCATCTAGCTAGTTATCTTGGACATTAATTAACTTGATTCATTATTATAGGCTTGAGTTTTGTGATGGATATTGTTAAAAATTGAAGTTTAACAATGCTATTTTTATCAATAAATAAAATGGTTAGATAGAGCCCGGTAAGAGAGTGATGTTGGCAACCGCATTTGGCATATAATAAAAAATAACCGATATTTGTTAAAATGAATCTACCAAGATATTCGAGATATTTTTTCGACTCCTAAAAAAAATCAGTTGAAGATAATTTTTTCTTATGATCAAATCGATTTGATAGTAAATCTTAAATGGTTAAATTTTGATTTTGCGGTATTTTATATAATTATTTACTTATGTTGGAATATATAGTCAAGGAATGGATTTTATGTTTTATAAATATTGGAGGATTGCATTTTTATAAGAATGTATATAGTTTATATCTTTGTTGGGATAATGCACTTTTATATATATATATATATATATATTGCAAGCGTTAAAGAGTAAGACAAATTAGATCCTTGTATGAGGGAATTGCATACATTGGTCCAAAGTCAAGCGAAGAAAGTAACGTTTTCCCTTATGTTATGATTAGGTCACATAATGAATTGAATAATAATTTCATTCATGCCATTATATAATGGATAGAGTATCTTAATAAATTTTTCTTTAGTTACATGAATATGAGGTCATTAAATAATGTATTAGCATAACAAGATATTGTGATTTGTACAATGAGGGGATTCATGACATTACATTATGTCAATACATTATATCATTTTTTTAATATAATGTTATTGGGGGATTTTAGGGGTTAGGGGGTGGTGTTTTAAGTTTTGTAAATGTAGTGTTGTTGTGGGTTAAGGGCGGGGGGTGTCTAAATTTTTTTTAGGAAGTGATAATTAAATTTAGATGGTTTTACGTCCAAGTTTAGTCTTTAAACTAAAAAATAAAATCTTATCTAAGAAGACCCCGGAAATAACATTTTACTAAAGCTCCACATTTTTATCCAAATTTGAGGATTTGCCAACGTTGAAAGAAATCAATTAGTTTCCTTTGGTGAAGAGATGATTAGAATTAACTTTAACTTTAGTAGGGTGTACAATCCAAGCTTTGTTATTACATTAAAAAAAAATATTAGCTAAGAAGACTCACATAATAATATTTTATCAAAGCTCTACATTTCATTCGAATTTCAGGATTACATTGAACATAAACTCTTAGAATAAGGGAATAATATTTTACGAAAGATTTATATTTTTATTAGAACTTTAGGATTGTCGATGTTGAAATAGTTTGATTGATTCTCGTTAATGCAATTAGTGGGAACTAACTTGATTTTTTTTCACTTGAACTGGATCCTTGTTATTCCAGCTCCTTGCTACTCCAACATTGAAAATCAATTGTAGTCCAGCCCCTAGAATTAACTTGAGCTTTTTTTTCACGTGAAATTACTCCCGCTTTCAACCTTTGGAATCAAACATAGCGCATGCCCCAGAATTAACTTAAAATTTAACTGAATGTGCATCCATGTTCAATTATTATATTGAAAAATAAACTATTATCTAAGAAAATTCTGGGATTACTCAAGCCCAACATTTTCGTCCGAATTTCAGGATTCCGGAAATAATATATAATTCAAGCTCGACATTTTCCTCTGAATTTCAGGATTTCTAGCGTGGGTGTATTGTCGCTTGGAATACATTTAACTTGAGTGGGGTGTACGTAGACGATCCTTTATTACATTGACAAATAAAATCTTGTCTACAAAGACTCCAGGAATAATATTTACTAAAGCTCCGAGAATAATTTCAGGATTACCTACATCGGAAGATATCAATTATTCTCTTTTCGATTTTTTCAATGTAACATGTATTTGAGCATCGATCGAACTTGTCCAAGTATTGAACTTGTCTAGCACTTGATCATTTATCGAATCCATCGATCATTTGGTCCTTGTTTTCTCAATCATGGATGGACTCACCATGAGTGATTATGCTGATTTGGCCAGGTTATCAAAAATTTCCCAAATTGCAATTTTATCTCAAATTTCAGATTCCAAGTAGGGACATTACATCTCACTAAATTTTTTTATTAACTTTCTAGTCTCATCCATCCAAGAAAATAGAACCAGAACTTTTACAGAAGCCTTCCCCAAGTCCCAATCATTATCCAAGAAAATAGAACCAAAACGTTTAGAGAAGCCTTTCCCAAGGCCCAATCATTGATGATTCTTGAATTGCCAACAGTTTGGAAATTGTCAATATTGATAAATTTAGAAAAGAAGAGTAACATCCACAATTCTAGAAACTCACTACGAGTATTCATTCACGTACCACAATTCATCCAATCCACGAAGACAATCATCATTTAGAGAAGGATCCAAATGAACGGGAGTTGATGAAAGCACCATCGAATCCAGATCCTTATTAAAATCCTTGAATGTTGCAATATATCTACCACCAGTTAAGGATGACCCCAACTTCTTCCCCTCATATGTCAACTTATTTCTCCCATTCCAAATCTCCCATCATATAAAACAGGAGAGCTCATCCCAATCCGCAAAAATTCTAAGCCAGGATAAAATTCCATGATCGGAGAAAGACAGTTCTGGATAGTCCACACAAATATTACAAGAATATATAACATAGATCCAAACCATATTTGTGAATGGGAAGAAGAAAAATAAATGATGCAATCATTCTGCCTCAATGCAACATAGTGAGTATCTGTTTGGACCAATGCCTCCTCAACCAATATGATTATCCCAGGTCAAACTATGATTTTCCAAGGCCAACCAAAGAAAAAGTTTTATTTTCAACGACATATTCTACGACCAACAATTCTTAAACCACCACTTGCTCTCAATGACATCCTCCTAGACTAAGGAATCATACTTCAATTTTGCAGTGATAGAACCAAATTCCACATTATACGACCAACGTAGGACATCCACATATGAATTCAATCAGACATTTCCCCTCTACAGTCCAGCAATGTAGTTGAACCATTCCACATGAAAATTTCCATAAAGTCCCAACTACTATGCACGAATCTAATCATGGTTTCCCCTTTCACCCATGCTTGTGGTTGCCAAATGGTTAAGAGTATATATCCATTAGCTCTAATTAAATAAATAAAGTCAAGGTACAACACAAAATCTACTGGGACATTAATAATTTTTTCCTCCCCAACCCGAATGGATCGACCATTACCCAACAACCATGCCACCCAATCTGTCAAAATATTATAGGAATTGATCAATGCATTCCAAATATTAGATATCCCTTTGAATAATTTTTCCTTGATCTTGATCCACTGTGAAATAGATCATACATCATAAGTTGTCAACAAATAGGGCCCACCAGAGACTCTTATCAGACAAGCTTTTGCAAAATCAAATATATTTTTCAGTGTCCAGCCACCCATAAATTTTGGACAAGTTAAAATTTTCTAGTTTACTAGATGATATTTATGTTTATCCCTGACACTAGACCAGATAAAATTTATGATCTCCCTACAATATATGAAATATTTAATTTTGGAATTTTGCACAGGGAGAGACAATAAAATGACAAATTCTCCAAGACAATTTTTTCTAGAGTAAGAAAACCTCCAAGAGACAACCAGAGCCAATATCAATGACGAATTCTACTATCAAACTTCTTTAACAACGAGTGCCAGCCAATTGTTGAATAATTCTTTGACTTTATGAAAAAGCCCAAATATTTGTACCTGAGTCAAGAGGAGCAAATCTATAAGGCTTCATTTTTTTATCTTGTCAATTGTCTCCTCTTCAAGATCATGTTCCAGAAAGAGTGACTTGGTATCACTAATGATTCATATTGGAAGCTCTTTGAAAAATATTTAAGTTGTTCTTCAAAACTAACCATTCCTCCATGGTCCCAACCCCGAATAACATGACATCATCTACAAAAGGAAAAAGGGTAGCTGATGTCTGAGAAGTAACTTTAACCTCCTTCAAGGAGACAAAATCCTTGTATTTGTTTATCATCCTACTCAATCCTTCAATTGAGAGAATAAAAGATAAGATAAGCCTTAAAAAATTCTAGTCCACCCTATCTTATGCTTTTACCAAATCCAACTGAATAATTAAGGAATTCCACTTTTTAGATTTAATCAATTGATAGGTCTCCTGAGAAACATTGATAGCGTTTAGAATTTGTCGATTGTACAAGAAATGAAATTGTTCCATTGAGATGAATTCTGATAATGTTGGATTAATCCTGTGGGAAGTAATCTTTGAAATAATTTTATAAATCAACTTACAAAGTGAGATAGGACTGAACTCATTGAAATCTGTAGAGTAGGATCATTTGGGAATGAGCATGATAAATGTAAAGTTTATTTCCCCAGGAATCTTTTGAGATAGGCTAGACTCCTCCACTGCATCCAGGATATCATGACCCATAATGCCGAAGAATTGCAAGAATAATTCCACCGTCCAACCATCATCCCCTGGGCTCTTGGATTTCCCAAACCCCATAAGTATATTTTTTACCTCATCAAGAGACACAATATCTCAGACCTTGTTCCCTTCCTCTTTAGTGAAATCAGGGACACTCTTTAATTACCTTAAATTTCTTTGCTACGGATGACTCCTTCAGATCTCGGTACAAGTCTTGGAAATATGATATTGCTTCCTTTTGTAAAGCCCTTGGTTCAGAAACGAAATTCCCTTCCCTATCCTTTGTCTCCCATATGAAATTTCAATTCCTTCTGTTCTCTGAAAATTTGTAAAAAAAATTAGTGTTCAAGTCACCAGTAACATCCAAATCACACAACTCTTTAACCTCTAGTAATCTTCCCTAATACAAAGAAGGGACAATTTGTTTTGTTCAAGATCTGTCAATGCCATCTGTTTGTGAGTTAAAAAATACCCAATGAATTAGATCTAGTGATGGTCTTAATTTCATTTTCCATCGTTATCAAATATTCCTTCATGGATTTCTTCTGCTCACGATTCCATTTGGATACCACCCCTTTTGATGATTTAAGTTTGTAAGCCAATTTGTTCATTGCAGAAGTGTATGCAGAGAATGCAAGAAGAAAACTAAAAACAAAAGAACTGAAAATGTAATAAGATAGAAAATATGAGCAAATAGGAGCTATTGCTCATAATTTTATTAAGAAAAAGAGAAAGCTACAAGTCTACCTTATGCAGCTCTGAAATGATCTATTTATGGAAGATTTTGCAAGCATGTTTTTACTATTCCTTTTGCTGTTGGAGGGTGAATTTAATTTATTAGATGATTGGGTGGTTGCTCAACTCAGAGGACAGCTGGGAGGGCTGCTAGTCAGCTGCGGTTGGTCGATGGCTGTTAAGATTACATTGTTCAACAATCGCCCTTAAGCTTGACTTCTCAATGATACCCAAACCTTTCCTTAGATGTTCAAATCTTTCTTTTGCCAATGGCTTGGTGAAGATATCCGCATATTGATCTTTAGACTTTCAAAATTGAAGATATATTTCACCATTGTTGATAAGTTCTCGGATTAAATGATATCTAGTATCAATGTGCTTTCTCCTTTCGCGAAAAACATGATGTTTTGATACTTCTATTGTTGAATTATTGTCACAGTAAATTTGTGTTGCTCCTTCCTGATATTGCATCACTGTATGACATAATTCTTCTTATCCACACTACTTGACATGCTGTTGATGTTGCCGCTACATATTCTACTTCTGTAGTTGAAAGAGAAACAATGGGTTGTTTTTGGGAATACCATGAGATTGCTCCTGAACCAAGATGGAAAGTATACTCAGATGCGTTTTTTATATCATCAATGCTACCTACAAAATCATTGTATGTCTAGCCAACTAGAATGAAATCATTAAAATCTTTTGAATATAAGATATCATAATCTCTTGTTCCACTAATATATCTTAAAATCCTTTTCCTTGTATGCCAATGTGAATCCATTGGTGTTTCCATGAACCTTGAAATCAAACTGTATGCATAGATAATGCCAAGCCTTGTTCCTGTCAAATACATAAAGCTTCCTACCAATCTTTTGAACAAACTTGGATCTACCTTTGTGCCCTTGTCTTCTTTGCTCAATTTCAATCCTGTTGCCATTGGTGTAGATGTTAGCTTAAAATTCAGCATCTTGAAACTTTCCAAATATCATTTTCATGTTTTGTTTGACAGATGAAAATTCCATCATCTGTTTGACTTACTTCTATGCCCACGAAATATTTCATTAAGCCCAACTATGTCATCTCATTCGTTTTTCATTGTTGATTTAAACAACTCAATTGAAAATTTTCCTTTAAATATCAAATCATCAACATATAGGCATACAATTAAGACATTACCTTGATTGTTTACCTTGATGTAAAGAGTTGGCTCACTGCTGTATTTTCTAAAACCATGGCTCTGGAAATATGAATCAATGCGACTATACCATGCTCTTGGAGCTTGTTTGAGACCATACAAAGATTTTTTCAATTTATAAACTTTATGTTCATGACCTAATATCTCATAACCTGGTGGCTGCTACACATATACTTCTTCTTGTAATATTCCATTCAAAAAAGCTGATTTGACATCCATCTGATAAAATTTCCATTTATGATGCCCTGCTATTGCTAACATTGTTCTTACTGTATCTAATCTAGCTACTAGAGAAAAAGTATCATTGTAATCTATCATGGGTTATTGTGAAAAACCCTTTGCAACTAACCTTGCTTTATGCTGTACAACATCTCCATCAACATTAAACTTTACTTTATAGATCCATTTTACACCCACTGCATCTTTTCCTTCTAGAAGATTCACTAATTTCCAAGTTTGATTTTTCTCCATTTCTTCAATTTCTCCATCCATAACCTTTTGCCAACTTTCATATTTAATTGCTTCTTCAAAACAAATTGGATCGGCAATACAAAATAATGCAAAATCATAAATCAAACCATCATCTTCATTACCTTGAGTTACCTCATATATTTCTTTGAGACTTATTGTCTTCACTAGAGTTCCATACGACCCTTGAGCTATTACTTGAATGATATATAGGTGTTGAATGAGATCTTGAAGTTGATTGATGTGTTGATGTTGTGCTATGTGATTTGGATCCATTATTGGGAGATTGTTCTTAATCAAAATATTACATTTCAAATTGTTGTTGTTGATGTAGATTTTCATTTCAAATCCATTCTTCATCTTCAAGAAACTTGACATCTGTACTGATTATAGTCCTTTTTGTTATAAGATTATAAAACTTGTATGCTTTTGATTGCTCACTATATCCCACAAAAATACATATTTCTCCTTTATCATCTAACTTCTTCCTATTTTCATTCAGAACATGTGCATATGCAATACACCCAAAGAATCTTAAATGAGAAACATTATTGTTTTTATTACTCCATGCTTCCTGTGGTATTTTATCCTTGACACTCATTGTGGGGGAACGATTCAAAATATATACTGCACAAGATATAGCTTCAGCCCAATATTCATTTGGTAGATGTTTAACTTTCATCATGCTTCTTGCCATTTCCATTATTGTTCTATTATTTCTTTCTGCAATACCATTTTGTTGTGGTGTATAGCTAGTTGTAAATTTCCTTTTGATCCCATTTGTTCTGCAAAAACTCAAGAAATCATTGGATGCAAATTCTCCACCTCTATCTGTTCTTAGAATTTTAATGTAGTGTCCACTTTTCTTTTCAACCATGACTTTAAATTGCTTAAACATTTCAAAATCTTTTGATTTGTGCTTGAATAAATATACCCAAGTTTTCTGGGAATAATCATCTATGAAAGTTATGAAATACAAGCTATTCCCAATAGAAGGTGTCTTCATATACCCACACAAATATGAATGCACAATTTCAAGTGGAGCTCTTGCTCTATATGACTTACCAACAAGAAATGATTCTCTATGTTGCTTACCAAGTATGCACCCTTCACAAAGTTTGTTTGGTTGTTCAATCAACGACAAACCATTCACCATGTTTTTTCTATGCAACGAATTTAGACCAGTGAAGCTTAAATGACCAAACCTTAAGTGCCATAACCATGACTGATCTGAGAGGACTGCTTCGAAAGAAACAGACAAATGGTTTTGCAACCTTAAAGGGAACATCTTGTTTTGTGTCATTTGGACTTTTTGTAATTAGTGTTCTATGTGAATCAAGGATCTCATATGCATCATTTTCAAAATAGACTTTATATCCCTTTTTAGTAGTTGTCCAATGCTAATTAGATTGTGTTTGATATTAGGGACATAATACACATTTGGAATGTGTTTCTTTTCACCTTGCTTAGTTTCAAATTTTATGCTACCTTTACCCATGACATCTACTTTTTTATCATCTCCCAATTTTACTTCTGACTACACAGATTCATCTATGTTTGAAACATATCCTTGTTTCCACTCATGTGGTTACTACAACCACTATCTAAAAACGATACTTCTTTTGAGATTTATCGTGCACTATTACAAGTAACAAACATTGAATCACTATTTTCAGAGTGATTTTCTCTAGAGAAATTTGCATTCTGCCTATTCATATCAAACTGCTTCTTCCTACATTCAAGGGCATAATGACCAAATTTTTTAAAATAGTGGGATTGGATATGTGATTTGCCATACCTTTGTCTTTGGCCGTAAAATTCAAGAGAATGTCTGCCACCTATGCCTCTTTTTCTTGCAAATAAATTGGATTTTTCTCCTTCTTCATGAGAGTTATCTAATCTTCCACCTTCATTGTGATTGTTAATTCTTCCTCTTCCAAATCCTCTTGCACCTCTATTAGCGATTCTTCCTCCTCTTCTGTTGCTGCTAGCTTGAACTTGTGATTTGAATGCATTTTCCATATGGGAACCATTTGACCTATTGAGTCTTTTCTCATGGGTTTGTAAAGACCCCATAAGACCATCAATAGAAACTTGAGACAAATCTTTAGATTCTTCAATAGCTACAACAATTGGATGAAATCTAATAGGAAGGCTCCTCAAAAAAATTTCTACAACCTTTTGATTATCCAAAGTATCTCCATGAAACTCTATCCGATTTACTATACTTAGTGCATGAGTGAAAAATCATTTATTGTCTCAGAATTTGACATTTGAAAATTTTCAAAATCTCTTCAAAGCATTTGTAGTCTTACCAACTTGACTTTTCTAGTACCTTGATAAGAGTTTTGTAAACTGTCCCATGCATGCTTGGACCTTGTAGCTACTGCAAGTCATGGGAAAATCAATTCTTGCATTGCTTGTTGTATTAAAAATAGCACCTTGGCATCCTTCTCCTTATTCTCTTTGAGAAGATCCTTTTTGTTAGAAAACAGGACCACAGAGCAATAACAGATATACAGTTAAATCAATAAACAAGACGCAAAACACATTAAAACAATACAGAGAGACACAGATATAACGTGGTTCACCCAAACGATGGGCTACGTCCACAAAGAAATTGCCAGTCCTTTTATTACAGTCCAGAAAGATGAAGGGATACACCCTGCAGCAAAACCGCTACACTTCCTCTTCACGCTCTCACAGTCTCTCTTCCAATACAATACAATACCATACTCAGTCGTTTTACAATGCTTTCTTTTGTAGGGGAAATACAATGGAAAAATTCTAGGGTTAGCCTAATACCATGGGTTCGCAGTATTGTTGGCCAACACACATCCCAAAAAAAAAATTCTCGGGGGCTCTGCTCCCGAACCCCTGTTTTCTCGAGGGCACTGCCCCCGAACCCCTGTGTCTCCCCAAGGAAGGGGGAAAGAGTGTACATTACTCCTGGGTTACAATCACAACTCAATAATATCTCTAGATCTGGAAGATTAGGCTCCACAACCAACACTTTTGTGCTTGTGATAAAGCATTATATGCTGCTTGATCTGGTGGCTCTATAAAACCATTCTTAACCAAGTCCCATAATTGTTGTGAACAAAATAATGTCTTCATTTTAATGCTCCAATATTCATAATTATTCCGATTAAATTGTGGAATTTGGGGTTGAGTGAGAATACTGCTACTCACACCGCCATAATTAAATTACAACAAAATATCACTTCCACAACACTTTCTCAGTGCAACTTGGCACAACCAATGCAAACTGATTAAATATTGCACGTTCACAATACTTTGTGATTTTTTTTTAATATTCCAATGGTCTTTCAATAAAATTAGAATTAAACTAATGACCCCAAAATAACTGTCTTCACAAAAATGATAAACTTGCTGCAACAATTACATCACACCAAATTAAATGTTTTACCATTGCATTCATCATAAAACAACATTACCAGAAATCAATTCTTTCCTTCCATGATTATGCTCTTGCACAACTAGAGTTTGCACCTCTACAACCAACATATGCTCTTCCACAACCAGTCTCTGTGCAGTCTCTCCACAACCTTGCTCTGATACCAGTTTGTAGGTAGATAATGCAAGAAGAAAACTAAAAACACAAGAACTGAAAATGCAATAAGATGGAAAATATGAGCAAATAGGAGCTAGTGAACATAATTTTATTAAGCAAAAGAGAAAGCTACAAGTCTTCCTTACGCAGCTCTGAAATGATCTTTTTATAGCATATTTTACAAGCATGTTTTTACTATTCCTTTTGTTGCTGGAGAGTGAATTTCATTTATTAGACGGTTGCGTGGTTGTTGGACAGGTCAGAGGATGGTTGGGCGGTTCCGGTTGCTCGAAGGCTGCTGGTCAGGGACCGTTAAGCTTACATTGTTCAACAAGAAGGATCGTCTTCCGCTGCCATTTGTTTCCATTCATCACACACCAGGTTTACAAATTCTTGCTCCTTTATCCATCCATGATTAAACTTAAAAAGGTAGGATTTTCTTTTCCCTTCAAAATCAAACTAAAACATAATGGGAGAATGATCATATATTTTGGAAGAATCAACCCATGTTCTGGATTTGAAGAAAGAATTGGTCAAGGATTCAACCACCAAAAGCCGATCCAAACGCTTCACAATACCCAATTCACTACCTCTACCATTCCACTAGGTCAGAGTCATTGGGAAAGGTTTAGTGTCAATCAACCTGGAGTGTTGCCCCAAACCTCCATAGCATTCATAGTGAAATTTAGATCTCCCACTAAAATCAACTTTTGAGACCTAGAGTTCTCTCCATAATAACACGATCCTAATAGGAAATGTAGCAAATTATTAGATTCATCTCTTTCAAAAAATTAGAGAACTTCCCACATAATAAAATACATGTTAACATCCAATAAATAAGAAACCGACCTTTATTAGGATTCAAGTCAGTGAGTAGACCATCAAAAACGCTTTCAACATCTATGGAACAAATTTCTCAATCAGGCCTATATCTATGTATTAGATTTCTCAATCAGGCCTATGTTTAGTGAAGAAAAGTTTGACCTGCTTAATGTCCACCTTAGTCTCTTAAACAAAAATGATATAGTCCTCGTGACATAGTCTCGAATCCACTTTAACTTTAATTTAATTTGGAATTAACTTTAACTTTAACTAGTGACCTCAGTAATACTGGAATTTTTTCATAGGGAATTGAGCTTGAGGCTCCATTGGACCAATCATAAGGCCTCGGTGTCTCCTACTTTAGACCCAATATTTCACCAAAGCTCCACATCTTTATCCGGACTTCAAGATTGTCAAAATTGGAAAAAAAAAATCAATTATACTAAAGCTTCACATTTCATTCGTATTTCAAGATTGCCAAAGTTGAAAGAAATCGATCGGATCGTTTTGGTGTAGAGGCAATGATAATAAACTTTAGCTCGGGTACGTCCAAGTTCAGTCTTCACACTGAAGAAAAAAACTGAACTTATCTAAGAAGACCATGGGAATAACATTTTATTAAAGCTCCACATTTTTATCTGAATTTGAGGATTGCCAACGTCGAAAGAAATCAATTAATTACTTTTGGTGGAGTCCATTACAATTAACTTTAACTTTAGTTGGGTGTACGATCCAACTTTCCTTATTACACTAAAAAGAAGACTGGTGGAATAATATTTTATTAAAGCTCGACATTTCATCGAATTTTAGGAACTCTTAGATTTAGGGAATAATATTTTTATTAAAACTTTTATTTGTATTAGAATTTAAGGATTGTCCTTGAAATAATTTGATTAATTCACTTGTGTGTAATTAGTTGGAATTAACTTGATTTTTTTTCACTTAAATTGATTCCTCTTTGCTATTCCAACATTAGAAATCAAGTATAACCTAGACCCTATGATTAACATAAACTTTAAACTTTAACTGAAGTTTTTTCACTTGAAATTACTTAGTGCTGGTTGCTTCCAAGATTAGGAATCAATAATAATAATAATAATAATCTATTTTCAAATTGGTGTATGAGACCCCTTATTTATGGGACAAGGGACCCCCTCTGCGCAGCTATTTAACTGCTAATTGCTAAACATAGCCTAGGCCCCGGAAGAAACCTTCCGTTGACCAAGTTTGGAAGGTTTCTTCGACTCTCTTAGAAATATGTAATTATTTCTATCCGAAACCTACCAAACATGAACTCCATGAATCGTTATCCACGTTACAATTATGACAGTTTCCATGAAAAAGATTTGGGCATCCAGTTTTTAAATTAAGAAATTCAAGGAACTCCTTAATGAGTTTTAAATCGTCGCCGCTGAAATTGAAGGGAAGCAAGGAATTGCAAAGAACTCATGGTAAAACAACATTAAAAAAGAAATTGACTGATTTCTCAGCAGAAAACTAAAATGTCGAAAAAATCTCTGAATAGTCAATAATGAAATGAAATTGAAGCATTGTTTGATCTTTACGAAATCTCATTTAGAAAATCCGAATATATCCTCAGGAGCTCCAGGTAATCGCTGCCAGAGCCGTATCGTGAAGGGTCAGACGTGAAAGACAAGAAGCGAACTGTAACGAATCATCGCACAAAACAGTAAATATCCCGAAGGCCATTGGAATTCGAGAGTAATAAGAGCCGCAATGGGGATCTGAACACTAGGTAAAAATATAGTTAGCAATGGAAAAAAGACATAGGTGAAAAAGCATAGATGGTAGTCCACTCTAAAATTCTAAGATATATATGTTTATTGGCATAATTACTTAGATGCGCAACTACGGAGTTTATTAGGAGTTTGGAGGAGTTTATTAGGAGTTTTATTAGGAGTTCTAAGGCTTACATTAATGCACATTATCTAGACTCGTAGATTCCAAATGCAATTGGACCAAGCCTTAAGTGATTAGAGTTGAAGTTAAGCTAATAGTTGTAGAATCATTGGAGTTAAACTAATAGTTGTATCTAATAGTTATCCAATATAATTGTGATTAGAGTTGAAGTTAAGCTAATAGTTCTAAAATGATTGGAGTTAAGCTAATAGTCCTAGAGTGATTGGAGTTAAGCTAATAGTTGCATCTAATAATCCATGGAGTTAAGCTCTTAGTTGTATCTAATAATCTAATAGTTGAAGATTAATTTTAATTTTTACAACTAAAACTAATTGTACTTATTACATGTTAATTAAGCTAGTTTTTATTTTTTTGAAATGATTGTTTATTAATGCCCATAGAATCAATCTAGACAGTGCACTTGTCTCATTCTCGTTTAATCTTGGATGACGCCCATAGAATCAATCTAGACAATACACGTGTCTCATTCTCATCAGTAGATGAAAAAACATAGATGGTAGTCCACCCCAAAATTCTAACATATGTACGCCTATTGGTGTAACTATTGGCGTAATTAAAGAAATTGGCTTGGGGTTTGCGACACTTGAATATTTGGACCTTTCGCAAGACAAGTGACATGCTGGGTTTTTCGATATTAGTACGATTAGAAATGATCGCTTGGCCTTATAGGTTTTCCGAGATTAGTATGATTAGAATTTAGAAATGATCGTTTGGCCTAAGATTAGTTTGATTAGAAATGATCATTTGGCCTGCTGAGTTTTCTAAGATTAGTACGATAAAAAATGATTGTTTATTATAATTTTATGCTCTAGCGTTGGATGGGACTTCTCCAAATAAGACTAACACTATGGTAGAAATGTCTTGAGTGGCATTGATTGATTGATTGATTGATTATTAGATTTTTTTTGCTTTGAGGTTTGATGGGACCTTTTCAAATAAGACTAACACTGTCTTAGAGACAAATTGTTGAAATATTTTAACTTCAAAGGATATTCTAAATTTATTTTACTGATGTAACCCAAGGGAGATGTTATTATTCCTCCGTCTCGTTGTTATTATTGTAATTGGTCATCATAAAGTCATGAGGTAAATCCTACATTGTAAGTCGAGTCATTGGTACCCTAATGAATAGTATAAAATATTGTTTTGAGCCTTCCTAGATGAAGTCATCCTTGACTATTTAGTGGGGCCGACTTGTTTAGGGTAAAAGTCAGTTGGCTCAATTTATATACACATAAGAGTTTTGCTTCTTATTTTAACACAAACTCATTCACTTGTGTAGCACATATGAGAGAGAGAGACAAATCAGCAATGACGAGAATACTTGTTTTGGAGTTTTACCTCATACATCTTATAAAGAGGAAGTTTTGTTGGGTTTTCTTCCCCTTGAGGGTTTCCTAGGATAAATACTATGTCTATCTTGTGATTGTGTTTCTTTTAGTGATTCAGCATATGCTACTAATGTGAATTTGGATTGGACACTAATGATATCTAGTATAGCATATGAAATCTTAACATGGTACCAGAGCTAACGTGAATAGGACAACTTTCACAAGGTGAAACTCTCTCTCTCCTCCCTCTCCGGAAGAAATTAAGGTTTCTTCAAAATTTGGAATTTGGAAGATCTGCTTGCACAGAAAGTTGTGCCTCCCTACAATGCATATATTGAGCCTGGTGTTGAAGTTTTTGGGTGATTGAATTTCTGGGAAAGTCGAATCCTAGTTTGGACCTAGACCAAAAAAGTGCAAAAAACTAGAACCAGAAATTCTACAATTGCAACCTCGCAAGTAGGATTTGAAGGGTGAATATTTGGGATCTCTAGAAATTAATTGGACCAACCAAATCGCCTCAGTCAAGCGCATCTCCTGATAAGATCAACTTTTCATTTTGAGAAATTTCATTTTCTAGTGACCTACTGGACAAGATGGCCCCAAGCACTAAGCTTGAGGACAAGCTGGAAGGCATGGAAAACTTCCTAGCTTGGAAGTATAGGATTGGTCTCATTCTAAAAGAGAATGGCATTGAGAAGTACATCAAGGATGAAGTTGCAGAACCTAAAGAAGATGAAGCTAAGGAGAAGCATGAACAAAACCTAATCAAGGAAATGAGGATCATTGTTGATTCTATCAAAGATCACTTGATTACTCAAGTGTCATCTAAGAAGACACAAAAACAAATGTATGATTCACTTTCCAGAATGTATGAGAGAAGGAACATCAACAGAAAGATGAATCTGAGAGCTCAACTAAAGCGCACCAAGATGAGCAAAGGAGAATCAATTCAAGATTACTTCACAAGGGTCTCCCAGTTCAGAGAATGACTAAGTGTTGATGACCCTCCATATTGTCATATTTTATCTACATGTTTAACCCGAAATTTAAGTATTTTATATGCATTTTCTCTTATATACTATAACTTAGACATCATTTGCATGGGGTTAAAGAATATTCAACAAAGAATCAAAATCAGGTATAATCTTGTCATTTATCCCATTTTAATTGTTCAATTTGATATAAGTTTGGGAGATTGTCTTTATTAATAAAATGTTTATGTTGTAGGTTTCTTTCACTATCTGGTACTCATTCCTGTACCTGATCCGGTACCTAGATCTGCACTCAATCTGGTACCCAATCCAGTACCTTCACTAGCACAGGAAAATAAAATGATAAATATTTTAGGGATAAGGAAAGATTGAAATAGGGCATACGTGTGACTTAATCATATAATTCCCATGAATATTTGTATCCAAAGCCATGGTTAGTCGAATCCCTTGAGGAGCTGCAATTTCTCCACCAATTTCATGACCAGAGATATGGGAGAATCTACTCAGGTTGGAGTGTATTAGCTTGAGAAAAGGCCTCTGATGGCGTCTATTACTCTTTAGTAGTTATGATCATTTGAAGGGTTGACCCTTTCACTGGTCGACCCATATGATGTAACCTAAATATATATATCTGACAGTTGTATTAGCAGACACACACACACAGAGAAACTCATTTTTAGTTTAATCAAAATATTGTTTTAAGTTTTAGTTACAATCTAAAGCAACATCTGGAGGGGGGTCCACCTTCACACGGTGTTGATCTTTTTTTATGCGTCTTATTCTTTGCTATAAGGATTTCTATTTACATGTTGATTGATTGTTACTGTTCTGCATATTTTATTAGAAATTTCAGAAGTTAAATAAGAGCCAACATGTATCGAATAGAACACAGAGTAGTGCTGTAAATGTGGTTTTCATTCATGGTTAGTTGCATTGTGTTTTCATCCCATTTTATTTTAGCATAAAAGGTTAAATTCATGCTAACTTTTTTAGATCTACAAAGTAGAATAGATTAACCTGAAATGCTTGCTTTCTAGCTTGAGTAGAGTATGGGAATGCTTTATTTTTTAATGCTGGCCAGAGTTTAGGGTTTGAATCCATAACAGATTTCTTTCTTTCAACGTGTTAAGATATTGAGCAAGATTTGTTGATTCTAATGCTTTCACAGTTAGTTCTAAATTGAATAATAACAAAGCAGTTCGATGTGTTGATTGATGCCCAGTTAAATATATTTGCTTATGATTTATATATTGGATTTACAGTTCTAAATTTATTTAGATTAATGATTGTGAGGGAGTTTTGATTTTGTAGTTATCTCTGTTGATCGGTAGTTCATTAAAATATATTAAGATTTCATTTTTGTTGTTCTTATTTGAGCTTAGAAACATACCTATTATTTAGAAACAAAAAAAAGATAGTTAATCTAAACATCCTTTTTGTTTTACATTACATAGTGAAGGTTGAATGTTTTTCTTACATGATTGATTAGATATACATGCTTATTGAATGAATGATAGAAAGCATAGGATTGGTTGTTAATAAATTGGGAGTGTTCAAAGTGTGTTTTATCTTTCATCCTGTAGATTTCCAATAGATTTTAGGATAGTCCATCTTGCCTAGCACAAACAATAACAGATCAAAGTTTACTAACCTCGGTTGATGGTTTAATTAAGGGTGATATCATTTTCTTGACATTTTTGGCGTCATTTTCAGGGAGTTGTTTGAAGGTAATATAGTACTTGAGGGTTTATTAAATTGATAATTCGTGTTAAGTGTGATTAGGTTCTACAGAAGGACGAGAAGGGATGGTAAGACAAGAGGTAAGAACCTGCGCATTTATTATAATAGGTTCTTTCAAATCTATTTGTAGTATTCAATATTTCTTATTTGATTTGTTAGATAGAATAGTTAGTTCTTTTTATACAGTAGAAGTTTTTGATGAGACCTAGGGATAGTAGAGGTAGATATACCAAAATTAGTTCTCAGAATTCTTCTATTTTTGGGGATATAACCACATCATCATAAAGAAATCCCATAGAAAGATACAAAATAAAAGAAAGTGACACATAGGAAATTCTAGGACAAGAACTGGAAGAAACATTCAAATCAAATTCAATAGGAGCAAAAACTGAATCACCCCATAAAGACCTGTTAGTAGTTTCATAGGCATCTGAAAGTACCAAAATCTCACCTATAAAAGAGGATCCTAGCCTGGAAAATTTAGTGGATGTAGAAAATATTAATGCACTATTTGGAAACACAACAGATCCTGTGGTTTCTCGGATAGATTCCATTCCAATTCCACCAACACTCACAACAAAGAAGATATTTCCTCAGTCCAGGCCTAGAATAGAAAGGTAGGACCTTTCATCATCATTCTCAAGGGAGGAAAAGAAAATATTTACCTTGTTCAGTAATCCACTCATAATTGGAGACCATGAGGAGGAAGTGGAACAGGAGGCACAAACTGAGACAACCTTTGGATTCCCAATTCTAGATCTCATACAGAATGTTAACATGAAAAACATTCCCTTATCTTCATTACCTGTCTTTCATGGAAATACTACTAAATATCCAGATACTTTTCTCTTCGAATTCGACATATTATGTCGAAGTTATAACTACCTCCATGACTTCCAAAAATTAAAGTTATTTCCTGCTACTCTTAAGGATGCAATACTTCACTAGTTCATGGGATTAGGGGAATTTATCATAAGGACAAGGATGAAATAAATAAAAAAATATGTCTTAAAGAAATATCGGGATTATTGTAGGTCCAAATATATCCATCATGATATTTTTAAGATGGGACAACATGAAGAAGAAAGTTTGGAGGATTTTTTAGAGAGGTTCAATTACATTATTCAAAAATCCAAATACAATAAACTCCAAGAAGATGCTATGAGAACACTCTTCCTGAAGGGAATTCTGGAAGAATATATTGAAATTCTCAATCTCATGGTTGCAGGTGATATTTATCACATGCCATTTGATGAAATCTGTGAGTTATGTAGTAAATAATCTCGTAGTAGGGCTAAAACTGGAAATTCTGTGAGGGATGGAGTTCCTTGAGCCTCTAAGTCGGTAAGTATTAGTGGGGTCACCAGAATGAAAATGGGGAATATTTTGGAAATTTTAAAACTGATATTCCAGGCACCCTAACCTCTCAATTTGATTCGCTAAAGACTAAGAAGAGGCAAGAAGAGGAAGATGCAGCATTACATATATTTTCTCCCAAGTGCAAGAAGAGGAATCCTCTCAAGGAGTGTCCCCTTAACACTATTGTTGTTTATGCATTATGCATCGAAAAAAATTCCACAAAAAGTTTCCCTGCACTGCCTAAAATACATGCTTTATACAAGATAAGTACTAAAGGAGGTGAACAATCTTATGCACCAAGAAGGCCATATCCACCTCATCCACAAAATCAATATCCAAATCCTACATACCAAAATCCATCTTACTACTACCCGATGCAACCTACTTGGAACCCACAGGCTTGGCCAAATTGGAAAACTCAACCTATACAAAACCATCCTTGGAAACAAGGCTGGAGGGGATAGGGTTATAGTGCCATGTAACCAGAAGTACCACCACATGTTGCTTCTTACTCTCCATATCCACCTAATTCCCAGCAGCTGCTACCCGGTTTTACCCCACCATCATTACCAACTCAGCATATTCCTCAACAGTACCATATTGTAAATCCTCCTCAACCAACCTTACTGCCTTCCCAACCTATTCCAAACCCTAACAACAGGGTTCCTCAACCTCTTAACAATGTCAAGGTACCACATTCCCCAACATTTCCTATCAATGTAATACCAATCCATGATATACAACTTAGGTCAGGGAGGACTATGAATAGGGAAAACCCTGTTGTTGTTATCCAAGAGGAATTTGAGGAATAAAATGGGGAAAATCAGCCAAAAGAAGGAAATCCCGGTATCTTGGACAATACTCACATGGCCGAATTACAGCCTACACCTCAACCACATACATCAGGCATTCCTCCATATCCAAAAAGGTTGACCATCGAAAAAACTGTGGTAAGACCTCAATTTGATTTTGAAATTGAACTAAGGAATTTATGCATTCGAATTCCTTTGCTTCAAGCTATCAAGGATGTTCCCATTTACTCCGAGATGATCAGAGAAATCTAATTTAAAGAAACCAGGAAGAAAACAAAAAATCCACTAGTGATACATGTGGTAGGCTAACTATCTGATTATATATCAGATCAACCCCCACTTCCAAAGTTTGCAAATCCTGGAAATCCTATTTTAACTGTATCCATTAATAATATTTCCATAGGAAATGCATTAATTGATTTTGGGTCGGCAATTAACATGATTTCAATGTCCACTTTGCAAGTATTACAGTTAAATGTCATGCTCAGACCTACTCCAACAGTTTTGGAGCTAGTAGATAAAAGCATTGTAAAACCTGTAGGGGCACTTGATGACATCATTGTTACTATGGCCTCCTAGGAATACCTAGTGGAATTTCTGGTTCTTCATACCAAGGATCCTACCAAATAGCATCTGATCATCCTAGGAAGGACCTGGCTTGCAATATCTAATGCTTTTATAGGGTGTAAAGAAGGTATTTTAACATTATCAAATGACCCTTCTCTGCAAAATCTTACCATGTATCCACCAGCCCAACCTGTGGCATAAATGTTATGGCTGGAAAACCCGTATGGAGATGAGGAAGTCGAACAACCATTGATGTCTATCAGTCAATCTAGGGGATTAGAAGATCGAACATAAGATAATATTTTGGATCTATTTATTTTTTCCACCACTAGTATTGATTTTCCTCACTCTTTTTCTGAATTTAATTATTTCCTCACAGAGGACTTCCAAGAACATTTTGATCCAGTAAATATATCAACATCACTAGTCCTTTTTGTGGATGAGAAAATGGAATCTTTCGCGATTCCAATTGAATTTAGTCCTAGGAACTCTTTAATAATTAATGTTAGATTAAGTCCAAGCCAATAGGACCAGTTAGTCCATGTATTGAAGGTACAGTCAGGAGCATTTTCTTGGAAATATAAGGATATGAGGGGAATACATCCTGACACTTGTATTCATCACATCTACACGCAGGAGAGTATTCATCCGATAAGACAACCGCAAAGGAGAATGAATCCTTCTTTAAAGTATATTGTGAAGGATGAACTACAGAAATTACTCGATGCATATTTCATCTACCGCATTTTTGATAGTAAATGGGTTTCCCCTCTAGTAGTTGTCCCCAAAAAGGGAGAAAAATGGAGAATATGCGTATATTTCTGTGCGGCTTAACAAAGCAAATCTGAGAGATTATTTTCCCCTTCCCTTTATAGATCAGGTTTTAGACACTTTGTTGGGAAAACATTTTTTTTCAGTTTTGGATGGATACAGTGGATACAATCAGATAAGGATAGCTCCTGAAGTCTAGGAGAAAACTACTTTTACCGATCCATGGGGACATATTCCTACAAGGTGTTACCCTTTGGACTGTGTAATGCCCATGCTACTTTTCAAAAAACAGTCTTGGGAATTTTGGCTGACTTGATTCATGATTGTGTTGAGGACTACATGGATGACTTTACAGTTTATCGAAACAACTTTGAAGAAGCCCTTCAAAATTTGGAGAAGGTTTTAATCTTCAAAATTTGGAGAAGGTTTTAATTAGGTGTCAGGAAACAAATCTTGCCTTAAGTTATGAAAAATGCAAAATGTTATTAACTAAAAGTATAGTTTTAGGACATCATATTTCTTCAAAAGGTATTAAGGTTGACACTACTAAAATTGAGATCATTACTAGCCTAACTCCTCCCAAAACACAGAAGGAAGTCAGGAGTTTTTTAAGGCATGCTGGCTATTACCGTAGATTTATTGCAAAGTTTACTAAAATAGTAGCTCCATTATTTAAATTAATGGTTAAAGACGTTAATTTTTGTTGGGATCAGTACTGTCAGCTTGCTTTTGAAACTCTTAAAGCAAAATTGTCTTCAACACTAGTTTTAAGAGGGCCAAACTGGTCCTTTCCTTTTCATATATATACTGATGCATCTGACACTGTCTTGGGTGGAGTCCTTGGACAAAAGGAGAATCAAGATTGCTATGCCATCTATTTTATCAGCAAAAACTTAACACCAACTGAATTGAATTACACAGTAACTGAAAAATAATTATTAGCAATAGTTCATGCTATTAATAAATTTCAACATTACATTACGGGTTATGAAGTTTTTGTTCATACTGATCATTCTACTATCATGTTCATAATGAATAAATCTATAACTATTGGCAAGGTGATATGATGGCTTTTATTACTGCAATAATTTAACATTACAATTATTGATAAGCCTGGGAAAGAAAACCTAGTTGCATACTTTATTTCCCGACTTACTCATGATGGTGAATATATTCCTGTAAATGATGATTTTCCATACGAACATTTGTTTTCTATTGCTGTTAAAATGCCTTGGTTTGAAAATATAGCCAATTATTTGGCCACATGTAAGATACCAGTTCAGTTACCAAAACATGAGATGCGAAGAATGATTTAACAAAGTGTCAATTACTCATGGGTAGGTAATGACCTATCTTAAAATGCTTTATTAATCCCCAGATATCAGAGATAACATTCAAACCCTTCTTACAAAAAAATAAGTTTTCTCGTTAGAAAACATAGATTTCGGGGTTAAGCGCTTAGCAAATGGAAAAGCCAAAGACATTAAAGGCTACCAAGTAGAAATATTAAAAATTGGAGGGCTTGTCCTCATCCTGCACATCCACAAACTCTTTAATCTAGCGGTTAAGCAAGAGTTTCCTACACCTTGGACTCAAAGCCTCATTATTCCTATTTTCAAAAGTGGTGATAAAAATGACCCCTCTAATTATCGGACTATTATGATTAGCCCTCTCTTAGCTAATTTATATGGTATTATCTTTGAAAATAAGATAAATGAATGGCTAGAAATGGAAGGTAAGTGGGGTAAAGGGCAAGCAGGTTTTAGAAGGAATCATTCAACCAAGGACCACCTCCTTTCACTTAGGATCATTGCAAGAGAATGTCATCATAATAAGTCTGACCTATTTTTTTGTTTTGTGGATTTTAGAAAAGCTATTGATACAGTGCCTAGAAATAACCTGTGGAATAGGCTAGAGAGGAGCTTAAGGTTCCTATTGAGTTGAGAACTGTAGCGATAAGGTTATACAGAAATGTCATTGCCAAGTTTAAGAATAATGAGGGGTGGAAAACATATATAAATTGTAATATTGAAGTTAAACAAGGATTCCCCCTCTCTTCTACCCTTTTTCGCGTTTACATTGATAAGATAGGAAATTGTTTAGAAGAAGTAGGTTGCACTGATACAGTCTTAGCTCGGATAGTTATCATCCTCCTACTTTACGCTGATGATATTTTTCTTATGAAAACGTGGTCCTTCTGATATCAATAAGAAATTAATAATTCTTAAATATTTTTGCTCTAACATGGGTATGACTGTTAACATCGACAAGACAAAAATCATGATTATAAAATCTAAGAAAGACACCTAAGAAAATTTTATTTATGATAATAGGAACCTAGAGGAAGTGACTTCTTACATAGTATCTCGGAATCAATATTCATCACAAGCTCAATTGGAACTATAACATTGAGAAAAGCATTAATGGACGGTGGAAAGCTTATTTTGGTCTTGAAAATAACCGTAAATCAGCTAATCTTGTCACGTGGGATAAAAAGAAGTTCCTCTTTGAAACTCTTGGCATCCTTATTATCTTGTATGGTTGTGAAGTATGGGGGTCTAACATTTCTAGAGAATCTTGGAGGAATATTGAGCAAATCCAGAAGCGGTTTATAACTTATAAACTCAAAATTAAAAGCAATACACCTTATCCTATTCTCCTCATAGAAGTGAGTCTTTCCCCCATCGAGAGCATTGCTATGACTAGGTACCTGGTGTACAAATTACATAAGATAAATAACATGGGAAAGGATAGACTTCCTAAAATTGCTTTAAACTCAAGTCAAACCCAATTATGCCTCAAGCAGTGTTGGTGTAAAGATACCATGGCTTGGTTAAACCATTGGGGCATTAACGAAAATGACATTTTGGAGAACAATGACAATGTCAAAAATATTATTACTTCTAAGTTTAAAGAGAAATTCTTGTGTGGGGAAAATTTAAGATACCCTAACTTGGAAGATCATAAGTATCTCTCGATACTAACTAGCTTAGGGAAGAAAATTAATATAGCCAATATTAAAATGAACTCTCATGAACTCTTCCTAAAACTCCATGGGCTAAAAGGGTTTTCCATTGGAGATGAAAATCACTTTCTCTTAGAGTGCCTTGCTTGCACCCACATTATATGTGAGTGTCATAGTATTGTGTACAATACAAACATTTATAACCTTATTTTATAATTTTAAAATATATACATCTATTATATTATGTTTTTAGTAATTTTTTGTTTTCTAAATATTTAAAAAACAAATTTTATGTGACACAAATTCTCATATTAAAAACAATATTATCAATTTTAATTTAGAAAAATATATAAATTATATTTTTTAGTTTCTTAATAAATCATATGAGTCCTCTCTCTATATATATTATAAGAAAATATATTTATACCTGCCTCAGCAGGTATATAGTAATCGGTTGCTAGTCAACCACCTTTGACCTTCTATTAGTTTGTTGCCACCAAAAAATCAAAATCAGTTTTCCAAAGTTAAACTATACAGCTTGAAAAAAATAATTTTAAATTTTAATAAAAATATTTGAATTTGCTATTTTGTAAACTTCTGATTGGTTATCAGAAGTGATGTCATTCTTGGAGTTTGGTATCTGGTTTTCACTTGACACATGGCAATGATGACGTCAGCATTTATTTTATTTTATTATTATGTTATTTATAATTCAAAGACTGAATTTGAATGTTCAGCTTACACCATGGTGGAATACAAATGGACGCAAGTTGGCCACGTGATAGAAACTGGATGTTGGAGACTGTATTTAAGAAGCGAGATGCGTGGCCATTTTTCACTATCTGTGTGATAGCTTGAAGAGAGGTTCAATCGAGATACGAAGAAGAATTTAATTATTGCAGTAATGGGAAAGTCGGAGATCAATATGGAACCCAGGCATGCAGATTGCACTGATAAGCCATTTGATTTGGTAGAGAATCTCAACTTTAATTACATAAAGTTGGGATACTCTGATCTGCTATCTAGGGCATCAGTCTTCTGGTTACCCATGCTAGCAGCTGGTGCACTTGTATTTGTCATCGACCAGCTCTATTTTTGGAGAACTAGTGATCATATGGCCACGATCGTATGGCTTCTCTGGTTAACTTGTGGTTTAGGGACCCTTTTTATTTACTATTTTCATCTGTCAAAGCAAATCTACATGTTGGATCTGTCCTGTTACAAAGCGCCTCAGGAATGGAGAGTTTCGTTCGATCATTTCATAGAACATGCTGTGATTTCACAGAAATTCACAACAAAAAGTGTGGAGTTTCATAAAAGGATTCTTGAAAGAGCTGCTGTGAGCGAATTTGTTGTTGTTCCTCCGGTTCTGCATTACTTGCCGCCGAGGTTGACACATGAGACTTCTCGTCAAGAAGCAGAGATCGTCATGTTTGGCTGTGTTCAAGATCTGCTGGACAAAACTGGCATTGCTATTAATGAAATTGGTATTCTTGTTGTGAATTGCAGTGTTTTTAACCCTATTCCATTGCTTTCATCGATGATTGTTCATAAATTTGGGTTTCGTAGCGATATCAAGACTTATAATGTCGGCGGAATGGGATGCAACGCTAACCTAATTTCGCTGGATTTTGCGGCGGGTTGCCTTCATGCTACCAACAGAGGCACTTATGCAATTGTTCTAAGCAGAGAGAATATTATAGAAAATTGGTATTTCGGAAACTATGAACCGATGTTGGTTTCCAATATTTTGTTCAGAATGGGCTGCGGGGTTGTGCTTCTGTTGAACAAAAGAAGCGATCGCCATCGTGCTAAATATAGATTGCTTCATGTCATTAGAAAGCACAGAGCAGGCGTGAGCGACATGGCCTATCATGCTGCTTTTCAAGAAGAGGATCCAACTGGAACAGTCGGGGTGAATCTCAGCAAACACATTATGGAAATTGCTGCGGAGGCTCTCAAGGAAAACATGCAACAATTGGGTCCTCTGGTTCTTCCCTACTATGAACAGATTCTTTATCTTGCCAGCAAGTTCTTGGTCAGAAAGATCTTCGTGAAGGGTAAGGCGAAAGAATATGTGCCCGATTTTAAGCGAGCATTTAATCATATGTGCATCTATTCCGATGACAAAGCAGTGATTCGTGTAGTGGAGAAAGGACTGAATTTGCCTCCTGAGACCATAGAACCATCGAAAATGACTCTGTACAAATTTGGAAATACTTCTTCTTCGTCCACATGGTATCAATTCCAGTATTTGGAGTCCAAAGGTCGTATGAAAAAAGGGCAGAAGATCTGGCAGATTTGTCTCGGCAGTGGCTTCAAATGCAATAGCGCAGCGTGGATCGTCAACAAAGACATTGCACCCCCTCATGACAACGGGTGGTCTGACTGCATCTTTGATTATCCCGTGCAGATCCCTGAAATTCGACGCCTTTCATGACAAATTACAAGTTAGTTGTGCAGCAGCGTCATATCCATACTAGTAACTTTCGTGGCAAGTTGTTGTAATGGCCAATGGCCATATCCATATTAGTAATATTGTTGTGAAGTGGCAATTGCCAGTTCAATAACACATATAAAGCAACGTTAATGTGATGTAATTAAAGGTACAATGGTATTTCAGAATTTGTTGATTAGTCTGAAATTCTACACAGCCATGAAGCAAACTTCTATTTTTAAGAAATGGTGGCAAGTTGATATTTTTCGAATTATTGGGGGAACGGTGTTACTGAATTGCACCAACAACACTTAAGTAATCGATTGTTATCATATATATATATATATAATGAAAATTTAAGACTTTATACTTAGATGATCCAAGAGAATATAGTTTAACCAATGGAGATTAGAAGGTTTAGGTATCAAATGGACATTGGATTTCATCCACTTTGTCTCTACTTCACATAGTAGAGTACAGGTTTGTCATTACTCCACATAGTAGAGCAGAGGTTTAGTGCTTATTGGTTTTCATGTTTTTTTTTATAATTTCGGTCTTTTGTAATGTTGTCATTGTTATTTATCCATGAGTTTCAAACTTAGTGGGCCCTCTTTTTTTTATTAAGGTAGGGTCTTCTTAATATGTAGGGGTTTTATGGAATTCTAGCAAAAATGGGTGTATGTTTACTTTCAATTTTATTGTTGTTATTTGTTTTTTATTGTGTTTTCATCTATTTTATAAGTGCTTTTTAATTATATTTTTGGGTTTTTATGATGTGATCTTTTTCATTACTTTTTAAGATTTTAGTAACTAAATTTTTTTTTTTTAATTTTATGGGCATCCATGTTCCATGGTAAAGAAAACAATAGTTTTCTCCATAACCTAGTTGTTTAGAATTGTTAGAATGAGTAAATCCCTTTCTAAGAATTACATATTCCAAAAAGTAGGGATGCTATGTAAATCCAAAAAGTATGGATGCTATCTAAATCCAAAATTTTCATATAAATTGGCAATTCCTTAATTTTTAAAGCCATTGAAATTCATGTAGATGACTAAATAAATATGCATCAAATTCAATTAAAACAATGATTTCATTTCAAATTCCATTCATAAGAAAAGCTAAAACTTAATTACATATTTATAAACATAAATTTAAAAAGTATTTTTTCATTATGTTGATCCAAAAAATTAGTTTCATCTAAGAATTTTTCACGGAAATATTCACTACAAATATCATCCCCGACCAAATTTATGAGGCCACTAAGAAAAGCCAACTGGAAGAACTGACCATGTTTTTTATCTTATGAAATGAATTGGTAGATAATAACTTGGCTATAAGGCACCCAATGAGAAACAATGGATAGAGAAAATTAAGGCTTGCTAAAAAAACCAACTTTTAAGGTTCTCTATAGCAATCCATCTCCATTCATAGGTTGACATATATGTTTATCGTAATTGGATTTGGTCATTTATATGTTTGTATATTAGTGTAAAGCATGAGAGCACAATGTTTAAAAATTCAATAGAGATATAAAATGATAATGGTGGTGTGTATGAGTCCATTCGAAATTGGAATATGAAAAGTTGGTAGGGGAATGGAGGAGGTTTGAATTTCCATGAGGATGATGGTACCAACACCCATGAGGATGATGGTCAAACACTCATGTACTTTCTCACCAACCACAACATCCATTATGTGATTGGATTTTAAGTCAAAGATAATAGTAGTTGAGATTTAAATAAAGCACATAAAATAAAGCTAAGAGTTAGAAAAGATAGGATTATTTCTCCTACTCCCTTGGACCCCTTTTTCTCTTCACTTCTAGTGGACTCATAGACCTCACATTCTACCTCTAGCCATCTTATACCTTTATATTTATTTTCATAATAATATTTACATTTTATTCTTACCATGGAAGATCTACCACATGGCACTGAAGGATTATTATTACAACTATATGCCTAGTCATGGCCTTGCACTTAGCTCTAACACTATATTTACATCATTTACGCATGAAGTCATTTTATTTAATCTCATATCGCTTGACTCCCATCATTATAAATAGTTCTTAAAGTGGTGATAATTATATATAATACCAAAAGGTGATCAAAATGGGGTATCATAAAATGTTGTGTGTATTATTCTTTCTATGGTAGATAAGACATTAGTCTTCTTAGTTAGTAAGTTATTCAAAAGGAATATCTTTACTATTCTTATCACCAATTGCAAGCTTATCCATATAAGGAAAATACCACAAACCTAAACCTAAAAGCAAGGGAAGATGTGAGAAATTATTATTGGATTCAATGAAGATGAATGAAATGTAGTAAATCAATAAATAATTATTATAAAGAAAGATACCAATGCATATGTAGAGGTCTCAATATAGGAATCAACACTCCCTTTAAAGAATAGAGTAGAAAACAAGAATATATTTACCTAGAAGGATGGTAGCTTTAAATGAAGCTCCATGCATAGGAATGAAGAAACTTCATGAATATGACCACTTTGATAGAGTTGTTACTTAATTCTGGAAATTTAAATTCTAATCTATTTCATTTAAGTTATATGAAATGAAAGAAAAAAGAAAAATATTTTTCAATGAGACAAAACTTAGATATCTATTTAATAACATGTAGTACATAAATGACAAATGTAATTTCCATTAAATTTTTAAATAAATAAATAATATGTAAAAATTTGTTATTTAATTTTCAATATAAAAAAAAGCAAAATTCCATTTATAATTAATATAGTAAATAAAGATTTTCCAAAAAATATTGGTCTTTAACAATATCATTATTAGTCTTATTTGTGTGTGAATGCATTGTTTATTTGTAACAATATCATTGTTAGCCTTAATTGTGTGCATGGATTGCTTATTGTATAGTCATTTTATTACCCATATATTAATAATAGAAAATGAATTTTTATTTATAAACAGAATTAGTGGATCATTTATTACTCAACTCTATCCAGCATCAATTATTCAAATTTTTAATTACATATTACAAAAGATAACATTATTTAATAATAACTAAAATTATTTAATAAAATATTTATAAAAGAATTTCTATTTTATTGTAGTTATTCAGGTTTTTAATTACATATGGCAAAAGATACATTTTGTATGTATAAATGTTTTAATTGTGTTTTAATTAAATGTATTTTATTTTTTATTAATTCTTTATATATATTACATAGTTGTTTGATATTAAATCTAATATACTCAATTAATTGTTTATTTATGTGATTAAAGGGTTGATTTCAAAAAATATTAAAATTTTAAAAAAAATCCCTAATATCATTTAGTTTATTTTTTATTTTCACTAAAAATCATATTTTTCTTATTATTGTTTTAATTTTATATAATCAAATATCTTTTCTTTTTCAATGTCTATAACATTATTTTTATAAACGCTTGTAAATATTTCCTTTTATTATTATTTTTTATTAGATTAGCATATATTTATATACAACAATGCCACACATTCTATGTTTTTAAAGAATTATCTTCTTGAAAGTTTCATTGTAATAGTTGGTGCTTACATTGGAATTCAGATTTTTCAAAATCTCCAATTGTTGTTACATTTTTAATATCTATATTGTTAAGTATTTATTAGGCATTCAACATTGTTAATGTTATTCAATATCCATTTCTTAAGTAACATTTATTAAACTATTTTTGAGAGCCAAGTACTAGGCATCTATGTTGCTTATCTCAACTATTGGTAGTGACAAAAGCTCTCCTATTCACAAAGACAAGTAAACTCATTTTGGATCTTTAATTTCAAGGACTTACTTAATAACTAATTAATTGATATACACATAGAAATATAAACAATGACAGTTACAAGAAGTAACAAGTAATGCAACAACCTATAAACAACAAATAATCTCACATAGAAATATAAGTACCATGGCAACAAGTAATACATTGTTTCAAGTTTGAATGTTTCATAATTTCTTTAACTTTTAGCTTTAAACTATATACAATATCACAATAAAATATTTCTAAGAGACAGGTATAAGCGCTATTTCATTTGTATTAATATATTATTTAAACACATCTATAAAAATAAAATTTATATTTAAACACGTTTATATAAATAAAATTTATATTATATTTAAGTTTATTTAAATTTTTATATTTATTTTCTTATCGTCACTCCAAATTCTGGTTGAGATATCTCAAATCCTCTTTTTAAATTAGGTAACTCTTTTTTAAATTGTTATGTATCAAAGAATACAATGTATTTTGCATCAACTCAATGTTGTATTCTTCTTTTTATTATTTCATTTAAGAAAATTTTAATAATAATTTAATTAAAAATAAATTATTTAAACAATAAAAGAAACTCTATACCAAGATATTAAACTTAAAAAAAACCAATATATGATTGAAAAAAATTCAAAGTTCCGAGTTATGAATGATTGCTTTATCAGATATATGATTGCTTTATCACATATTTTCCTACGAGGGATTAGGTGTAATACTTAAAATTACGAAACAATAAACATATTAAATTCATTAACACCGAATTTTATTTATATACATATAAAACATATCTTAAAGTATGTTTCAATTCAATTTCAAAATATACAATCAAAGCCCAGTAAACATTACATGAATACTCATCTAAGTCATTACAAATTTAACAAGAAACAATGGAATGCTTACGATACTAATCGTAAACATTACATGAATACAAATAAGTCATTACAAATTTAACAAGAAACCAAAGAATGTTTACCATAATAAAAGCGGCATAAATAGACTTCTAAATACCATTTTAACACGTCTAGCAGAGGCTTCAAAACCTAAGCACTGCAACTTACACCATAGACGATTCTTCCGTAACTGGGGAGCTGTGTACGTTGGGTTGCAACTTCTCCATAAGTCCCTTTGATTTCCCTGCTATGTAAACTGCTTCCAGCAGTTTCCTTTCCTCCATTTCTTCTGCCCATTTCATGCTGTTCTCAACCAATGCGACTCCCACTTTCTCAATACAAGCACCAATGATATGTGCTAATGTGCTCTGTATTTCCTTCTTCAGATCCTTCAAATCCCCTGAGCTGCAATCCATACTGATGCATATTTTGTATAATGTGGTCCCTGCGGCTAACTTCTCCCAGTCCACTGGAGTGTCTTGCCCACTGTAATTTTTCTCAGCTTCCCTTTTCGCTTCTTCCGCAAGCCCTTTGATTGCTGCACTTGCCTCTTCCAATGTTGTAGAAGAAGCAGATCTTTGACCATTCTGTCCACTTTTATGGTCCCGTAATGCCATGAATTTTCCATCTGCTGCTTTACTCAGCAAGCTATCGGTTTCAGGATCTGTCTCCTCAACCAAATCCATAAGCTCCCATGCCTCCTGATATACCTTCAAATAATATTCAGCACATGAACAACCATCAATATCACAAGAATCTCCCCCAATCTGGGAGACTATTCTGATCAAGGACACGGCCGTCAGCTTCCATGACCGTTTGCCGGGGTGTATAAGATACCTTTCCATGTCTAGCGTGGATTCTGGTTCACATTTCCACAAGAATTTCAAACGGGTTTGATCATGTGCTGTTTCAGCATTCAAACACGGTATACCTACACATGTTTCCGGCCTTCTATGTTTCAGCAGAAAAGAAATCAGGGCACGGCAGTTTCGGCCATCCTTGTAGCCCTTTTCCATGATTCCCTTAGCTTGCTTGATGGATTTCCGATTCGTTAAAAATATACTCCGAGGAGTCTCTGAGAGAATAGACACGTTGCACAAAAGAGCTTCGTATTCTTTAAACTCTGTGTTTACTGTATCCAAGTGCTTTGATAATATCTTCGTGGCTACCTTGTGGAGAAACTTATTAGTGAGCACAAGGTCTGCGAGGAACCAGAATCCTTTGCTGAAGAAGACTATAAGCCATTGCAGCCGAAACACACATTGCAGCAAGAACCTTGGCACTTTTCTAGTACTTTGTCCTTCTTTGCCAATAATTTGATTTGCTCTCTTATCATCATCATCATGTAATCGTTTCAGGGATTTTTCAGTTTTCTGCAGCTCAAGAATCTGCATTGTCCAGTAGTCCTCAACTCGAAAATAGTTACGCCAATTCTCTTCTTTCCTTCGCCATCGTCCATAATAAACTACTGACGTGAAGCATCTCCAACAGATAATTGCACCACCTATGAAGCTGAATAAAATTTCCACAATAGTTATTGTGAATTTTAACCTGAATCCCGGAACATCATGTTTCCTTGTGAGTGGAGTCTGTATAATCCATCCAATTATTGATAATAGAAGGCACGCCGCTACTGAC
>LPNX010275333.1:33047-67985 GCA_001517045.1 Pseudotsuga menziesii | reverse complement strand
ACGTACACTTAACAACTCGGAGAAAATGTGGAGGAAGACCGTGAATCCTAAAGCTGCTATTGTGGTCCATTTTTCTTCATATCCTGGACGAGCCATTCCGGGCAAGAAAAAAGCTATCAGCACACACAGCATTACTCTACTGCAATGTACCATAAACAAAATATCCTTAAGGGCTTCAGTCGTGTCAAGGTCTTCAGGCTTGTCAGCCTTGTCAGTAACATTTCTCTTTACAGGCATCAATGGCTTTGAATTCTGATCGATTAATAAAGTACTCTGGACTTGGATGTTGTTCATAATCTGGATGTTAGCGACATTAGTAGTACAGTTCGAGTACTGTTCGACTAAAGCCCGATTGAGTAAAGCACTCCGTTCTTCGACGAAGTTCATAAGCTGAATTGTGAGAGCACTGAGCACAAGAGCATGTCCGGGAACCCAAAAACTTCCCTTCTTTACTGCTTTGCGTATGTCCACTACAATGAGGGCAATGAATATTAGCGCTCCTAATAACAGCCCAAGTAACTGAACAAGTTCACCCACAGTGAGGGACGTCTCCTGATCTGTCATGATTCAGAAGTACAAGACGAGGGGCAAATGAGATGAAGATCAAAATTGATGAATGCCTTGACTACATCAACGTAACCATTTTCGTGAATTGATGAACATAGCTCAAACAAATTTGTAGGCTTCGAGGAGGTATAAAGAATCAATACGACAGCCGGTATTGATCGTGATTTGCAGGTTTGCTTTATCCAGTCAATTACGACAGAGGGTTTTTCTAAAGAATCTTGAAATTTGGATGAAAATTTCGTCCAAGAATCAAATAATTTTCTTCCTTCGAGGCCAGTTTTTATGAAAGTTGGCATATTAGTTCAATTTGCATTTTTTTTTCTTTCAAAACGTGGAAGCCAGATTTATGAAAGTTGGCATATTAGTTCAATTTGCATTAAAAAAATAAATTTGACTCGAGAATTAAAATGAAATTAATAATAAAATCTACAAAGCATAAACCCACCCATAAAAGATGGAACAACAATGAAGTGACCTAAAGTTTATAAAGTGTGCATCATCAATTCATTTTGCATTAAAGTGAACACATCCCGTGCCTCTCGGTTTATATTTTCACTTGAATAATCATAATTTATTAGAAAGTACAAACACACATGACAAGAGACCATGGCACTTTAATGATTATATTTGGACATAGTGAGGACATGTAATAACCAGAAATAACTACTAGTTAGAGAAATCTTATTGAACTTTATTTCCTGTAAGTAGAAAAAACTTGGTAAATCAAAAGCATAGTAAAAAGAATTAGCCTAAAAAATAGTTAGAATAAGTTTGACAGGAATTCCTAATAAACTTCTCCCAGGTAATGTGCACTGAATCGATGCACAGTGACATGCCCAATAAACTTTAATATGTCAGCGTCGCAGTAATGAGTCACGTAATGTAATGTGTAGTGAATCCATGCATTACCTGACATTCCTCCATATGGCATCGTGGGCAACAAAGAGTCCAGGTAATGTGTAGTGAATCCATGTACGACACAACATGGGAAACAATGAGTATAGGTAATGTTTAATTAATGCAATCTGCGAATATGAAACGAGTGAAAATCGAGATTTCTATTCGATGATATTTTTCGTTTTGTAAAAAGTTTCTGTTATGATTTGTGTATTAGGATTCAATGCACATCAAATTCGAAGGGCAGGTTTCATTTTAATTTGAAGGGCGTGAGAAATTGAACTCTTCAATGTTGACATTTAAAAATAAATCATTCTTTTTATTTGAAAATTTAAGTGTTAAAAAAATTTATTATTTATTAAAAATATTGTATAGAAAAAAATGACAATAAGAAAAAATCCTAAGTGATTCAACATTTACATGGAATTAGAGAAGTAAACCATGTATATATGATTTATCACTTCGAGATTCTTTTTATGGGGATTACTCCAAAGTTAGTATAGAGGAGGAGAGACTAAAATAAAGGTTGAGAATGAAGAACATGTAATGGTGATGGAAGATGAGATTGGGAAAAAACCCATTTAGAAAGAGATTAGTGCACTTGTTTTGTTAATGTGAACATAGCCATAACCATTAAGAGTATTAGTTTTTTTATTGCATGTTCTTTGGTCTATTTATTGTTTGAAGGGAAATGTTTGTTTCCTAACATGCTAAAGTGATTAGAGTAGTTGATAACTACTAGCAACCTTATTTGAATGCATAATATGAAATTAGGGGTGAAAGTAGGCTCACGGGTACTAAAGCTTATTAATGTCTAGAATTGTTTTGAGAAGAGCTCCACTATTAGAGCTGCTATATGTTACAAGGCCAAAAGAGATCAAGAATCAAATCCCTAACATTAATAACAAAAACTAAAAAGATGATCTTGTCGAGTGCCAACATATCCACCTAAAACTAGTGTACTTCTAAAATTGTACATTAGTGGGAGATTGTTGATCCTTGCTGTGACCACTTGATCATTGCCATAACCAATGGTTTAAATAAACAAGATAAAAGTAAAAAAATTAGAAGAATAACTTTTCCATGACATTTTACCTTACCTGTTTTGAAATTAACTTTTCTACATGCTATTAAAAGCAGTGTATTATTATCTTTCCAACTAAATAGGTGTTTTAGGATCCACATTTCCATTAATGGAAAAAAAAAGTTACAAATACCATCACAAAGCTAATTGATATGTTTTTCCATATGGACATAGTTCATGAGTAACTAGCCATTCAATTTCAAACTCCACCTAATCCCTAAGCATCCTCTTCACCATAATAAACCTAAGTATTAGAAGACTTGAAAATTTATCTTTCAAACTTTAGTCTTGAGTCTACTAACATATAGATGTCAAATGAGAGGGATTGATAGGGATTCTCATTTCTCTTTTCAAAACTCGGTGCATATAATTATTATTCAAACGCATTGAAAAAAATATCCTTCAAACTTCAATGTGGATCTTACTAGTCTTTGGATCTCACACGAGAAGTTTGAGAGGGATTCCACACTTATATTTTCAAATTTCATCTTATATTTATGTGAAAAGGTTAGACAAAAAACAAGGACTATTATATACTATAATCTCTTTGTGAACCTTACAGATTCAAAAATGTTATTTTGACAAAAAAACGTATTTATAATCTCTTCTCTTAAATTCTGGGTTGATAGGTTTGAGGAGTGGTATCCAAGGTAATTGTAGACTCCATTGGATATGTCGACACTACGAACCTTTATCAAGGTTCATCATCAAGACAGTGAGTCGATTTGAGTAACGGATAAAGATTTATTAATATATCTTTAACAACACATTTCAAGAGAAAATTAGGAAATTGATAATGTTGACTATATAACTAAGACCAAACCCAAACCCTAAAAATGTTAAGCTAGATAATAAGGAAGTCTAAGTTGTGATTAAAACAAACACCCTAAATTGCTACAATGAATAGAATAAAAATCTAAATTAAATTTATTAATATCAAATATTTTTCTTAATGAATAAATTGTGAATTACTTAACCTATTTTTATAAACTATAGAACTAAATGTAATATGTAATTCTAACCTAGAAATACTACAATTTTTTAGATAAAATAATAATTTAAGAGTATTTTTTAATAATTAGTGAGCTATTGGCCATAACCTAGGAAATATTTGAAGTATAAAAGTAACATAAATTATCATATCTCATTTACTCTAGTATAACCTAAAAGGCATCGTTCTAATAAAAATTAAAACTTTAAGATTAATCTACAACTTAATCTTGTATTTCTATCTAATCTTTTTATAATAAAATTCAACATGGATTTTATTAAAGAACAGTGCAATAATTGAAGAGAGGCGTCGTTTTGAACAATGTAAATCATGCCAATTATGGTAAAAATCAATTCACCATCCATAGATATGACTCATATGAGCATTTAATTTCACATCATATACGAAAATACTCAAGTGACTTTTAAGTTGTGAGATCATATACGAAAATACTCAAGTGACTTGGTGAACAAGAAGATGCCAGATGAAAAACTAAGTTGGAAGGTTGGAATCCTCTGAGACCAATATTTAATGAAGTTGGTGAATCAGTAATGCATGCCAATGCCATTAAATTCTTTGAAAGTGAACATCGAATCCCAAGTCACAGTCACTGAGTTGAACTTGGAACTGGGTAGCCTAGTGGCCCACTGTGGTCCGTGCCCATTGGGACCGAGATCCACATCCATGATTCGATTATTAGAGGGAACTTGGGCAAACTCTAAGTCTTGAATCTCCCATAGTCTAGTGAATCAATGATAGCCCTTGGAAGGGAAAATTTTGTAGCTACCCTTCTATTGCAAATTTACCCACCCTTAGTCAATTTCATTATTGACATGCTGGAAATGAAACTAAATTTTTTTTGCATGGTAAAATTCTTTGTGACCTTCTATGAAGGCTAAAATGGCCTTTGAAGGGCTCCGAATCCTTCAAATTTGAAGCCTGCATAGGTGAGTCTAAAACTTCCATTAAATGCTTTTTTCAGCCGAGACAAAACTGCCATTAGATACTTTCTTTCAGCCGAGACAGGTATGCAATAATCTGCAATTATTGTGTTTAGTTGGTGATCTTAATGATAAAATTAATACTGACCTCAGGAAAGTCAAATGAAATGCACCATTTATGAGTCTAGGCCTCCATGAATGCATTCACTGAGTCCCATGTCTCATCTTATGGTGTCGCAACCAAGGAATTATTATAAAAGAACTCCAAGTGACCAACCATGTAAAATGGGAAAGAAACCACAGCACAGAGATGGGAACGATGACTAGAATTTGGTGCATATTGTGAGATTCAAGGGAAGATTTCAATCAATCAACCCAAGAAGCGTTCATTAATATACATCATGTAAGTTTGACAACATTTTCACATCCTACTCTTCAGACCTTTCACATTTTCAGAATAGTTTTAAGTTTATTTCATAATTTTGCTTTTATGGAAATAGTACCATTCTAATTAGTAAACCTTTTATGATGTGCTTGAGTATTATTATTGAATCTCTAGAATTTTGGAATTTTTTTCCTATATTAAGGGGCTAAGGGGCTAAGAGGGATTAATTATGTTATATGGCAATACAAACATTTAGAATATAGTTTATTATATTTTGTGTACAAGCGGTGAAAGGGAGGGAGAGGGAAAATAAGTGGACAAGGGAACTAGGGATTCTGTTTGATGGACAATGGATACTCAATCATGATGTAGGATGGTTGATGGCAGTGCTCTATTGAAGGGTTTTCATGTTTCCCATATGCTTGGTTAATTAATGGATCTTCATTGTTAATGGAATTGAGGTAATGAAGGATTAATATTTCTACAGTTTATGTCGTTGTGATCAATTGGAAGTGTAGTTTAGGTGCATATTTTGTGTCTAGAAATCATGTGTATTTAATGCCTTTGAATGTAGCTTTCCATCTTGAGTCCATTTGTTTTCTTTCGCTCTAGAAAATTCCTTTTATGTGATCCCCAAAATCATCCCATCCACTAGAGAGCGTCTAGGTTTGGGTATTGTGACCTTGTCCCTTCCTAATATTCCTAAAGAAAGCCTCATGCAATCCTTGGTTGACCCTAGTTTCCCATTGTATAAAACAATAGGGTGAGTGCAAGCTAATGAGGGTCACTTTTGACACGTTAGATGCAATAGAAAAGTGAAAAATCAGGAATCCCTCAACTTAATTGTATATTTTGAGATACTTACACAAAATATCTTGCTTTGAGTAAAAAATATGAAATATAGGAAATTGAATCACTTTTCCGAATATATAAGTTTTATGTATTGAAAAAAAAATTATAACTATGTCAAGTTTCATTTTTTTCTAACAACCACTTTTTTATTTTCTTAAGCAAATGATAAGGTATATGTTTTTTGTGGGTGCAACCTTTGAGCACCTAAATGATGGTTTAGGGCTACAAAATTTTGCAGCCATGTAGAGAACATATAGCACTAGCGCAACGCTATTTTTCAAAAATAAAATTAGCTTTTTTTTTTTAAATGGTACGTCTTTTGTGGGTGCAACCTTTGAAGGTCTTAATGAAATAATCATGAAATGAGTTTTTTAAAGAATGTGCAGGTCAGTGTCTTCTAGTGCACCATAAAATTTGTTTTTAAAACAATTAAGATTTGAAAAGGTTATGGAAAAAATACTAACAATATGTTTTTTGAGTTAAGGAGTTAGGACACAATAGAATTTGAAAAAAATAGGAAAATATAATATTTTTAAATAAAAATACATATTTAGAATCTGTAGAAAAAATGTTATTTATGTTTAAGATTTCATAAAAAATAATTGTGTGTAGCATACTGTAATGAGTGCATAAACAACGACTTCTTCATAAACTAGACGAAATGACCAATTAGTTATGGTTTATCATATACCATAGCACAGGTTGGGTATTACCAAAGAAAAATCCAAACCATATACATAGGACTATTGGTGACATGCGAGCAAGTGAATTGGCATGTTTAAATTTAAATTACATTTCTCGTCCTTATAGAATTAGAAAACACATGTATATTATAGAACTACAAAACATGAGCACGTTATAGAGCTAGAAAACGTGTGCGCATTATATAACTACAAAATGCGTGTGCATTATGTAGTTCTATAACGCGTGTGCATTATATAACTACAAAAATCCCATGCATTATGTAGTTCTATAACGCATGCGTGTTATGTAGAGAAAAAAATATAGCACTATATGCAAGTTATCAAATGTATTGTTAACATTTGAGAGGGGGTGTGGAAGGGCCAAGGACCTACGAGGATGTTGGAAGCTTAGGTGGGGATGGTTTATAGTTTAGAGGGGGTGGGGAATGGTCAAGGGCCTAGGAGAATGTTGGAAGTTCAAGTTGGAATTGTTAATAGTTAAGAGGGAATGGAGAAGGGTCAAGGGACTAGGAGGATGTTGTAAGTTCGAGTGAGTATGGTTAATAGTTGAGAGGGGGTGGGGAAGGGTCAAGGTCCTAGGAGGATGTTGTAAATTCAAGTGTATAAATATGAATGGAATGGAAACATGATGGGTTACAAGGGTTAAGGGGAGTGGCGATTGAGAGAACTATTAGAAGGAGAAGAGGTGTTGAAGATGTATAGGGCTGGAAGCAATACCCGAGACTTGATTGACTAAGGGTGGTAATGTGGATGGGAGGAAGTGGGTGATGGTTTGATGAGAGAAAGGATTGGTGAATGGAAATGTGGATATGGATTATTAGATGAGAAATAGGGTGTGTTGGAGGAGAGAGGCATAAGGAGGCAGAAATTAAAGAGAGGGGAATGAGATGCGATAAATAGAGACTATGGGTCATAATGAGGTAGGGGGTTGAGGAGAATGGATAAGTTGAAAACATAGAGGAAGGGAGTATAATAGAGTGTGTGTGTGAGAGAGAGAATAAGGTAGAGAAGGGGAAGGGGGGGGGGAGGGAGGGAGGGATGGAGATAGAGTGAAGGAAATATGTAGTGAGGGAGGGATATAAGGTGTGTGTGTGAGAGAGGGTTGGGGGGGGGGATATACACAATGATAGAAAGAGAGTAGGGATGCACATGTATAGGGAGATATATAGAGCAAGAGAGAGAGAGATGGTGTCAAAGGAAAAGGGTGGAGGGTTGAGCGATGGAGAGAGAGGGAGGTTGTGAGAGAGAAAAGCATGGAGAGGGAGGGTGAAAAGAGATAGGGTGGGAAGGATACAAGTTAATAAAGAGGGATTATAGGGGACAGGGGTAAAGGAACACATGGCGGGTAATTAAGGGATAAGAGAGAGATAAATGGATTGAGGGAGGTAAATAGAAGGTGGAGAGAGAGGGAGAGAGAAAGGGAGTTTGTGAGAGAGGGGGGGGACACACACACACACACACGCACACACACACACACACACACACACACATACACACACACACACACACATAGAGAGAGAGAGAGATTGATTATGTGTGAGAGCGGGGGAGGGGTGAGAAATAGAGAGAGTGATGGAGGCAAGGATAGTGATGGAGGTATAAAGAAGGTGGAGAGAGGTTATGAGAGATAGGAAGTGAGGGAGGGATATACGCACACATGGAGATAGAGAGAGGGGGAGGAGAAACACACACACACACACACACACACACACACACACACACACACACACACACAGAGAGAGAGATTGTGTGGGAGAGATGGAGAGAGGGGTGAGCGACAAAGAGAGAGGGGGGAGGGGTGAACGATAAAGAGAGTCATATGGAGGGAGGGATACTGACAGAGGTATATAGAAGGTGGAGGGAGGATATGAGAGAGGGGGGGTGAGGGAGTGACACACAAACATAGATATAGATAGAGAGAATGGGGAGAGACACAGGCACACACACACATAGTGTGTGGGAGAGAGAGGGGGAGGGTTCAACGATAGAGAGAAGAGGCGAGGGGGATGAGTCATAGAGAGAGAGTGATGGAGGGAGGGATCATCAGAGATGTATAAAGACGGTGGGGAGAGTTTATGAGAGAAGGGTAGTGAGGGAGGGATAGACACACACATAGAGATAAAGAGAGATGGAAATAAAAAGGAAGAGAGGGAGAATGAGTAAGGAATAGAGGGATTGTGAGAAAGGAACATGCGTAGCCATAGATGCCAAAAAGATTATTTAGGTATCGATTCTTGGATTTACTCCCTTGGCCATGTTGAGACCTTAATACTCATATATAATGCTCAAAACCTCTTAAAGGCATGTGCATATTTTCTTGAAGACCAAGCATACCTTGAGTAGGTCATGTGTGGTGCTTTAAGGAATTGACAATTAACATGGGTACCTCAAATATTCCTTTATGGCCTAAGGCATGATCATATTCCCTCAATCATGTCTCGGGGGTCCCATACATGTTGCTCAAAATCACCTAATTCCACTAGCATCCATATTCATATTCCAAATATACCTTTGAGATGCCATTTGTGATTTTTTAAGGCATCCTTCATATCCCTGGATTCCTAGAGGCTTTAGTTAGGGCCTAAGGCCATAGTTTCCTCCCATGACCATGTCCATGGCCTTGAGATGCATACCTAGTGCTCAATAAATGATGATGGCATGCATTTCCTAATTAATATTCAAATGATTCACTTTCAACGTCATGTGTTGTGGTTGGAGGCATCGATTTTGGACCTAAATGGTTAACAATTTCCTTTAAGGCCTAAGGACTAAGTGTATCCCCCCACCCATGTTAAGGGGCATGATATCTGTACTTAGTGCTAAAAATGTTCTAATGGCACTAGTATCCCCATTTCAAGGTAAATGATACCATGGAAGGCTTTGTTGAGGTTGTTCAACACACCATTCTTGGCTCTAGATACATAGAAGCATATTCTAGGGGCTAAGGCCTAGGTTTCCTCGCCTTATTATGTCTGAGGTCTCAAGACACATACATAGTACTTAGAAACCCCTAATGTTCCCATATCCCCATTAAAACCAAAACTATCAACTTGAGAAGTCATCTATGGTGATTCAAGGTGTCGTTCATGGACCTTGATCCCTGAAAGCTGGTTTACAACCTAAAATTAAATATTTCTGTACCAACCATGATTAAAACCCTATCCTCCATATATAATGCTAAACAAATTCCTAATTATGGCCATTTGCCAATGTAAAGGTTGAGGATACCCTTAAGAGATCATCTTTGTTTGTTCAAGGTGTTGTTCTTGGCCCTATATGTCTATAGGATTCCTCTAAGGCCTAAAGATTATGTTTCCTCCATCAACCATGTCTACGAATATGTTCCTAATGCTAAGAGAATTCTAATGCATTGCATATTCTATCTTAGATGAAAAATATCACATATGGAGGTCCTATGTGTAGGTTCCGTGCCTTTTCATGGACCTCAAGCCTTAAAAATACCTTTAGTGAGTAATATTTGAGTTTCCTCCCCACGCATGGTCAAGGGACTATGACCCATACTTAGTACTTAAAGGATCCTAATGGTGTCCATATTACAATACAAAGAAAAATTATGCTCTTGGTAGGTTATGAATGGTTGTTTGATATGTTGTTCTTGATGATGCTAAAATATTGCTATAGGTCCTAAGTCTTGATGATGCAAACTATTTTTCTTATTCATTTCCCTAGCCATGCACAAAAACCATTTTTTTTGGTTCTCCATAACGCGTGCGCATTTTGATTATCCATAACACATGCACGTTTTGAAACTATAAAATGCGTGCACGTTTTGTAACTATAAAACACATTCGCGTTTTGTAACTATAAAACGCGTGCATGTTTTGTAACTATAAAATGGGTGCGCATTTTGCTTAGCCTAACCTACGTGTCATATGACATGTCATGCTCGAGCTTAACCAAACCAAGCATTACATAACATGAGTGTGTTGTATTTTTATGTATCATGAGCATGTTTCTTAAAAGCAGGATTGAATCTAAAATGTCCCTCATATTCTTACACACACCCAACCGTCTCCAATTCCTTCACGAGTCTTGTATTTTACAAAAAACAAAACTCTTTCTTTTTCAAAAGTTACTCTTCATTTTCACCATGTACTCCATTGTTAAACTCTAGTAATCCTACCCTAGGAACTCCGCCTTTGAGATAGAGAAAAGATAACCTAAAAAGAGAAAGAAGGTTAGGTGTGCTAACCATGGTCTCCCTCTTGGTTGTCCATAATCTATCATATATTTTAGGATTTCAATCTTAACATGTTATTTTGTGTGCTAACATGGAAGAACAAGCATCTCTAAGATGATGGATATATGCTTAATGGTATAAAAATTGGTGGAGGGGGTTGAGAGATACAACTATTGGGTAGAAAACAATGGATTATATGATCACCTAATTATTCTTATACAACTAGAAAAGGAGGATAGAAAGCCTCCATTTCCTTTTAAATATAATCGTGATTGTTTGGATAAGGAAAATTTTAGACTTCTTATTACAAAAAATGGAAATTGTATCATCCTTGTTGAGTAAAATCTAACATAGGTGTTGCTTAAGTGACATGTAAATTTTGGTGTCACTTAAGGGATGTTCTTGAACCATAATTTTAATCCAAATTTTTGGTATTGAGGTTTCTTTAGTGGTGCAATTGTTATTATAATTTGTAATAGTGTATTTTAATTTTCAATAACATTTCAATATATTTTCTTCAAAATGAGATTGAACTTAGAGGTACCCAAGGGAAATTTTCTTAAGTAATAAGTTCTAACAACTTGGTTTGTTTTCAAAAGAAACATTATGGTGTAATTGCACAATGTGCTCACTATATGTTCAAGCATCTGAACCCTCTAAACCGCTTGTATCTTCAAAGATGAATCACCAATCATTCCAAGGTATTTATAGAGATTACAAAGGTATTATACCTGCCCGAGAGAATGAACACATGTTATTCACTTGCAATCGAGAAACCTCTATCCTAACATTAGACCTTACAGTTACCCTTATGTAAAAAAGAGATAGATTGAGTGTATGGTTCTAAAAATTTTAGGTTTTGGCATTATTGAACCTATTTAAAGTGGTTTCTCTCCATTATCGGTGATAGTTTACAAAAAGGATGGACGTATATGGAATATATGTCTAGATTATGATAGATCGAAAATATCGCCATTAAGGAGAAATTCCCATAAAAAAATTTAGAACACTTAAAGGACATTATGAGTGTTGGTGATGTTGTTTTTTCTTAATAATGTAATTTCTAGTGTCGCAGAGCTTCATGAGTTATATTTTCAAACCTTTTCCCATACCTTTTTTTTGTGAATTCGGAAGCTAATCTATTGAAGTAAAATATGGTATAGTAAATAGTAAAAAACTAAGAATCTGTCCTATAGATAGGAAGAAAAAAAATAAAGGTCTAGTCTTCCCAAAAAGGAAAATTAGACCATAACTGTCTGAAAGATCCTCCATTTGTGAGGGAAAATAGATCCGAGAAAAATGTAGCTTATAGTGTTTACAGAAAAATGTATTAGACAACATAATGATAATGAACTTGGGTAACCATATTCCTTGAAACATAAAACATGGCCTATAGTTTTTTATAGGTCTCCTCAATGATCGAAGTCGCAAATACAGTGCTTCGTTGCTTTCCTGGATTGTCCTTGTTGCTCTGGTCATCATCCTCACTACTGGAATCATCTTCACAATTGGAATCATCACTACTTCTTGAAGCGTCCTCATTGCTTGAGGGGGTACGCTTGACCGGGAGAGGCTCAGATTTCCTGAAGGACGCCACGGTGGTGTTGGTTTTTACATCTGTAGTGTTGGCCATTATGCACTATGGTGGAGGTGGCGAGAGTTCAAAAACCATGGGTGCAGCGGGAGGGTCAACAAGAGGGATGGTTTTTGGAATGGTCGAGGGAGACTGAGAAACAGAGGGATCTGGAGGAATACAAGGAGCCAAAATCCCATAGGCAGTAGAAACGATGTTGGGGATAGGGGATAAAAGTGGATGGGTGGTGGAACGGAGGAGGAGGTGGACCACCAAATTCTTCAACACCCAGTAGTTCCTCCTACGCTTAGTAGTTCAAATGGAAGATGAAAGAGATTTAGTTATATCGTCTTCTTAGTTGTCGAACATAAGACGAAGAGGGGAAGGAATTTCCAGGTCATGATAGCCCTCCATGCTCGCCTGAGGAATTAAAGTAAAGGAACACTGGTTGTGGGTTCCTTTACCTGCATGTCCTCATCTCGGAGTTCCCCTTTTCCTACATGACATGGTGCAGACTATCGATAGAGATGAAAGAACCAAGAATATCGCATGAAACACCATTAGGGAAGCTACGGGGGAACCTGATGCAGGGTGACAGAGGTGAGTAGGCATGAGAAAGATAATTAATGTTGGTCTTCTTTTGCAATTAACACGACAACACTCATCCAAATGTGCATTAAAACTAACCAGCTGCAAGCTGACATAGACGTACTCCCCTACAACTGTAGGGACGACACATACCATGTCGTCCATGGAAGAGTTAAGGAGCACAACCATCAGTGAGGAAGGAGACCAGCACATTGACGACAGTGGCATGATGTAAGGGAGGTGACGACAGGGCACAATTATGTGCCTCGTCAGTTGGGACCTAAGGTGTGGATGTCGTGGTGTCACCCACATCCGAGGCCTATAAAATTTGGTTTAGAATTTTTATGACATTTCATTCTTTTTGCATTAACGTCGCTTAATTGATTCCTATTCAATGTATACCTTAGTATACACATCAAATATGCATCAATTAAGCAATGTTAACACACTATAGGAAAAATAATAATGAACATGATACTATCATACTATAGGAATTTCACCATGGTTTTTCGACATGAACATTTCACTCATGAAATAAAATTTAGACTCATTTGGTTGTTTAGAGATTGGTACATTGTACATGCAACGTCTTGAGGCTCATGACCATGGCTTGGAAATTGAAATACATGGTACATACTTATTGTGGTGAAATTTGAAATGTTCACCACACCTTTCACACTTGCAAAAAGTATCCTATCTAAGGCCTGTATGGTGGCCGATTGAGAACCCATAAATGACTTGTGATCCCCAACACAACTTTTATGGATTAATAACTTAGATTTTGGCATGATACTATGTTCTTATCCCTACAAACCATATCTAGTATACTAACCTTGAAATGACCACCATATTGAAGTATTAAGCCAAAGATTTCCAATTTAGGGCATGTGTGATGGTATGGGGGAGCTACAATGGCCAATGATCCAAAATAATTTGTTTATACTTAATACAAGGAATTTTGGTATTATATGTTACAACAATAAAATAGTAAATAATTAGGTTATAGTTCCATTAGTAATAGTAATTGATTATTAAGTATAGTTATGAAGAGAAATGCCTCTTCAACATTTGATAGCCAAGCCATATTTAAGGCGGCCATATCCATTGTAATAAATCATCCATTCAATTATTATATATATATTATACATTATTATTTGAAGATGGAGCATCTTCCTCCCTAAACCTGGATATAGGCTAGCTTAACTCGGATACGGGCTAACATATTACACCGGATACGATGTAACATTGGTATCATAGTGGATTCGCTCCTTTGGCACTTGAGCTCAGATTCAGACCATCCACTCCCTTTTCACCCTGCTTCTCCTTATGCTCTCTACTCACTCATTTTCGCACACTCACCTTCTTAATATTTTCTCTCTCACCATTTCCTCACCTCCACACTCCCATATCCCTTATCGTTGTACTCCCAAACCTGCACCTCTCTTACCTCTTGCATTGCTCCCTCTGCACACTCCTCGCACGCCTTCCTTTCTTATGCCTCCCTCCTTCTTCATCCAAATATTCACTCAACATACTAATCTCCCACTTAAACCCACACTACAACCCCCCTCAGTCCACACACAAACACTCCTCCTCCCGTGTTGCAACACTCTATCATGTTGCCCCACCATCCCGCCACCACCTGCTTGTAGCCTTCCCCTCGCCTGCTTGCAGCCTACTCCCTCACTGTTGCACTTCCATGTCCAATCCTTCAACCTCACCTCCTTCCACTACAATCTCTTGTTCATGTTACTACGCCCTTCCACCTACACCACCTCTGTCCTCTCCATTCCACCATTTTCATGCTCACCGCCCCTACCATCCCTTTTCTCCCTGTCCCTTATGACTTGTAACCCAGCTCCCTGTGCGTCTCGACTCACATACAGTTTTGGCTCCCCCCCGTCATCTCCACTACCGTTCCTCCTCTTCCATCTGCCACTCCCCACCTTTGCCTTCGCCTTCTCCACTTCAAACCTTGCAACAAATAAAAACCAAAACAAAAAATATTATAATACAACAATAAATTAATTTAAAATTGATTATTACTTTTATAATAAAAATATAATACAATATTATTGTTATTTTTAAATAATTATATATATATATATAGATAGATAGATAGATAGATAGATAGATAGATAGATAGATATAACCATATAACCATAGAAAAATTGGGTACATATACACACCTATGCATAGCATGACCCAAGCCATGACGAAATTAAAAGACAAACTTGAGAAATTGGAGAGAGACATCAAGGCCCTCATCGCCAACCAAAAAAGCTTGAAGGAAGAAATGAAAAATAACAATGCAACGCTTAAGAAAGAAATCAAAGACGAAGTTGTTCTAGTGTTAGAAATAAGACTAGATGAAAAATTGGATGTCATGATCGGGAAACACAAAGAGTTAAATGGAAATATGAGTGTGATGACATTGAACATAAGCACCATGGCACAAAACCTGAGCATCCTAACACAAAAACAAAAATACAATAATGGAAATGTTACAAAAACTAAGGTCTAGTACAAACCATATCAGTAACTTAGATATGTTGGACCACTATGTCAACAAAAATGAGAGCAACAAAATCGATCAAGCCAATAAACAAGACAAGGAGACAAAATATCTTAGGGATACCAATAATATATTTGATAAAAATGAGCTCTACCAAGATCTAAATAAGAGTCAATTCAATGTCATTGAAAATAAGGACGATCCATACAATGAAAAAAGATGGATCCCAGAGTATGCAAAGGAATCCAAGTCAAAGAAATCAGATATCATAGATTCATCTTCTACCTTAACTGTTCTACTACCCTGTAGAAACCTAAATGTAACACTATGTGGTGATTCGAGCGCGAGAATCCTTATGAGATGTCACTTCTTGGGTTAAATTGTATGGATAATCAAAGGAACACATTACATGATGACATCCTAAGTATCGTAGGACAAGTGATTTCTAAAACAAAGCTTGATATGGCCAGTCACAAAAATATTCCTTATATTCATGTGCAAAGAAAAGGAGACAACAATAATAAACATAATGGAGTACAAATTCAAGTTACAAATGAAATGAAAATGACAAACTATTGTGTAAAGGCCAAGCACATACCTGATACTAGTTCTAAAAAAGACATAAAGGAAGTAATGAAATTGTTTCAACACAAAACAAGAATGAAAAGACAACAACAATAATCTATGCTTTGAGGACAAAGCTTTCCTAAGGAGAACCCAATGTTACAACAATAAAATAGTAAATAATTAGCTTATAGTTCCTGTTATAACTAGATCGTGTTCTTATTTTATCTGTTTTTTTTGTCCTAATTTTCAACCGTTGGTTTAAAATGATTTTACATTTATATTGATTTTAAGAACTTTTGACAATCAGTAATTTTTGTTGAATTTAATGCTTTTAATGGTTGAATTATTTCATTAATTTAGTTTCAAGGTTTGTCTTTTGGGTTTATTAGTTAATATGTATATCTTTAAGCTTTCAAAAACTTATAGTAAAAGTTTATTCCAAGTTTGTTTTATAATCTAACCCTCATTTTCTAGTCCTTTGTCAAATATTTTCATGAGGAGATTCCTGTAGCAGCTCTATTTTTCTTGTTTTTGTCATTATTATTGCAATCGGATTACGAGGTGATGGAAACGAATTATGGAAAAAAAGAGGTTTTTATCCAAAATAGACTCATTCACAAACACCTCTCTCTGTTTTCCAACAGTTGTTATCGTTTGAGAGATTTGAATTCATCTTTGTGGCCTATTTTCAAGGTTTGAATTATTTAGTAATTCCCTGTTTTAGTCACACATTTCCAGCACGTATTTCGATCAATTGAAGGGGAATTTTTAAAAACCAAGAGAGGTTTTTTTTCATAACAGAATCATTTAAAACAACCTCTCTCATTTTTTTCTCAGGTATCCTGGATCGAGAGATATGAAGGCTTCTTTGAGACCCAAATTTTCAGAAATTCGCCAAATTTCCCCAAATCCAATTTGTTATTTTTGGGTTAATTGTCTTTAAAGATTTTGAGTTATCATTTAACTAGTTGATGTAACTATTTCAAATTTTGACCTAGAAGGTAGTTATGGAACTAATTTACCTTTGTAATGATAAAAGGAAGAAAAACATACAGTTTTGTGGGGGTATTTTTCACTCAAGGAGAGGCTTTTGGAGCTTTGATTTCTCAAGCTAGCATTTATAACTCTTATGTAAGTGGATGACTATTATTGATTATATATAAACTGATAAGACCTTTTACCTGTCATGCTTTTTTCATTTATGATCTGGTTGATTACTCAGTCTACAATTTCATTTCTTGTTTAAAGTTTTATTCATGTAAATGCTTGTAGCCTGTGGGTGGAATTAGTATTTCATGTGTAATGTTTATGGCTTATTGGGATGTGTTTGATCCCCACTTTATCCAACTTGCATGATTCAGTTCTGTATTAGCTTGTGGATGTTTATTTCCTCCTTGCTAATGAAGTTTTTAAAACCAAAACCCTAAAAACCAATTTTATTCTATTTCATTTTGAGATTGTGTTAGCTTGTTCTTGTGGTAGTCTAGGAACAATTTCTGTTAGATTTTTATCATTAAGCTAGCATTATATTAGGATCTTTAACTGAGAGAATAACAAGAACATAAATCAAACACAAGAGACAATGAACACAGTGTTTTTCCTCGAGGAAACCATAAATGGAGAAAACCCTGCAACTTCCTCAGAGATAGAATCAGTACCAAATAGAAAAGCCTAAAACAGTAAGATGGATTCCCAACAGCAGTAACCTCTTTCTTCCTAGCCCCAGTGTCTTCTTCTTCCTCAGCTATGCGCTACAACTGAGTGTGAGTGAGTGTGTGATAAATAGAGAGGATAGCCATCTATTTATACTAATTCCCGACTTGACTAAACCCAACTAGGGCCAACTTCACTAGGTGATTCTAACAACCCTAGTGCCCCGGAACTGTGGGGACTTTAACCCTTGAACAATAGGAGGGTTACCCATTATGAATTGACATGACTTGTTTACATTATAGAAACTCTCGATCAGAACATCAAGGCATGACATGACTCAATTACATTACAGACACATTCTAGAATAAGCATTGGGGTACAAGACATAAGATATATAGGTCAATACATTCTGAAGTTACAAATACATCAAAACTCCCTCTTAACTAGGAAGGTATTCTTTCGACACAATTTTCAGCACTGGTCTTCTTCTTTGTATCGACTGGATAATCTCGTCATCTTCATCTTCAAGTTGTCTTCTTCGTCTTCAAGTCATCTTCTTCTTCAATTCTTCTTCATCACGGGATCTGGATCATCACGACTACTGGATCATCACTGTATCATCATCAAATCTAAATCATCACTTAATCTGGATCATCATCAAAGTCTGGATCATCCTCACATCTGGATCATCACTTGATATGGATCATCATCAGGTGCTATCTCAGAAGCTATCTCTCAATTCTTCTCATCACAGGAAGTTTTACAAAGCTAGCCCTTTTTCATGTTGGTTGTAGGCCTACCCTTCATCTAGGTCTTCAGTACTTATATTTGACCCTAATTCAGAATGGTCCACCCAACTCTTACATCTGACCTCATCTTGTCATAAGGGCACGCCCAGCACTCACATATGACCTCATCTTGTCAAAAAGGCCCAGCACTCACATCTAACCATGTGTAAACACATCGCACTAGAATGGATCAGCACTTACATCTGACCTCATCTTGTTGGAAAGCATCTGCACTTACATTCGACCCCATCTTGTCAGAAAGGAACAACACTCACATCTGACCATGTGTAAACACATCACGCCAGAATGGCTCAGCACTTACATCCAACCTCATCTTGTTGGAAAGGCTCTGCACTTACATTTGACCATGTGTAAACACATTGCATCGAAAGGGCTCTCAGTCCCAGAATGAGGATTCCTGGTAGTTGACCAGGTGCCTGCATTCTCCCAGAGAATGGCATCAGCCCTTGTATCTAATCAAGTAGGAACATATCCCTCAATCACATCAGAATGGCCATGCACTCACATCTGATCATGTAATACTACATCCTACATTCATATCAGAATGGCCCTCAATCCCAGACTGAGTATTCCTGGTAACTAACCAGGTGCCTTCATTCCAAGAATGGAATTCAACCCTTACATCTAATCATGTAGCAACCAATCCTACAGTCACATCAGAATGGCTCAGCACTCACATCTGACATGGAAGGAATCAAATCATCTCACCATGACAGAATGGCTCAGCCCTTACATCTAACCATGGAAGGAACCTAATCCTCTCACCATGTCAGAATGGATCTAGGTCTCATCATTTCCCTTTGGAGGGAACCTCGATCTGGAGAACACCAAGATTCTCCCTGAAGTACTCAAAATTCACTCTAGCCAATGGATTTTTCAACACATCAGCTATCTATTCGTCTGTTGCAACATACTGGAGCTTTACTGCTCCTCTCTGTACCATATCCCTGATATAGTGATACTCGATCTCGATATGCTTCGACTTGTCATGGAATAGTGGGTTCTCTGACAACTTCACACGACTCTGGTTGTCACAATATATACAAGTAGCATCCAACTGGAGATCAAATAAATCAGATAGTAGCTTTCTCGGCCATACTACCTCGCAACTAGCTGAACAGGTTGCGAGATATTCTTCTTCAGCTGTACTCAGTTCCACATATGACTGCTTCCTGCTAAAACAAGAGATCATGCTTGATCCCATACTGAAGCAGCATGCTGAAGTTCTCTTCCTATTGATGGCACTACAAGCCCAATCTAAATCAACATAACCCTCTAGGTTAATATTATGATTTTCCTCATACTTGAGCCCATAATCAACTGTACCCTTCAGGTACCTCAAAATATGCTTTACAGCAATCAAGTGAACATGTCTCAGATCTGTCAGGAACTGACTCAAGGTGTTCACAACAAAGCAAATATCTAGTCTCGTGTTCATTAGGTACATCAAGGACCCAATCAGCTGATGATACATCGTAGCATCAATCGCTTTGGATGAAGGATCACTCAATAGATTCAGGTTCGATGCCATAGGTGTGGTTATGGCCTTGCAGTCCATCATCTCGAATCTCTTCAAAATCTCTACTGCATACTTCCCTTATCCAAGGAAAATTCCATCCGTATTCTGCCACACCTCCATGCCTAAGAAATGGTGCATCATACCCAAGTCTTTCATTTCAAACTTGGAAGCAAGTTTCCTCTTCGTGTCAGCAATCAACCCATCCATACCTGTTACAAATAGATCATCCACATACAGTAGGAGTATCACTAGATTGGCATCTTCAACCTCGTAGTAAAGGTTAGAATCTACTTTACTCTTGGTAAATCCCAAACTGGATAGGAAACCATCAATTCTACCATACCATGTTTTGGGTGCCTGTTTCAAACCGTACATGGATTTCTTCAATTTACATACATGAGACTCCCTGTCATGTGTCTCAAAACCGAGTGGCTGCTCCACATACACTTCCTCTTCTACTACACCATTCAAGAAAGCAGTCTTAACATCCATCTGGTGTATCTTCCATTTCATCACTGCATCCAGAGAAACTACTGATCTGATGGAAGTGTATCTAGCTACATGTTCAAAGGTTTCTTCATAATCTATTCCTTCTTTCTGGGAGAAACTATAAGACACGAATCTTGCTTTATATTTCTCGATGCTGCCATCTACAGCATCCTTGATCTTGTAGATCCATTTGGAAGTTACAATGGACTTCCCCTTTGTTTTTGGGACAACATCCCAAACATCATTCTTCATGATCGATTGATACTCTTCGATCATAGCATCCTTCCATTCTTTTCATTCTGTCGCTTCTTCATGGTTGGAAGGTTCTTTTTCAATAATGTCACATAGCAAAGCTACATAACTGGAGCAAGACCTAGTTCTCTTTCTTCCTCTAGGTGTTTCTTCTGAAGCTCCATATCTTTCTACACCTTGGATAATTTCACATACCTAAGAAGGTTTTTTCTTATGAGGATTCTTCTCTTGAGGTGGATCTACAGGTTCTTGAGGTTCTTCAAATTATCGATCTTCTTCTTGAATTTCTTCATTCATGGTTGTGTCATGAATTCTAGGTGCTCTTATTTCTTCAGTTTCTTCAGTCGGTCTCTTCCTGGATTTGATGTAGGCTGAATCTTCATCAAATGTTACATCTCTACTAATGTCAATCTTTTTGAACCCTGGGAAGTATATTCTGTAAGCATTCGATCTTTCAGAGTATCCCACAAATATACCCTTCTTTCCTGAAGTATATAACTTTGTCCTCTTTTCTTTCGGAATGTGTATGTATACTGGACAGCCGAATATTCTGAGATGGCTGACTTCTGGTTTCTTACCGGAGAAAACTTCTTCAGGATTCTTGTTCTTGAGTACTCTGTGTGGAGTACGGTTTTGTACATACATCGCTGTTCTGGAAGCTTCTGCCCATAGATGCATAGGAAGTTCTTGATCATGAAGCATAGCTCTTGTAGCTTCCATGATAGTTCTATTCTTCCTTTCTGCAATCCCATTCTGTTGTGGATTATATGGAGTGGATAACTCCCTCTTAATCCCTGAGTCTTTGCATAACTCTTTGAATCCATTCGATGTGAATTCTCCGCCATTATCTGGTCGAATGGTCTTGATGTTCTTTTATGTGTGATTCTCGATCAAGGCTTTGAATTCCTTGAACTTGCTGAATACTTCATCTTTTTCTTCATAAAGTATATCCATGCCTTTCTAGAAAAATCATCAATAAAAGAAACATAGTATGCATACCCGCTTAGTGAACTGGATGACATTGGACCGGATACATCGGAGTGGATGATTTCCAAGATTCCTTTTTCCTTGCTCTCACTACTTGGAAATGTCTTCTTTGTGTTTTTCCCTTTTGCACATCCTTTGCATACACCTTCATGTTTTGTCTGCATTTTTGGGAGTCCTTCAACAACTTTGCTTGCAAGTGGTAGTGCTCTGTAATGTACATGTGCAAGCCTCCTATGCCAAAGATCATTTGGTTCTACCGAGTCATGAACCAAATCTTGTTCTTGTTGGCCCTTCAATTTGTATAGTCCTCCTTCTTGTTCCCCAATCACTACTGCATCATCGAAAGACTTTACCTTTGGCCACATGAGGACTTGGCCATCTACAAATGCAACCCTCATTCCTTTTGCATCTAATGTAGATATGGAGAGGAGGTTCTTCTTTAGTCTAGGTACAAACAATACATCTTTCATCTTGATAGACTTTCCAGAGTCTAGTTTGTCTGAGGATTCACCACTACCTTTTATTGGATATTGGTAGTCATCTCCGAGTTTCACCTTGTGAGGTGATTCATGTTTAGATAGTTTCATAAAGGATTCCTTGAATCCTGTCATATGTTTGGAAGCACCACTGTCTATAAGCCAATCATTGCTGCCATGTGTGATAGTTCCCATGAGAGCAGAGATCAGAACATATTCTTCATCACTTGAAGAATCATCACTAACTTGTTTGTTTCTCTTTGTGGAAGGTTCATCATCCTCTGCAGCATGAGCATCATGTCTTCTCTTGTTTCCCTTCTTCTTGTGAGAGCTACTTTTGTTTCTAAGACAATCTCTAGCAAAGTGTCATCTTTCATCACATGTATAGCAAATGAACTTAGACTTATATCTAGGCTTTCTAAAGTTATTCCTTTGATGAGAGTACTTAATTCTGTGGTAGCTAGATCTGGTTTTCTTGGATTGTACTGTGAGAGATTGATATTCACTTCCCATATTTTCTTCTTGAACTGCTATCTGAGTTTCTTCTTGAGAGCATTCTTCCCATAGTCTGCTGAACTTGACTAACTTCTTTCTGGCATAGAACCCTTGAATGAAAGAGTCCCATGTCCTAGGGAGACCATTCAAGGTAGTCATTAAAATCTCTGCATTCTCCACTTCTTCATCTACTGCTTCAAGTTGTTCTTTGATCTGGGAAACCCTTGTAAAGTAAGACTGGATGGTCTCTACATTCTAGATCTTCACATTCTTCAACTAGTTCCTCAAGGTCATCTTCCGGTTTATGTTCTTTCCTTCAAACAATTTGGTTAGGGCATCAAACATAGCTTTAAGTGTCTTTAGGGAGGACACCTATGGTATGAGGTGATCCTTGATTGAAACAACAATAATCCTCTATTCCATACCAACTTCTTCTTGTGTAAGGCCTTAACCTCATCTCCCTCTAGAATTGGAATCTCCTCATTGATGTAGGAGTCCAACTCATTCTCTTCCAGGACTAGGGAGATCCTATGCTTCTAGGATCGGAAGTTATCAGCTCCCTCAAGATTTTCATCAATCTTGGTATGATGAGACATCTTAACTGAGAACCTCAAATAGAAATACAAAATATTTAGATCTTACCAGGTCAATATGTTGGATCTGGATTTGGAGCTGAAATTCTGCAGTACTGGTTCAGGAGCAGATTAGGGTTTTGCTTTTTTGGAGTTCTGTCCAAGCAAATGCTTTGATCTTGATCTCTAACTTCGATTTTGACGAGGAGATCAATCCAGGCCTGGGCTCACTGAAAAATTCATCTTCTGTGAAAATCCCTAATTTTCGGCAGTAGTGTCGGGTCCAAAACTGAAAAAACTCAGAATTGGATTCTGCTTCAACAGAAAGATGTGCCCTAGGGAGGAGAGTTAGTCCAAAAATAGGAAGCCCTAGTTCCCACAACTGCACAGTGTCTTCTTCTCAGGTTAGCTCTGATACCATGTTAGATTTTTATCATTAAGCTAGCATTATATTAGGATCTTTAATTGAGAGAATAACAAGCACAACAATCAAACACAAGAGACAATGAACACAGTGTTTTTCCTCAGGGAAACCATAAATGGAGAAAACCCCACAAATTCCTCAGAGATAGAATCAACACCAAATAGAAAATCCAAAAACAGTAAGATGATCTCCCAACAGCAGTAACCTCTTTCTTCCTAGCCCCAGTGTCTTCTTCTCCCTCAGCTATGTGCTACAACTGAGTGTGAGTGAGTGTGTGATAAATAGAGAGGATAACTCTCTATTTATACTAATTCCTGACTTGACTAAACCCTGCTAGGGCTGACTTCACCAGGTGAGTCTAACAACCCTAGTGCCCCGGAACTGCAGGGACTTTAACCCTTGAAAAATAGGAGGGTTACCCACTATGACTTGACATGACTTGTTTACATTATATAAACTCCCAATCAGAACATCAGGGCATGACATGACTCAATTACATTACAGAGACATCCTGGAATAAACTCGGGGTACAAGACATAAGATATATAGGTGAATACATTCCAAAGTTACAAATACATCAACAATTTCTAGCACTAACATCTTTGGCACCGTTGTCGGGGACGAAGCTGAAGTATATCTTCCCCAGGATATCATTATTCATCTGATTTTGAGAGGTGAACAAAGTCAGAAAATATTTTAGACTACAATTTTTCACCAGTGACTCCATGATTAAATATTCCACTGCAAGGAGAATTTTGTTGACAGAAAAATGAAGAAGCCAAATGGAAAGACTGGGTATCAGCTTGTTACTTTCCTCCATGAGGTTTTTTTCTTATTCATCAGTTCTTTCCTATATTTCCCATTGCATGTCAAAAGAATTTTTTTTGTTTTGTCTATTCCGATGATCATAAACCTTCAGGTACATATCCCTCTTTGGAAGAAATTTTTTTGCATTCTTCTTGTTTTATTGATGTTGATCCTATTCCTTCATTTGAAATACATGTGCAACATGATATACATATAAACATATCTCTTGAACCTAATTATTATGGTCATCTTGTAGAGAATAAAGCTTATCTATTACCTTCTACCATCACTGCTGAAACTTGCTAACAACTTGTTGAACCTCAGTTTCAACTCACAGATTTTCAGTCTAGAATCGGATAGAAGATGTTCAAACCTATTAGGCTGTCATCTCTCTTACATCCTTACCATTCCTACTTTGTTGAATATCTTCCCCATTTTACTGGAAAAGACCATATTATAGCAGAGAAGCATTTAGGATCTTTTCATAATTTCATTGATAATTTTGAAATCATGCATGAGGATGTTGTCATGAGGTTATTTTTGAAATCCATTGCTGGAGATGTTGGGTTTTGGTTCCGAAATTTAAAAGCTGATTCAATTGGATCGTGGGAAGAGTTACATGATGTCTTTTTGAAGTATTGGGGTAAGAATAAATCTTATGATCAATTTCTTTCCAAATTTTATAGTTTGAAAAGGGAGAATGATGAGCCAATTACTAAATTTAATTGGAGGTTTCAAATTTTTTATATCAATACGTCTACGGAGATCAGACCTTCGAAAAAACTTGCTATGGTATATTATGTTATGGCTCAACATTCAAATCTTGTCTTTTTCCTGTTAGAAAGGAAATCACGATCTTTAAGAAAATTGTTTGAGGATGCAAAAGAAGTGGAGGAGAACATCCGAGCTTGCAAAATGCTTCGAGATTAGGCTCATGTTGAAGATATACAAGCTTATGAACAGGAAAAAGAACGTAGGTATCATTCAGATTTAAGACAGTTTTCTTCATCATTTTCATATTTTCATATGAACAAGGATATTAATGATGCTTGTGTTGATTCTTCATATCAGTTTGCTGACTTTTTCGATGATAATATACTTTCAGTGGATTATAGTAGAAATTTCCTAGTTCCTGCTATGAGATTATCATGTTATGAAGAAGAAGTTGCTTCTCTTCAACCTATTACTATTGATATAAGAAATAAGCTGCCATTCTTGAATTGTGGTCACTTTTAGAATTTTATTTGTTCAACTTTTGATCAAGGGTTTTATTTAAAGGTCGAGAAGCAGTTTGAAGAGCCCTTGATTTCCATTCTTGAGCCAAAGTTTAAAAAGAACAGTAATGGAGAGGAAGAGAGTGCTTCACTTTATGATGAATATAATGAAGACATTGAAGTTTTAAATCAGAAATTTCATGATCCTGTGGCTTTTGGATGGAGTTGTATTTTTCAAAGATTTCTAATGCTCCAACTTTTGGCATTCTTCCTATTTCCAGTCATAAGTATGAGCTGCCTACAGATTCTTTATTACACTTATCACATATTTTGTGGGTTTTCTCAAATAGTAGCATGTATGGATTTATGATTCTCAGTCAAATGGTTTCTTGGCTTCACTGGAAGTATGATTACACTTGATTGGGTTCTTTCCTCCAATTAGAAGTAGGAGTAAATAACAGAATAAGATCGCTATACGAGCATGTAGATTATTTTCAGTATGTTGGTTTGTAGCAATTTTTTGTCATTTCAGAGGTATTTTTTCATTTAAGAAAGTTGTCGAGATTTGGTAAATGACTCCATCACCCAATGAATGAGGCACAAGGTCTACAGGTTCTTGAAGCCTCATAAGGAGGACTTCATCCTGCAATAAGAGCTAGATGTTATAACTAGATCTTTTATCTCTTCTTTTGTCCTAATTTTCAACCGTTGGTTTAAAATGATTTTACATTTTATGTTGATTTTAAGAAATTTTGACAATCAGTAATTTTTGTTGGATTTAATGCTTTTAATGGTTGAATTATTTCATTAATTTAGTTTTAAGGTTTGTATTTTGGGCTTATTACTTAATATGTATATCTTTAAGCTTTCAAAAACTTATAATAAAATTTTATTCCAAGTTTGCTTTATAATCTAACCCTCATTTTTGAGTCCTTTGTCAAATATTTTCATGAGGAGATTCCTGTAGCAGCTCTGTTTTTCCTGTTTTTGTCATTATCATTGGGAGCATATTACGAGGTGATGAAAACAAATTCTGGAAAAAAAAAAGAGGTTTTTGTCCACAACAGACTCATTCACAAACAACTCTCTCAATTTTTCAACAATTGTTATCGCTTGAGAGATTTGAATTCATCTTTGTGGCCTATTTTTAGGGTTTGAATTATTTAATATTTTCTTGTTTTAGTCATAAATTTACAGCACGTATTTCAATAAATTGAAGGGGAATTTTTAAAAACCAAGAGAGATTTTTGTTCATAACAAAATCATTTAAAAACAACTCTCTCAGGTTTTGCACAGGTGTCCCGGATCGAGAGATATGAAGGCTTCTTTGAGACCCAAATTTTCAAAAATTCGCCAAATTTCCCCAAATCCGATTTGTTATTTTTGGGTTAATTGTCTTTAAATATTTTGAGTTATCATGTAAATAATTGATGTAAATGTTCAAATTTCGACCTAGAAGGTAGTTATGGATCTAATTTACCTTTGCAATGATAAAAGGAAGACAAACATACAGTTTTGTGGGGGGGGTTTTCACTCAAGGAGAGGCTTTTGGAGCTTTGATTTCTCAAGCTAGAATTTATAACTCTTATGTAAGTGGATGACTGTTATTGATTATATATAAACTGATAATCCCTTTTACCTAACATGTTTTTTTCATTTCTGATCTGGTTGATTGCTCAGTCTACAATTTCATTTCCTGTTTAAAGGTTTATTCATGTAAATGCTTATAGCCTATGGGTGGAATTAGTATTTCATGTGTAATTTTTATGGCTTATTGGGATGTATTTGATCCCCAGTTTATCCAACTTGCATAATTCAGTTCTGTATTAGCTCGTGGATGTTTATTTCCTCCTTACTGATGAAGTTTTTTAAACCAAAACCCTAAAAACCAATTTTATTCTATTTCATTTTGAGATTGTGTTAGCTTGTTCTTGTGGTAGTCTATGAACAATTTCTAGCACTAACAATTCCATTAGTAATAGTAATTTATTATTAAGTATAGTTATGAAGAGAAATGTCTCTTCAACATTTGATGGTCAAGCCATATTCAAGGCGACCATATCCATTGTAATAAATAATCCATTTAATTATGATATATATTATACATTATTGTTTGAAGATGGAACATCTTCCTCCCTAAACCTGGATACATGCTAGCTTAACTCGGATATGGGATGGCATATTACACTGGATACAGTGTAACATTATATGTCTAAATGTACATAAAGAACCATCCTCTATGTCTCAACTCTCAAAATAATAAATATATATCATTCATATGTTAAAGATTCCCAATGCCATGCTTGTGCGGTGGTTTGGGGAAATTATGAACCTAATTCACATTCACAAATATAAGTGACAGAAAAATTATAAAGACAATTGCATACACACCTACCCACATGTGTCATTGGTGACCATTATCCTCTCAAGTAAAAGGTTAGTCTTGGTTAATCAAATTGGTTAGGTTATAAGGGAATCAGATTTAGTGGCTTAGTGTTCCCCTAACCATAAGGACATGAATCCACTAGTATCCTAAAACACTAATGTACTAGCCAATAACTAACGATTAATGTCCCATTATAACAAATAACCCACTAACCACTTGTTACAGTATGGTACACATAATAATTTTGTATGAAGTTTTAGACCTAGATAACATTTTTTTAAACATTCCAAATATGTAATTTGTTCTTAAAAATATTATGGTTTTCTTTTTTTCTTGTGGCATTACTCTTTAACTCAAAAAACACACTGTTAGTGTTTCTTCCCTAACTTTTTCATTTCTCAAGAATTAAAAAATATATATGCTTCAGTACTACACATCGACCTCTATATTCTATAGAAAAACCCTTTCATGATCATTGCATTAAGACATTCAAAAGATGCACCACACTTGGCATACTATTTTCGAGGTTTGATCACATAGCTAATTAAAAAAATGATAAGCTATTAAATTTATTTTGGAAATTATTGTTGCAATAGTGCTATTTGTTCTCTACATGTATGTCAATTTTTGTAGGTTGATTCGTTCATTTAGGCACTCAAAGGCTACAACCACAAATACATATAGCTTATCATTTTCCCACCCATGCAAAAAGTACCTGTTAGAAAAGATTGAACTTGATATAGCTATGTACATTTTCAATAGACAAAATTTATATATTTGGAAACGTGGTTCAATTTCCTACATTTCATCTTTTTTACTCAAAGCAATATTTATTATATAAGTATCTCAAAATATTCATGCAAGTTGAGGGAATCCAGTTTTTTTAGTTGTCAATTGCATCTAATGCATCAAAAGAGACCCTTGTTAGCTTGCATCAACCCACAAGTATTTAACAAAGAGGAAACAACTTTATTTCAGACAAAAACAGAAGTCTGATAATCACAATCTAAAATAGATAAACAAAAATTCTAATTGTATGCTAAAAACACTAGACCGATGAGCTTAGTCATTAGTAACTCCTTCAGATGATGCTAATACTAAGTTGGTTATGATAGATTCAGGATAACATGCATACGAAATGATCCACTATTTGAGTACTTGATCTTCCACAACTTTTCGTAAAATCTTATCGAGGTTGCATAGATTTAAGGGAATTATCTAAATGTTGATTTTGTAAATGCCATTATTGGGTATAGTTACATAGATAAGAAGTTGAAGAAGCCATACTAAAGTTACTAATATTAACTCCCAATATAAGATGTTATACACATCATTAATTTGGTAAAAGGTTTCAAAATAAAAAAATAGGAGCCAAACGTATACCCAAATGTCGATGTACACTTAACAACTCAAAGAAAATGTGGAGGAAGACAGTGAATCCTAAAGATTCTATTGTGGTCCATTTTTCTTCATAACCAAGATGAGTCATTCCCGATAGGAACAAAGCTATCAACACACACAACATAACTCTACTGCAACATAACATAAAAAAAAATCTTTAAGGACTTCATTCTTGTCAAAGACTTCATACTGGTGAGACAAAAGCATCAATGGATTTGAATTCTGATAAAATAAATTACTCTAGAGTTGGATGAAGTTCATAAATTGGAACTTAGTGACATTAGTATAGTTCAAGTTCTTGACATCAGTATAGTTCGAGTAATGATCAAGTAAATCCTGATTCATATAATAAAATTTCTAGTTTTGATTGACTACAAATTGATTGAGTAAACAACTCCATTCTTCGATGAAGTTCATAAGAAAAGTTGTGAGAGCATTGAGCATAGGAGCATGTCTAGGAACCCAGAAAATTTCCCTTCCTTACTTCTTTGCATATGTAAAATACAATGAGATTAATGAATATAAGTGCTCCTAATAATAAGCCAAGTAACTGAGCAAGTTGACCCATGGTGAGGGGTGCCTCCTTATCTGCCATGATTCAAAACAAGAGGAGGGGAAGATGATATGGAACAAGTGGAGGAGGGAAAAATGAGATGGAGATCAAAATTGATGAATTCCTTGACTACATCAATGTATCCATGTTCAAGAATAGGTTTTTTTTAATTGATCAAACAAAACTCAAACGCATTTGTATACTTCTTCGAGCTATAGGCCTCCGTTAAAAAAGAGGTATGTTTGCTTTCTCTAATCATGTACGACATTGGATTTTTCTAAATAATATTGAAATTTGGATGAAAATTTTGCCCTGGAATAAATAAAATTTTCCCTACAATGAAGATAGAAGGGAGGATAAGAAACAACATGTAGATAAGCTGGGGGGAATTATGTTGAATGTGGTGTATTTCCATGAGTTGAAAATTGAGATAAAATTTCATCCTGGAATAAAGAAATTTTCAACCCTTTTCCATGCCTATAAGAGTAGTTCTAGGATAAAAAATAACCCATTGATCTCAATATACAAGGAGATTATCCATTTTAAGATTCCAAAGCTCAAAATTTTGTGCAATAAACTTCTTAATTTTTATCTTTGAATTGCTAACCATTCTTAACCATGAATTAGTGGCCCAGTGAACTCGGTATTCTCTAGATCTAGGATTTAGTCAAAACCTTGGAAACAAAGGCATCCCCTTGAATCCAAATATATCTATGATACCAATCATTGGGTTCTAATACCTAACACAATGAGCATGCATGATGATTCTTATAGTTAAACATATAACATAATTATTAATGTCACAAAACACAATCACATATAGTACACAAAAATGACCCTAGAAACCCCTCTATCAAGGAAAACCAAAAAACCAGTGAGATTTATCATTCATCTATTAAACAACGGTCTTAACCAATGTTTACACTAATTATTTACACAATCATTATACCTCTAGGATGAAATCACTACTCTTGTATAGTTCCAACATAGTCCAATCAGTACACTACATTCAAATCCTTCTACCTTACATCATATTTATAGATGTAACACATACACCAGCTTGTGGTATCCAAGTTAGTTATGGCTAACTACTCACTATTGGTGGTCCATAAATTCCTAATTAAATGTCGTTATTATGTTATAGTTCACTTGACCGAGTCAAACATAGTCGGCTACCCATTGAGCTTCTCGTCATCCAAGTGTTCGTCGAGTCCATGCCCTCTTTGTGCGTGTTGACTTCCCCGTCAACTAGTCATGATAAACAACAATTTGACTATACTTAGTTGGACCATAGACCAAACTCCTACCCTCTTTTGACTTCAATTCTAGTCGTCTTTCTACAAGTTGACTATTGACTTCGATTATCGGTTTAGATGCAAGGAATATAACACACCCAACACAAAGAAAGTGGGGAAAGTGGAAAAATGAAGGAATTGGATTATTTGATGCCCTTCATTATGTTTCTTTCCTCTTATAATTTCATTATACACATTCCTCACCAATGTATGTCATTCGATTGAGTTTTGGATTCAAATAATATATTTTACTATATTTCCCCTATAGGTGCATTTAGTTCCTGGAGGACTCCTTCATGGTTTGAAATGATATTCATAGGTAAGGATACTATTAATAGCAATGATGAAAATCAAATAATTTATATAGTAGTATTGTAGATGCAATGAGAAAAATTGATTATGCTTGAGAAATACTCTAATGAAATCTCTAATTTATCATCTCAAGGGCATTGTCCATTTTTTCAAGTTTCCAACAAAGTGAGGTTTATAATTCTAGAATATGTTACTCTACCATTTTTTTATGGCTGCAAAATTGAATATATCCGTCCTAATACTTGAGCCCCCTCATTTATCCATGTTTGCAGCCCAACAACCTTATCCTCCTTCATTTGGATCCTCCTCCTAATATCTAATGTTTTTTGTAGGTTTGATCATGTCTAAAGACATACTAGAAAGTAGGTGAGTAGTTTATCCCTTGTTAGGGTGATGCATAATTCCTAAAAGACGCCAGAGTTGTGTTCGCCTTTAAAAATTGATTTTCAAGGTGTTTGGGGTTTAAGGGAAGTAATTTTGAGCTTTCATGGGTAACTATTCATTAATATGTGCAAACAAGAGCAAGAAACCCTTTGGTAGTGCATTATCATCTCTAAAGTAAGGATGCAGAGTCTCTTGGTGTTTGAATTGATTCCTTTACCATGAAAGTCAAAATTTCACCAGTATCATTGTTGGAGAATTATCAAACAATAGATAAATCAAGCTACAAGAAATCCCAATGCATTTTGGATCACCTAACTTGATCAAGATAAAGAATAAGTAAAAGTCACTAACGAAGAAGCAAAGAAAGAATGGTTTGATCTTTATCTATGTAAATGGAGAAGTGCATTGGAGTTCAAGAGTATCTTTATGAATTAATTTATGGAGCTCTTATGTTCATTAAAAAAATCATCTCTTGAACTTGGTTTGGAGCATCCTTTTCTCTTTAATGAATTAAAGATTGAGTTTTCATTGATATATTTCTCACCAGAGTTGATGCTTTTTCCTCATGCTTGAGAATGTTGTGATTGTTAGGAAATAACCAATGGAACAGAGCTTTATGAAGTCATACATTTGAATATATTTCTTCTAATTGCGTAATCTAACATATAAATTCATGTTGCAAATATTTGTGAAGGACTCGAAGGAATGGAACTTGGAGCTTGCTTATTTGGTTTAGGGAATGTTCATTCATGAAATTGTAAGGAAAAGAATTGAGTATCAAACAAGCAAATATATTTGCTCACACTTTACTAGAAGAATGGAATGGATTTATGGAGAGTTGAGAGTATTAATTATATACTTTGTGGAGAAAAAATTTGAAGATCAATTAATCATCAACATTGAAGATCAATCAAAGAAGGATGATATTCATGAATGCACAACTCCAACTACATATATGAAAGGTGTATAGTGTGAAAGTCACCGAAATGCAATGTATAAGATGAAGCAATTCCCAATGTCAATGTTTGGGTTCAAGGTACTAGCTGACAAACTTGTCAATTACAAGTACACATAAATGGAGGATAACTATAAGTTTGAATATTTTTATTGAAAATATATCCTCAAAATCCAACTCACTATGAAAAGAAAATTTTGTAAAGTAGGATAAGGAGCCAAAAGTTATTTAAAATTTTTACAGAAAAAACCTTCCTTTACATAATCTTGCAAGTTATGGATAGTAATAAATTATTTTCTTCAAACTTGTAAAGATGTATGTTATACTATGTAGATTATTTGCATACTTGCCATATCTATGTTAACTTACTTTATACATTGGTAATAACTTTCTATGAATCATAGGATTCGCAAAACTATCCATGTTAGTGCCAACTATAATTGGTGAAGTATTCTCTCTTCACAATGTACTTTTAGAAAACAAATGGTATGTTACATACTAAACTTTAAGACTAAAAACAATATTTTATTTTGAAATAATATAAAAAGATTATGTTTTCTAGTTGCAAAATAAATAAATATATATATAATTGTGTGTTCCATACTAAACTCTATTACTAAAAACAATATTATTTATTTTGAAATAATATAAACAAATTACGTTATTTTTTATTTTTTTTCTTAATATATTATATACGTCTTATAAAATGATGTAAACATATATATATATAAAGAATTATGATTAATATTATATTTAAATAAATTTATACAAATAAAATTTATATTAGTGAAGGTGAAGTTTGATTGGGTTGAGGAGGGACATGATTTACTTGCTAAGGGTGGACTTGACTACTTTCTATTATTTAAGAATGAGGGGGTGGGGGCACTTGCCTATGTGCGGCTGGAAGATCTTAATGATTTCAACTAAAGGAAATTTATAATAACATCTTATTACACTATCATTGTGGAGGTCGGCCACACAATAGCATGAAGATTCTTACATAGACCCCCAAAAATGTGGCACGCAAGTTCTCTATGGCTCCTTCGCTTAACTGAAAAAACATAGTTCTAGTGGACTATACAGAGCTAACCGAGACCTACGAAATCTACACGGGTCGAGTTAGGTTTAATTGATGCTATATTGAACATCGAGGAATACCATGTAACGTTAGCTTAATGCAATATTCGTCTTTTAATATTTAATCTAAAAATTTAATGATAATTTAATTGTAAATAAACCGTTTAAGCAATAAAAAGAAACTTAAAATTCAAAAGGAAGTTTTGTGTATGATTGCAAAAGAGAATAGAATATCCTAGTTATGTATGATTGTTTTATAAGATGTTTTCTTGTTAGGGATTAGATATGATACTTCAATTACAAAACAAAAAATAACATATTACTTAACCATATTCAATGATATAATAAAACACTTTTTCCATATCAACGTTTTATATATCATGATGTCTTATGTTTCAATTTAATTTCATCATATACAATCAAAGCTTGGTATAAAGTAGATGAATATTCTGAATCATTTGAGTCATTACAATTTTAACATAAACACTAGAGTGTCTATGATATTAAAAGAAACATAAATAGTTTTCTAAATACCATTTTAACATGTCAAGAAGAGTCTTCAAAAGACAAGTACTGCAACTTACACCATAGTCGATTCTTCAGTTTTTGGGGCGTTGAACACATTCAAATGCCATCCTAATTTTTTCGTTGTTGGGGAGATGCACAAGTTGGGATCCCGTCCCAGTCGGTCCATCATTCCCTTTGGTTTTCCTACTTTGTAAACTGCTTCCAGCAATTTCCTCTAACTCCACCTTCCCCTCCTCCTCTTCCTCCCCTTTATATCTCTATCATATCTCCCCCCTAACCCTTAATAACCCCTTACCTCACTCTTTTTCTACCCCAGCGCTCCACCTGCACCTAAGCCCCACCCCTCTCTCTCAAACACATCTCACTACCCCTAACCCCCCTCTCTCTCCCTAACCCCTCTCATGCTCTCCCTACCCATAAACACCCCCTAATTCCCTCTTTCTTTCTCTCATTCTCTTCCTCCCACTAACCCCCTCTCTATGTCC
>LPNX010275333.1:11796-29095 GCA_001517045.1 Pseudotsuga menziesii | reverse complement strand
CTCCTTTATATGACACTAACACTGAGAGTGAATCCTAAAGATGCTATTGTGGTCCATTGTTCTTCATAATCAGGATGAGCTATTCCTGCCAAGAAAAAAAAATAAACACACACAACATGAATCTATTGCAATGTACCATAAACAAAATATCTTTAAGCAATTCATTCTTGTCAAATACTTCATGCTGGTTAGACAAAAGCACCAATGGAATTAAATTCTCATAAGATAAAGTACTCTAGAGTTGGATGAAGTTCATAAACTAGACCATAGTGACATCAATGTAATTAAAGTTCTAGGCATCAGTACTATTCAAGTAATGATCAAGTCAATCTTGATTCACAATCATAAAAGTTCAAGTTTTGATAGACTACAACATGATTGAGTAAGAAACTCATTCTTTGATGAAGTTCATCAGATGAATTATGAGAGAATTGAACACAAGAGCATGTTCAAGAACCCAATAATTTCCCTTCTTTACTACTTTCTGTATGTCCACTAAAATGATGGTAATGATTATAAGTGCTCCTAATAATTTTCCAAGTAACTGAGCAAGTTTACCAATGGTGAGGGGTTCCTCCTTATCTGCCATGATTCAGAACAAGACGAGGGGAAGGTGAGATGGAATAAGTGGAGGAGGGGAAGATGAGATGGAGATCAAAATTTATGCATGCCTTGACTACATCAACATAACCATGTTCAAGTAGTGGATTTGCATGAATTGATCAAACACAACTGAAACACTTTTGTAGACTCCGACAAGCTATAAGCCTCCATCAAAAATGGGGTAGCTTTGATTTATCCAGTCATGTACGAAAGTGTATTTTTCTAAAGAAACTTGAAATTCAAATGAATTTTTTTTCCTAGAATAAAGAACGTTTTCCCTACAACGAATCTATAAGAGGATGAGAAAGAACACGTAGAGAATTTAGGGGGGTTGTGTTTAAACGTGGTGTATTTCATGAATGTGGTGGATTTCCATGAATTGAAAATTCGGATGAAAATTTCATCTTGAAATAAAGAAAATCCTGTCTCTTTCTATTAGATTAGTTATATGATCAACAACAACCCATTGCTCACAATCTACAAGGAGATTCTCCATTTTAATCTTCCAAAGCTCAAAATTTTGTCCAATAAGCTTCCCAACTTTTATCCTTGAACTACCATCCATTCTTAACCATGAATCAATTGCCACTGGAACTAGGTATTCACTAGATCTAGGACCAAATCAAACCCCCAACAACAAAGGCATCACCCTTAAGCCAAATATAGATATGATACCAACTGTTGGTTTCTAATACCTAATAAAAGGAGAATGCATGATGATTTTTATAGTTAAACAATATATATTAATTATTCATAGCCCAAAACACAATCACACATAGTACAAAAAAATGACCCTAGAAACCCCTCTATCAAGGAAAGCCAACAAACCAATAAACTTTACCACTCATATATTAAACAACAATTTTAACCAATGTATACACCAATGATTCACACAATTGTTATAGCCGCTAGCATGAAATCACTACTCTCGTACAATTCAAACAAAGTCTAGTAAGTACACTACATCCATAGCCTTCTGCCATACATTATATTTATGGATGTAATACATACATTAGATTGTGATATCCAAGTTAGTTATGACTAACCTATCATTGTTGGTGGTCTGTAACTTCCTAATTGAATGCAGTTATTATGTTATAGTTGACTTGACTGAGTCAATCATAGTCGACCTCCTACTGAGCTTCTTGTCGTCCAAGTGTTCATTGATCCATGACCTCTTTGTGCTTATTGAATTCCTCGCCAACTAGTCATGATTGATGACGAATTGACTATACTTAGTTGGACCATCAACTTGAATCCTTCCATCTTTCGACTTCAATTCTAGTCGACTTATTACTAGTTGACTATTGACTTTGATTTTCGGTATAGATGCAAAGAATATAACACAGCCAACATAAAGATAGGGGCACAAAGTGGAAAAATGAAGGAATTGGATGATATCATTCCCTTGATTATGTTTATTTCCTCTTATAATATCATTATATGCATTCCTCACCATGGTAGGTCATTCGATTGAGTTTTGGATTCAAACAACATATTTTACTATGCTCCCCCCATAGGTGCATTTGGTTCTTGGAGGCCTCCTTCACGATTTGAAATCAAATTAAAAGGTAACGATACTAGTAATATCAATGATCAAAATCAAATAATATATAGTAGGAAGAAAGATGCAATGAGAAACTTTGATTATGCTTGAAAAATACTCTCGTGAAAACTCTAATTTATCCCCTTAGGGGCATTGATTATTTTCACAAGTTTCCATCAAAGTGATGTTTCTAATTCTAGAAGATGTTACTCTACCTTTTTTTGTCACAAAATTGCATATATTCATCCTAGTACTGAATCCCCTTCATTTATCCTTGTTTGTAGTCCAACAACTTCCTCCTACTTCATTTGGACCCTCCTAATCTCTAATGTTTTCTGTAGGCTTGATCATGTCCAAATACATAATAGAAAGTACATGATTATTTTATCCCTTGTTAGGGTGGTGCACAATTACTTAAAGACACTAGAGCTGTGTTCCCCTTTGAAAAACTTATGTTCAAGGTGTTTTTGGTTTAAAGGAAGTAATCTTGAGCCTTGATAGATGCCTATTCATTAATATGTGAAAACAATACCAAGAAACCCTTTGGTAGTGCATTATCATTTCTAAAGTAGGGATGTCGAGTCTCTTGGTGTTTGAATTAATACCATTACCACTAAAGTCAAAATTTCACCACCAACACTTTTGGAGAATTGTAAAACAATAGATAAATCAAGCTACAAGAAATACGAATGAATTTTGGATCATGTAGCTTGATCTTGAGAGAAAGAATAAGTAAGAGTTACTAATGAAGAAGCAAAAAAATAACTATTTTATCTTTATCTATGTAAATGGAGAGGTGAATTAGAATTCAGCACTATCTTTATGGATTTATTTATGGCCTTCTTATGTTCATTAAAACAAATCATCTCTTGAACTTAGTTTGGAGCATCCCTTTCTCTTTAATGGATTCAAGATTGAGTTTTCATTGTTAGATTTCTCACCAGAGTTGATTCTTTTTCCTCATGCTTGAGAATGTTGCGACTGTTAGGAAATAACCAATGTAAGAGAGATTTATGAAGTCATACATTTCAATATCTTTCTTCTAATTGCATGATCTAACCTCTCAATTCATGTTACAAATATTTTTGATGGACTTGGAGGAATGGAACTTGGAGCTTGCTTCTTTAGTTTAGGGAATTTTCATTCATGAAATTGTAAGGAAAATAATTGAGTAGAAAAAAAACAAATATATTTGGTCACACTTTACTAGAATAATGGAATGGATTTATGGAGAGTTGGGAGTATTAATTATAAACTATGTGGAGCAAATATTTGAAAATCAAATAACCATCAACATGGAAGATCAATCAAAGAAGGATGATATTCATGAATGCACAACTCCAACTATAGATATGAAATGTGTATAGTGTGAAAGTCACCGAAATCTAATGCATAAGATGAAGCAATTCCCAATGTCATTATTTGGGTTCAAGGTACTAGCACACAAACTTGCTAGTTACAAGCACACATGAATTGCGTATAAATGTAAGTTTGAATATTTTTATTGAAAATATATCCTCAAAATCTAACTCACTATGAATTTTTTTTTGTTAAGTAGGATAAGGAGTGAAGAGTTATTGAGAATTTTTACAAAAGATACCTTCACATAAACTCGCAAATTATGGATATTTATGAATTATTTTATTCAAGCTTGCAGAGATGTATATTGTACCATGTAGAGTATACGTTACATAAGCTGAATTGTGAGAACACTGAGAACAAGAGCATGTACGGGAACCCAAATATCCCTACTTTACTGCTTTGCGTATGTCCACAACAATGAGGGTAATGAACATAAATTGTCCTAATAATATCCCAAGTAACTGAGCAAGAATCTTGAAATTCGATGAAAATTTCATTCAAGATTCAAAGAATTTTTTTGCTTTATCCAGTCATCTACGACATTTGATTTCTCAAAGAATATTGAGATTCAGATGAGGACTTAGAATTCTTAATTCTTAAGAATAAATGCTTGAAACTTGAGAGGAAATGTCTTTATGAATTTCAAAGTGGTATAATATATCATTGATACATGAACTTAGTAGTTGGTAAGTGATATTGGTTCATTTTCAAAATTCTTTACTTTAACTTTAGTTGGATATAGATTGTTACATTTGTGGCTATCAATTCCAATGATGGACATACATTAATATAGATGGATCTCCATGCTGAACTTCATATTCAAAGTAACGAAACATTACATTAATTGTAAAACACGTTCAAAAATCTTTCCCAAATAGTTGATCTTGAGTTACAAAAGTATGTTGAAGAAATGTTCTTTCAATTGAATGTTTCTTCTATGATTTATTTCCCCAGAGTTTCTATTGGTATATCATACTAGTAAGTAGTTGTAGGTATCTATTGAAATATTATAGAAGGAACCAACACATAATCTTTGAAGTATTGGATAGTTATGAACTATTTTCTTCATTCATTATTTTCTTCAAGCTTGTAGGGATGTATGTTGTACTATGTAGACTATTCTCATGCTTGCAATATCTATGCTAACATACTTTATCCATTGGTAATAACTTGCTATGAATAAGGATTCTCAAAACTACCCATGTTAGGGCCAACTCTAGTTGGTGGAGTATTCTCTCTTCACTTTGTAATTTTCTTTTTATTTCAACCATTTAGTACTTGAAAATATTATAATTATAAGCTAGAATATGAAAGTTAAAACATAATTAGAAATTTTATCTTTTTTAATAGATAAATATTTAATTATACATAAAACATTTTTGATATATCCACAATATACAAATACTCATTTCTATTGAGTTCATAAAACCATTTATAATAAGTTAAAACAATATATATATAATTTTAAAATATATACATTTATTATATTATGCTTTTAGTAATTTTGATTTAGCAAACATTTAGAAAACAATTTTTATGTTACACATTAAATTCGAATACTAAAAATAATACAAAGTATATTCATTTCTATTGATTCCATAAAACCATTTATAGGTAAGTTAAAACAAACACATAATATATATTTATATATAATTATAAAAAATATATATTTATTATATTATTCTTTTATTAACTTTTATTTTAATAAACATTTAGAAAACCATTTTATGTTAGACATTAACTTTTAATACTAAAAAATAATATTATCAATTTTGAAATAATATAAATAAATTATATATTTTTAGTTGCCTAATAAATCATATATAATAAAAAATAATATTATTAATATCATATTTAAACATTTATATAATTTATATCATATATTATATTTATTAAGTTTATTTAATTTTTTATATATTTATTTTTTTATATTCAATTCAAATTCTTGTTGAAATATAAATACTCTACATAATTTAAAAAAATATTGGTTAATACATCAAGGAATACCACGTAACTTTGCATCAAATCAATGTTTTATTATTTCATTAAAAAAAATTAATGATAATTTAATTGAAAATAAATTATTTAAATAATAAAAAGAAACTTTAAACCAAGATATTAAAATTTTAAAAAATCAATGTATGATTACAAAAGAGAATAAAAGTTCCAAGTTATGTATGATTGCTTTATGAGATATTTCCTTGGGGAGTGAGCTACCTGTGGAGCAAAACTCCCTCCATCGGACGAAGGAGGAGCAAAGTCAACGCTAACTTTGCTCCTCCTCCGTCCAATGAGGGAGGATTGCTCCACAGCTAGCTTACTCCATTTCCTTGGGGATATCACATATTTTCTTGTTAGTTATGATGATTAAAATTACAAACAAAAATATATATTAATTAATTAACAGCTTGTTATATGAGAGTAACAAAATAGTTTTGAATCTTATAATATTTGGTTTGAAAGAGGAGGTAGAGGAGGATACTTTAGCCATAGCCCAGACATAATTACACAATAGATTACAAATTAAAACAACATGTCTTACAGAAGCAACAAGGTTGGGGAAATTAACTGACAACAAAGAAAGGTTGATCCGGATAAAGGTGAGCTCTAGTGACCATAAGTATGATATACTTAGTAAAACATCAAGTCTAAAAGGAACGAGAATATTTATAAATGAAGATCTTATTCCAGAGGATCAAGCAAAATTAAGAAAGGAGGTTCAAAAAATAAAAGAAGCTAGGAGGGAAGGAAAATGGAAAATAATCAGAAATAGAAAATTCTTTATTCGAGATAGAAACCAAAACGATAGTAATAAATAGCAACTCAACAAACTTTAGATCCTTTCTTGGCACTGTCGAGGCTTCCCATGGAACAAATGCCCCAAGCTAAGTTGGATCTCGAATGAAGTTGATATTATTTTGTTAGTTGAAACTTGGGAGCACCAAGAGTCTAAGGTCCCTAACATAGATGGATTTATACTTTGGTCAACATAGAACAAACGATCATATTGTAGAGGCATTGGGGGTATAGCTTGTTTCATTAGGAAGAACATCTTCCCCCATGCTAGGCTTTATAAAAAATACCCTTACAACCAGTATATTTGGATAGAGATTATTGACATTAATGATAAAAAAACCTACATAGAAATGTGTTATTTTTCCCCTATTAATTCTAACTTCTGTAAGAAAAACAATTTGGATAAAAATTGTCCTTGCCATGGTTTAGAGAATGATATTTCTAGCCTAAGGAATGAAGGTAATATTCTTTTAATGGGTGACTTTAATGCTCGTACTTCAAGAAAACAAGCTATTCTTCTAACCAATTATTCCAACCCTAATCCTCTTTGGTTAGACGAAGACCTTACTCTAGCTAGCATGTACAATAGAATCTTTGAAGATCTAGGGAAAAATTTGTTTGGGTCTGAGCTAGTCAAGCTCTGTAGTGCTCAAGATCTCATAATTTTCAACGGTCTAAAGAAGTGGTTCAATTCTAGCGAGATGACCTGTATCCATAGGCTTGGTAGCAGCGTGGTAGACTATGTTATTTCTGATATCCCTTTATACAATGAAATAATAAATTTTGACATCTTAAAGGGCCACGAGCCTGACTCATATCATAGAACCTTAATTGTAACTCTCAATTTTATCATGCATAGAGACCGCATAGAAGATAATCCTTATAGACAAAAGAACTTGATCTTTGATAGAAATAAAAATGATCTTTTTCTAAATGATTTACAAATTAATTTGCTTCATTTATCAAGTTTAGACAACATATAAGATCTCTATCATAATTTTACTACAACCCTATCACATGCTATTAACAAGTTCTAAATTCAAGTCTCAAGTAATAAAAGAAATAGAAAAACCACCCTTGGTATGATAAAGATTGTAAAAGTGCGAGAAAAGAAATTAAGGAAGCTCTTGATGAGTATCTTAAAATTGACAAGATATAAATATACAAATCCCTAACTAAAAGAAAAAAAATACATTATATTCATAAAAGACAAGAAAATATCTTACATCTCTCTAAGGTGGCTCCTAAGAAATTCTGGAGGCCCAGATTCTAACTAAAAAAACTAAAGATAATAATAGAGTTTCCTCACATGAGTGGAATTCCTATCTTAAAAAGCTTTATGAATCCTCGAATGTCATAGGCAACTTTGAAACCCTGCTCACAACGGTAGAAGTTTTCCCATTAGAAGACATATATTTTAGGGTTAAGCGTTTGAAAAATGTAAAAGCTAAGGACATTAATGGTTACCACGCAGAAATATTAAAAATTGGAGATCCTATCCTCATCCCTCACATCCACAATGTTTTCAATCAAGCAAGGGTTTCCTAAACCTTGGACTCAGAGCCTCATTATCCCTATTTTCAAAAGTGGGGACACAAATAACCCCTCTAATTATTGTACAATTATGATCAACCCCCTCTTAGCCAAGTTATATGGTATTATTTTGGAAAAGAAGATCAGTGGATGGCTTGAAAGTGAAGGTAAGCGGGCTAAAGGCCAAGTGGGTTTTATAAGGCAGCACTCAACAACGTACCACCTTGTTATGCTTGGGATCATTATGGAGGAGTGTCATAATGATAAATCCAATCTCTTTTGTTGCTTTGTGGACTTTAGAAAGACTTTCGATATGGTGCCTAGAAATAACCTATGGAATAGATTAAATGAGCTAAAGGTTCCTTTTGAGCTGAGAGCTGCCACAATAAGGTTATACAAGAATGTAATCCCCAAGTTTAAGAGAAACGAGGGGTGGTCGAGAGATATTAAGTGTAACAAGGTTTCCCCCTCTCCCAAACCCTATTTGGAATTTATATCAATAAGCTAGAAGGTTTTTTAGAAGAAGCAGGTTGTGCTGGCACGTTCTTAGCTGGAATAGTTATCATCCTTATTTTCTATGATAACGATATTGTTCTTCTGGCAAGGTGTCCATCTGATCTTGATAAACAACTACGACTTCTTAATGATTTCTACTCTACCATGGGTATGACGGTCAACATTGACAAAACAAAATTTATGATTATCAAATCCAAGAAGGACAAAATCCAAGCATTTTAGAATGTATAACCTCAAAATTAAAAGCAATACACCATATCCTATTCTCCTTATAGAAGTAGGTCTTCCCTCAATCGAGAGTCTAGCTATGACTAGGCTTTTGTTGTACAAGCACATAATCAATAACATGGGAGATCATAGACTTCCTAAGCTATCTTTTAATTCCAACCAAAACCAACTAAGGCTCAAGCGAAGTTGGTATAAAGATACCAGGGCCTCGTTAAACCACCGAGAGATCGACGAAAATATTGCAATGCAAAATATTAATAACATTAAAAATATTGTTACTTCTAAGTTTAAAGAGAAAGTGTGGTATGAAAAATATGTAGAGGCTAAAATAAAATTAAGATATTATAAGGAGGTCATCAATTCTACTCTAGAAGATTAAAAGTATCTCTTTGTTTTAACTAGTTCAAAGAAAAAACCAATATAGCCAAGATAAGAACGAACTCTGGACAGTTCCTAAAACACCATGGGTGGAAAGGATCTTCCATCTGTGTGAGAATAGGAACACTGAAGATGAAAATCACTTCGTCTTAGAGTGCACTACGTACACCCACATTAGGTCTCAGTGTCCTAATCTTTGTTGCAACACCGACCTTCCTAGCCTTTTAACTTGTCAAAATTATAGTGAGCTCAAGATTCTTCTCACCAAGCTCTTTGAACATAGGAATACAATTTTAAAACAAACTAATTTATTGGTTTCTTTAAGTTCGATAGACCAAAGTTTGGCCTTAGTTAACATTAACCACCACCATCATCATATATATAACATGTTATGTTTCAATTAAAATATACAATCAAATCGGGGTAAACATTACATGAATACTCATCTACGTCGTTACAAATATTACAGGAAACAATAAAATGCTTACGATACTAATAGCGACATATATAGACTTCTAAATACCAATTAAATAGACTTCTAAATATCATTTTAACACGTCGAGCAGAGTCTTCAAAACCCAAGTAGTGCAACCTACACCATAGTCGATTCTTTAGTTTTTGGGGCATTTGGGGAGATGCGCAAGTTGCGATTCCACCATTCCCTTTGATTTTCGTGCTGTGTAAACTGCTTCCAGCAATTTCCTTTCCTCCATTTGTTCTACCCATTTCCTGTTTGACTCCCACTTTCTCAATACAAGCACCAATGATATGTGCTGATGTGCTCTGTATTTTCTTCTTTGGTTCTTTCAAATCCCCTGAAGTAAAATCCACACTGATGCATTTATTGTATAATGTGGGCCCTACGGCTAACTTTCCCAGCCCACGGGAGTGCCTTTCCTGTTGTCATTTATCTCTACCTCATTCGCTTCCCTTTTCGTTTCTTCTACATTTTTTTTTGTTGCCTACATTTATCTCAACTTCCCTTTTCTCTTCTTCTTCAGTCCCTTTGATTGTTGCACTTGCCTCTTCCAATGTTGTAGAAGTAGATCTTTTACCATTATGTCCACTTATATGGTTCCATAATGCCATGAATTATTCGTCTGCCTCTTTACTCAGCAAGTTATCGGTCTTAGGATTTGCATCCCGGTATACCTTCAAATAATATTCAACACATTAACAACCATCTCTATCACAAGAATCTTCCCCAATCCGGGAGAATATCCTGATCAAGGACACCGCTGTCAGCTTCCATAATCGTTTGTCGGGGTATATAAGATACCTTTCCATGTCTAGTGTGGATTCTCAAACACGCTTCCACAAGAATTTCAGACGGGTTTGATCAGGTGTTGTTCCAACATTCAAACACGGTATAGCCACACATGTTTCCGGCCTTCTATATTTCAACAGAAAAGAAATCAGGGAACGACAGTTTTGGCAATCCTTGTAGCCCTTTTCCATGATTCCCTTATCTTGCTTAATGGATTTTCGATTCGTTAAAAATACGCTCAGAGGAGTCTCATGTAATCATTTCATCATCAGGGATTCTTCTAATTTCTGCAGCTCAACAATGTACATTGTCCAATAGTCCTCTACCTTAAAATATTTACGCCAATTATTTTCTTTCCTTCGCCATCGTCCATAATAAACTACTGACATAAGCCATCTCCAATAGATAATTGCACCACCTATGAAGCTGAATAAAATTTCCACAATAGTTATCATGAATCACGAAGCGTTATGAATCGTTGTGAGTGGAGCCTGCATAATCCATCCAATTATTTATAATAGAATGCACATGATACTGACAATGTTGCTGATGACGCTAAGGATGAGCTGGCTATCATAGATTCAGGATAACATGCACGATTCATGATAACATGCACGGACGAGGATCCATGATTTGAGTAAATGATCTTCCACTGCTTTCCATGAATCCTCAGAGGGAATTAAGGGAATTCTTTGAAGGGTGATATTGCGAATGCCTTTATTGGCTATAGTTGCACAGATAATAAGATGAAGAATCCATACTAAATATCCTGATATTATCGCTCCATATAAGATGACCCACACATCGTTAATCTGGTAAAAGTTGCTGAAATAGGAGACCAAATGTACTATACCCAAACGTCGACGTACACTTAACAACTCGGAGAAAATGTGGAGGAAGACAGTGAATCCTAAATGTGGAGGAAGACAGTGAATCCTAAGGCTGCTATTATGGTTCATTTTTCTTCGGGACGAGCCATTCTCGACAAGGAAAAGAGCTATGAGCACACACAACATTACATTACTCTACTACAATGTACCATAAACAAAATATCTTTAAGGACTACATTCTTGTCAAGGACTTGAGGCTTGGCAGGAGCATATTTCTCAACAAGCATCAATGGATTTGAATTCTGATCGCATAAAGTACTTTGGAATTGGATGAAGTTCATAAACTGGACCTTAGGGACATCAGTAGGACAGTACAAGTTCTTGACATTAGTACAATTTGAGTAATGATCTTGTAAAGCCCATTTCACATCAGTACAGTTCGAGTACTGATTGAATAAATACTGATTGAGTAAAAAACTACGTTCTTCAACGAAGTTCATAAGCTGAGTTCATAAGCTGAATTGTGAGAGCACTGAGCACAAGAGCATGTCCGAGAACCCAAAAATTTCCCTTGTTTACTTCTTTGCGTGTGTCCGCTACAATGAGTGTAATGAATATAAACGCTTCTAACAACCTAAGTAACTAAGCAACTTCACCCACTGTAAGGGTGCCTCCTATCTGTCATGATTCAGAACAAGACGAGGGGCAGATGAGATGGAACAAGTGGACGGGGACAAATGAGATGGAGATCAAAATTATGAATTCCTTGACTACATTCATTTGTAATATCTTGATTTTAATTTTATTATATTAAAATTGCACATGAACCTTAAGGCTAAGGCCTTGCTATTGATTTAGGGTTTTATGTATTGGTAATTAAAATCGATACTAATGGTTCTCCTGCTTGTGCTTGCTAACTAGGAACAGTAGCTAGGAACAGTAGAATTGAGACATCATGTAGATATGCAATTTAATAAAATACTCCTAACTAGTTATGCAATGCAATAAGAGACTAGGGCATGATTTTACAAGGAATAGGGAGGGAAATTATTCAAACCCTTGAACCAATAGTGTTAGGCCAAATGTCAATGAGAGAACCCACAAACTCTCAATGCACTCAATCATTAAATTCTTCTAAGAGTTGGTTGAGTCAGTTAATGCATTGGGAATAGAGAGGTATGACAATCAATTCCATGTATAGGCAAGCCATCAATCTAGAAAATCGTATTTTTGCTCATGGGGCAAGAAAACACCCAAAAATGTGTGCCCAATCCATTCCTCACCCACTTTTTTCACTTCCGCATGTGGAGCTAGCGGGCGTTTTCTTCACTTTTATTTGCATCTTCATTTTTCCATGGCTAGAAAACCATTTTTGTATTGCACAATGAATGGGAAGGAGAGATTCACGATTTGGGGATTTATAAAGGTCGTTTCTGCTCATGTAAGGCAATAAATGTTTTCTGAAATAAAATTTGCTATCCCAGAATTTATTCCCCATCTACCATTTCGTTTTTTGTTTCCAAAACGTTTTTCTTCATACCCAACACTTGTGCTTTGTTTTTATGTGCATCATTGTTTTGGTCTAAACTGTAAGTAAGACTTAGGAGTGGAAGAGGACCAGAAATGGCTTGATAAACCTAGTGAAGAGAGGAACTCCACAAAAGATAAAAAGGGGCTGGCTACTATTCTATGCACACCTTGGAGAACACTGAAATGGAAGGTATGGCCTGAGGGACTGTGTAACAGTAAAGGGAATACTTGTGTCGGGTGTGTAGGTATTGTGGAGACCAAGCTAGATAGATCTTGTAGAGGTGTTCATAGCTTTGTGGTTGAGCTCACTAGCTTATCAATTCTTCCTTTCCACTACCTTAGCAGCCTGATAAACCCAACTGTGGATTGGCTTGGCTGAACCTTGGTATGTATGTGGCTATGTGTGAGCCTCTTGTTCCCTTATTCCTTGTAGAAATCATGCCCAGCTTGGGGGTGGCAGTTGTGCTGAGAGATTTATGAGCACAACTGGCCTATGGTTGGGTGGAACGTTGTAGTGACATAGCTAGTTGCTCGGGGAAACTCCTTTTCAAGATAAATGATCTCTTGTATTAATTCTGCAATGTATTGGTTATAAGAATGACTATGAATGTATGAATGTATTTACTTCTACTCTATTTTCATTTACTATACATCTGCATATATCTTTTACTTCTAATGCATTTTATTTATGTTCATGGAGCTAGATGCCTGGTTAGATCGTGACGTTAGTCAAGTCTTCTCATCTCCCCGGATCAACAAGAGAGGAGAGACGTGACATCATTCAAGACGTGACATCATTCAAGAAGAGTATTTACTTGAATTCATCAAATAGAGCTGAAACAAATTTGTAGGCTTCGAGGATTGCTTTATCCAGTTTGAATTTTTCTAAAGAATCTTGAAAATCAGAGGAAATTTTCGTCCAAGAATCAAATAAATTATTTCCTTTGAAACCAATTTTATGAAATCAACAATGGGGCTGGTTTGCTTTATCCACTCATCTACGACATTAGGCGTCAGCTTGAAATTCCGATAAAAATTTAGATGAGGAATCAAATAAATTTTTTTTCTTTGGAAAGCAGTTTCATGAAAATTGGCATGTTAGTTCATTTTGCATTAAACAAAATTAAAGTTCATTTCAAAGTTAAAAATAAATTAATAAAATACACAAAGACCCATACAATGGAACAATCAAGTGACCTAAATTTCATGATCAATTCATTTTGCATTAAAGTGAACGAGATCGCTTATGAGGACATGTTTTTACTTGGATAATAATATTTTATTAGAAAGTAAAAACACATATGCCAAGAGAGCATAGCACTTAAATGATGATATTTGAGCATAGTGATCACATTTGAGCTACAAGGGATACGTTGGGCCTTAAGGTATCGAATAAAGAGCATCACTTTAATTTACAAGAATGAATTAAATATACTTTATTAAAATGTTAAATATTATATATACAAGCTTGTAAATTACATTTAGTTTAGAAGGGTGAGAATATTTTTTTTTATAAAATAAATGGATATGAATTATATTGAAATAAAGGAGTTGTGGTTTATTTGAACAATTTTAAGATACAAAATTTAAGGACTTAAAGTTTGATTTTTTTTTTATGGACTCAACGTGTAATAAGCCAAATCTCTTTTTCTACATTCTCACTTTCTTTTAGTTCCTTAAGACTATGAGTAGATTTTAATAAATTGGTGACACAATAGAATGAACAAACAAAACATAATTAGATTGGATACCATTGGTTGTGTGGTTGGAGTGGATTTCTTTTTCTTTATTATTGTGGTCCAAGTATCCTTGTTGTCTGGATTTGGAGCTTTTGGTTTATCACATGTTCTTATTTCTTTGCTTGATCCTTCCTACTAAACATGCTTTGAGGGTTGAAATGTGAAGCCTCTTTTGAAACTAGGTCTGACAACCCAATAGATTTCTTTTAGTGCGGCTTGAGGAGTAGATTCCCAATGTTGAGAGGTTTTCTTTTTTTTGGAAGATATTTACTCACTACTTTTTGAAAGGGATTGAGTGTCTCTTTAAAGGAGGACAATTCTAGGAGTTCTTCCTAATTGATCAAATGATATTCCTTCTTTACACTATCCCACCATGCAGATTTGTGTTGACTCTTCTTGGTTTCTCTATTATTATAAGTTTTCAAGTAGAACATTGTGGTATGTCTTGTTTCATAACAAGATATATAGTGGAAAATTATCTACTCATAGTCCAACTTTTATGGACATGTGTAGTTATTGTCAATTAAATTTATTCCACTAAAAATCCTTTACAACATGGATACAAGAAAATGTTGTGATGTTGTAATTTTTCATTTCTAGACTCTTGAAGTAGAACTTGCAAGGGATTTTCCAACCATCAAGAGAGGTTAGGCCCCATAATTGTAGCAATAAGTTTGATAGCCCTACCGATACTAGGCTATTATTAGAAAGAGATTCAAACAAAGGATCAAAGGAAGGAGTCCAATGTTTCATAAACAAACTAAGATTTCCCCAAAACCAAGGCCCCAAGTTTAGAATAAAATCTTTTTCCTTTGCAAGATCAAACACAACAATGAAAGAGACCTTCGCATAGGGATAAATAAAGGCATTTTCATTTAAATCATGCTTCCATATATAAAAAAATCCTATTGTTGAAATCCAATAAATGAAGATTATACACGCCATTGAAATGACACACAATCAAATTTAAACTAAAGAAAAAAGATTGCGTCTTAGCATCTTAAACCACAAGGATAAATAAGGTTGGAGCCTCATGGGTAGTGAAGTGATTTGAGAGGGTGTTAAAAACCTAATTTTGCTCACATACCTTGTCATGAGTTTCATCACACCTATACACCTTGACAATATTAGCTTCATTTACTTTACACTTTTGTTGTTATATAACCTTAGTAATATTACCAAGAACCAAATAAAAGTTAAAGGTTGAACCTAATTGTATCTACACAATTTTTCCTAAAATTCCATGATGCCACACTACACTAAAAAAATTGAAAACCATGAGGAGGTCCTAAAACCATAACTTGATTTTTGTATGTTATTTTCACCTTCCCAAATGGCATAGTGGCTAAAAGTGGGGATTTTCTAGCCGTTATTACCAAAACAAAGAATTTGATTTGGTCTCCAAAACATATATTCTCCACTAAATCATCAATAAGAAGAGAACTATTAATTAAATTTATATGTTGTTAGAACTTAATTCTTAACTTCGTGAGCATTTAATACATTTTCACAATAACATCATAAAGAGGATCTATGAAATATACACAATCACCAACCATTTATCCTAGGAAACCCTTAAGGGGAAGAAAACCTAACAAAACCTCCTCAATATAGATTACTAGAATACAATGCCCAAAGAACAAGGCCTCATAAGAGAGAGAGAGAGAAAGAGAGAGAGAGAGAACCCTAACATAAAAGCTACAGACACCAAAAACACTTATCCTCCTCCTTTGCTATCATTCCTTTGTCTCTCTCTTGTGCAATGCTTGAGTGAGTTGTGTGCCTAAATGAGGGAGGGATCCTCCCTATTTATACTCAACTTTGACTTGACCTTTTAACCTGATTGGGACAACCTATCAAACTAACAAGGACGACATACCTAGGAAAACTCAAAATATTATTTATATTAAACTCTTATGGCTACTATTGACTCAATTTACAATGGGGGATTTATCTCATGGATTTTACATGACCTTTTACATTAATGACATCTCTCGAAGGAGGAATAATAAGAATATTTAAAAGTAAAAGTAGAATATTATTTGAAGTTAGATTATTTCAACACTCCCCCTTAACAAGAAGGGTATTCTACTGATAACAACAACAATGAGTGTGTCTCTGCACAACATCATTGGAAGGATAGAGGATAAGGAATTGTCCACAACATCATTTGGAACATTGTATGGTACATCTATATGTAAGAATTTTTCTACAAAATCAATATCAACAAATGGAACAACTTTCTGGAACATCATCATCTGCAACATGGAGTTGGAACATCATCATCTACAACATGGAGCTAGAACATCGTCATCTGCAACATGAAGCTAGAACATCATCCTCTGCAGCACGAAGCTAGAACATCATCATCATCTTTAGTATAGAGATAAAATCTCATCATCATCACATCAACATAAAAACCGATACATCAACAACAACGACAGGATGAGGATGGCTCATCAGCATAACATCAACATCTACATGTGACAAGTATAACAACATCATCAGCAACAAGTCAAGGATGAAGCAACACCATCTATCGCAATAGAATGAGGTAGGTAAATGAACAACCAACATGATTCCTTCTTTCAGAATTATGATATCATGGAAGATCCTTCCTTTAAGAATTACAGGACAAATCCCGACATAGGTGATCCTTCCTTTTAGAATTACGGGATCATGGACAATCATTTTTTTCAGAATTACGGGATTAAGTCCAACATAACTGTGGTTCTTAGAAGAAAATTACTTTTATAATTAGGAGGTCAATTCTATGCAGATCCACCAATACTAATCACAGTTGACACATATGTGCATAAGTACTCGGACGATCCTAGTTTTCATTCAAAATGTTCACTGGCCTTTTTTATTTTCCCAACAGGGATTTATGCAGCCCTTGTTACACAAGCATATCTTTCATCTTAAGTTTCCATAATCAAAATTGATCTTGTAATTTAACTTCTCCACCTAA
>LPNX010275333.1:0-11618 GCA_001517045.1 Pseudotsuga menziesii | reverse complement strand
ATAATAAATAACACAAATATTTAAGGTTGTAAAAACCTTGGGAGGGAAACATCCACAAAGCAAGTGTATCAATCTTCTTGTTACTCAAAATAGAGATTATAATCTTGTTTCTAGCAGTACATAGCTATTATTTTCTTCTATATTCACATCAATTGTTCAATGTCATATATATCCTCTATGGACTTACACAAAGTCATATACAATTGTTTATTCTAATTTTGTTCCTTAAAGCAACAAAAAATCAGAACATAAAAAACTAGATAATGTTAAATACATAAACCAGGAAAAAAAGTTGTTGCTAAACTTGAAAATACCAACTCCTATATTTTTGGTAAATTGGTTGTCATCCTTATCAACAAGATGCAATGGGACTTTCTGTGGGATTGTTATAGGGATGGAGATACAAGTTTCCATTACTTAACATTTTTTCAATCTCTTTTGGTCTCTATATAGTTTTCAAGTGTGAAGAGTTGGATGAAAATATTTCAGTGATTAATGTTTATTGCATTTATTTTTCGAAGCGTGAATTTTTCTAGAACATTTTTAAATTATAGATTCTCAAATATTAGTATATGTTGGGGTTGCATTCCAAGTAGATCTATTGGAATATTTCTTCATTAATGGATTTGAGCTAGTAGGTTTGGTGGGAGTGGAACTAATTGTTATTACTCCCTACTGGAAAAATAAGAGGATAGAGGCAGCAAGGATGTAAGAAAGGGGATTAAGTGTTCAAGGTGCGGCAAAGAAAATAGTGACAAGTGTCAAAGTGGATTGCGCAAGAGAAAGTTATCGACAAATGTGGTCACTCTAGTCGAAAATAGTTAGAATTTTGGTCCAAGTTAGTTATAAAATTGGCTTATGTAGACCTTTTTGTAAAGGTGCAAGCCTATAAAAGAATTAGGAGTATATTTAATAGAACGCCTTAAATATGGAGTCAACTATCATCTTCATCTTTTGGTCATCTTGTATCGTGAGATCTTATTGTTGCGACCTGCTTTGTAATCTACGAATGAATGGGTTTTGGTCTAAGGATTTCGACCAAGGATGTTCAGTGATATGTTGAAGTTAAAATGAGAAGTATGTTGATGCAGAAACTATTGTATTTTTTATGTTTGTGATCTATGACATTTCTAATTTTTGAATCATGTGAAGTATTATGTGTTTAATGGGTTCATGTATGTCGACATCTTTGTTAAGTTAATTTGAATCATTGTTGTTGCCATACTAGAACTTGTTGTGAAAGGTGATAAGTAGGTTTGATAAATGAGGTGTTAAAACATCATGGATATATGAGATGTATTGTGACATAGTAAGAGTAAGTGCACAATTCCTCTACATTTTTCGCTCTAAAATGTGGTTCATGTATCACTCCCTCAAACATCTCAGGAGAGACTACATCTACTTCGTGGGTGTTGCTGGATAGGGTAAAACTTGTTCGGGTCGATGTTTAGGGAGATTGCGTTAAAGGGAATCGACAATGAGTGAACCCCTGTCGACTTAATTGTTTCAACAAATTGTTCTGTTGCTAGGACAATAGTGTGGGGAAGAAGAGGACATGTTGTGGAACCTGACGAAACTGAAGATCCGAGACTGGTTCGATTAGAAGGCCTGAGAGTTCATAGGTGAAGAAAACTAGAGCTCCAAAATGACAACAGAAGAGTGGTTGGGAATTCATATCTACTTTGATATTCATGAAGTTTTCTTCTCTAATTTCCTAATAATTTTGTACGAGTGGTTGGTATAGCTTACCTTCCATAAAAGAAACTTTCAAGAAGGAAAACCTACTTACTGCACCCCTGAATTGATCCAGCACCTGAAAAGGATACACAACAAAGCATCAAGAGTTGTTGAACCGTGGCTTGACAACATTTTGGAAGGATATATCACTAAGTTTTTCGTCAGCACAGTCAAATCCTATAGTAACGTATAAATGAAATTCTTCTAGGGACCAAGAGGGAGGTTTCTATTGTCTTTGCAATTATGGATTATGATGCTCATTTGAAAAAACATAATAGTAAAGATGAACTCCAATGAGTAAAGCTCTAGTATGCAGGGGGTTATGGGTACTGTAGAGATGAGGGTTGGATGGAATAATATAGGGTAGAAAGATGCCAATTATGACAAGACTGTGAGGGAAGTCAAGTAAGAGTGTGTTTGTTTGTGAATTAGGGTGAGGTTTTGACAAAAGAAGAGGAAAAGGACATAGGAGAGTCCTGGTGCGACTGAAAAACAAAACTATGAGAGGAGAATAGAAGGGACAAAGAAACCATACAACAAGGAAGGAGAAGACCAGGCTACACCCAAGACTGAGGAAGGATTGACCCAAAGAAAAAATGTACCTACACCTATATGCATTGTGGCACATTCGGGAAGAAACTCTAGATCATCATAAGACTACCCCATGTGTCACCACATGAGTAATAGTAGTGGATCAACAAATACTGGAAGAAGGCCCAGAATGGCAGGTGACAACATAAAACTACCCTTGTTCCATAGGAATGAGACTAAATATTTTGAGCAGTATTGGTTTCTCTGCAAATCAATATGAACTGTGAAGCAAGTCCAAGATGAAGATATCAAGAAAGGACAACTAGAAACAACCTTTTGAGGCTGAGCATTGTATTGGTACATGAAGTTTGTACAAGTGTCGATAGGACATCAACAAAAGATAGTAGTGTAGATTAGGAGTGGACTAGTTGAGGATTTCAGAAAACCCAAGTCCTTAAGTACAATGCCTTTTCCCATTCAATTTTTGCATGAATTCTTCCACACCATTGATTCTTATGTGGTCAATATCAACTGTCAATCCTGCAGCTCATATCTCTGCCATCCATCCTCACCGGACCTACCGGATTCCGCAGATCTAGAAAGTTCGTTTATCCATGCTTGTTGAGTTCATGGAATCTATTTCCACCCTCAATTTCCAATATCATCAAATCTCAGTCATCAAAACATGTGGGGTGTACAATATTTCACAAATCTGAAACTTAATTTATTTGTGCATGTTGAGCTCGAGGAATCCACTCTCACCGTCAATCTCCAACATCACCAAATATCAACTGTCAAAACATGCGGGGTATACAATATTTTGCCAATATGAAATGTGATTTATTCGTGCATGTTGAGTTCATGAAATCCACTTCCATCATCCATCTCCAACATCACCAAATCTCAGCTGTTGAAATATGCGGTGTACAAGATTTCACCAAGATGAAAAACTTGATTTATTTGTGCATTTTTTCTTAGAAAAATATCTATCCATCATTGATATGATTCCCACAATCCATTCGGCAACAATCTCTAGCTACAAGTTAACCCTTTTGCCATTATAAAAAACAAACGTAAGTCCGAGCATCTTTCCTTGGTAAGATCGTCTACAACTTTTGATCTTCTTCTTTTCCCATATCGACACTCCTTTCCTTAATCTCCTTTTTCTGGCCTAAAATTTTGTAGGGAAAAGGGGTAGAAGCAAGTGTAACAAACATCAAACCAACACAATGAGTATTGTTCATGAAGTTCAGTAAGCCTGGGAGGGTTCAACCTAGAACCAAGCTCAAAACTCCCATAGGGAACAAATATCTTGGGTGTTTAAATCAAGGGAAACATACAGTGTGCAAGTAAATCTTTAAAGAATGTTATGACACCCATATGCAACCCAGAATCATCAAAAAACAAGTCACAACCATTCACACAGNCTTTAAAGAATGTTATGACACCCATATGCAACCCAGAATCATCAAAAAACAAGTCACAACCATTCACATAGAGTAGGATTTATCCTTTTCTAGGAACTAAGTCAACTTGTAAGTTCCAGTGGATTAAAAACAGAGTAGGTACATTCCATACCATTAATAATCTACATAACCAATGCCATCTTAATCATATGAGCACACCCTATTCATCAACCATACTTTTCATCAACAAACCTAAGGGAATTCTCTTACTATTGCAGCAACATTGAAGCATGCATTCATATATCTACAGGCATGTGCTAAGCTCATCAATAAGAGGAAATCATGCAATATACTGGTGCTTCTGTACAACACACTATTACTCCATTTGAGTTGTCATTTACCCCAATACAAGGCACAATCAACTAACAATAGAATGTGAGAATAATAGTACATAAGTATTATTTTCAACAGTGAAACTGAAGCTACTAATTATCATTTCCTTGACAATGAAACAAATATTCGTGCATAAACCACATACCTAGAGTTCAATAGAATAACAGGAACAAAACCTCAATTGTGAAACATGGTTGTAATTGAACGCCAATGAAAAGGGAACATCCATGTTCCACCAAACCATAGATTAGGCATAGATCACTCCTTCCTCAATCACCCCTGAGCTAAAATATGCATGCTGAGAGTGGTGATAGTCAAACTCAGTTCGATTCTCCAGTGAGAAATCACTTTCTTAACACAGAGTACTCAAACAACAAATATTCTTTGTTCCAACATACTCAGTAGCGTCCATCCTCCTAGCATATGCTTCCTAATTTATGGTTTTTTTTTCCTAGGTCTTTTGCATCTAATGGCTAATTCCTCCCAGGAATTTCCGCTCCACTACATATTTCATTCCCCTGGGTGGGTCTAGTACCATATTGGCACTCTTGCATGCATGGTTTCCTCATTCAACATGGATGTCCCTATCATTCAGATTTTTATTACAAACATAATGTCTCAGTTACATTTGTCCTCCAAGGACCGATTGACATATTCTAGGTCTGTCAATCTCATTGAAAAAATAAAATAGTATTTCAAAAAATATTATAAATAAATTTTATCACTTAGGGGATATTACATCCTTTCCCACTTATTGTAATAGTGCCCACAATGTTCTCAGTCATCCTCCATACTTTTTGGAAACATATCGGGGTACTTCTTTTGCAAAGAACCTTCTAATTCACAGGTCTCCTCCTCTTGGCTAAAGTGCTTCCATTGCACCTTAACCTAAGCGATGACTTGATTCCGGAGCACCGTTTCTTTCCTATGAAGAATGCGTACAAGTTCCACCTGGAATTGGCCCTCTGGTTCCACTTATACCTCATTCCAATTAATGATGTGAGTGGAATCATATACATATTTCTTCAGTAATGAAATATGAAAAACATTATGTATTCTTAAGTGTGTTGGAAGAGGAAGTTTGTATGCCACTGGTCCAATCCTTTCCAAGACTTGAAAGGGTCCACATAACCATGGTGCTAATTTGGTGCAGATTCCCATTTTTAGGGAGCTCTTTTTGGGCTTAACTCAGAGGTAAACATGGTCTCTGACCGAAAACTCTTTATGTTGTCTTTTCAAGTCAGCATAAATCTTTTGGCAATCTTGTGCCACCTTGAAATTATTTTGTACTTCCCGAACAGTTTGTTCTATGTCTTGTAACATTGCAGGTCCTATCATCAAACGATCCACAAGGTTATCCCAACTAACAGGGATAGTATACTTCCTTCCATATAGGTAAATGGGATCATCTAGGAAGATTCATGATAGCCATTATTGTATGCAAACTCTGCCAGATGCAAATAGTACTCCCACTTAGTGGGTCTTTACAGGAGATACATCCTCAACATGTTCTCAAATTTATCTCGGTTTCCCACCCTGCAAACAATGAATTCCAAAATTTTGAGGTAAACTTGACATCCCGGTCAGAAATTACCATTTTGGCACTCCATGAAGTCAAAATATTTTCTTCGGGAATACTTCTGCAACATTGACAGCTTTATAAGTTGATTTCACATGTATAAAATGAGTAGACTTTCTTAATTTATCAACTACAACCATAATTGAATCATGTTGTTTTTTAGTCAAAGGAAAACCTGTGATGAAATCCAAAGATATTACCTCCCATTTCCATTCATGAATTGGTAAGGATTGTAATAAACCTGCTGGATGTTGGTGTTCATCCTTCACCTGTTGACATTCCAAACATTTCGACAGGTAGTCAACTAGGTCTACCTTCAAATTGGGCCAAAAGAATTGCTTTATGAGGTTTGTTATCATCTTATGGTAACCACGGTGTCCTGCATAAGGAGGTTTGTGCATTTCATTCAAAATAAACAGTTTAAGTCTGCAACATTAGGCATGTATAATCTTCTTTTAAACCAAATTAATCCTTTATGGTCTAGTTTGAATTATGTCCCATTCAAGTTTACCTCTTCTGTGAGCAATTTAGTCAGTAGGTTACCATATTCAACATCATGGATGCTAGCTATTTTTATTGTTCTCAACGGATCTTCTTCTGGTTGACTCATGGTGATCTCATATACTTCCTGATTTATTTCGCCGAGTGCATCAGCCACCTTATTTTCATTACCTTTGATATGCTTCACTTCAAAGTCAAATTTGCTTAAGAAGTCCATCCATCGTGCTTGTCTAACATTGATCCTAGGATGATTAAATAGATGCTTTACGCAGGTGTTATATGTTAATAAAAAAAAAAAAATTCCCTAACAAGTAGTGGCACCACATCTTTAAGGCATGCACTACTGCTGCCAATTCTAGATCATGCACTACATAATTTCATTCATGATCCTTCAACTTGCGAGATTCGTAACATACCACATGCCCTTCTTGAGATAGTATTCCTCTCAATCCCTCCTTGCTAGCATCAGTACATACAGTGTAGTCTTTATAGGGGTCAACTACCTTCAATATCGGGGCCATGGTTAATATTCTTTTTAGGTTTTCATAATGCCTATATTAGGTCCTAAAAGTTGTTTTTTTAACATCTTCTCCATTAATCCCGATCTAGTGGTAACCAAACCTCAAATCCAACTTGGAGAAGACTTTTTCTCCCCCTACTTGATCGAATAGATCATTTATATGAGGCAGAGGATACTTGTTTTTTATGGTCACTTTATTTAATTGTATGTAGTCTATGCACAGTCTTAAAGTCCCATCCTTCTTCTTGACAAACAAAACTGGGGCTTCCCAAGGTGATAGACTAGGCTTGATATAACCCTTATCTAGTAGTTCCTATAATTGGATTTTCAATTATGTTAACTCATGGATTCTTATTCGATAAGGTACTTCGGATGTTGGAGTAGAAACAAGTATAATTTCAATGGAGAAATCTATTTCTCATTGAGGGGGAAGTCCATTTATCTCCTTTGGGAACACATCCATGAATTCACTTAAAACTAGGTGGTCCCTTACAAATGTTTGGTTTTCACTAAGGAGTAGGTCAACAATATTTACTGCATAGAGATTACAACCCTTCCTCAAACACTTCCTCAATTTCAAGGAAGATATCTGCCTTAAAGAAATAGGCTTACTAAAAACATTTACCTTCCTAACAATTTTATCTTCAGCTACATACATAAAGGTTTTATGAAAGCAATTTAGTACTACTTTATGAATTTCTAACCAGTCCATGCCAATAATCATATCATATGACCCTAGAGGCAAAATATTCAAATTAATCCTAGTTACATGATCATGTATTGAAATTTCACAATTAGCAACAAACTCAGTTACCTTCCTTTTTGCTCTAGTGGCTAGTTGGATTGACCAAGGCCTTGCATGCCTTACCTTGGTGAGCTGACAATTATCCATCATTTTAGGAGTGATGTAACTTAAAGTAGCTCCTGGATCAATTATTATAGAGAGATTTCGATTAGAAAAAGTACCTTCAATCTCTACAATTGCAGATTGATGATCTGCCTATCGATCTTCAAGAGCTGCGTTAATTCGGTGAAATTTTTTTCCAATATATCCCACAGTGGAAGTTTTAGTAAGTTGTGTACAATCTTGTGGCGTTCACCAAAGAGTGGGTAGTTCCTTCATAGGTGGGGACCTTCACATTCCCAACACTTGAGAGGTTCTTTATGGGTTCCAACAACCCCTTTTGGTTCAAGTTGCATAGGTTTATTTTCCTTATGCTGAAACTATCCATTTTTGTTGTAGGAGTTTCCTTGAGGATTCATTGGCATGTTCCTGAAGGGTGTTGGCTGGAAGCCCTCATTCCTCTAGTTGAAATTTTCTCGCTTCTTGTCCTTCCAGGATTTGAATAGGTCATTCCTTTGTTTATACTGCTCAAAGAATAGTCTTGTTTTTCTTAACTCTTCATCTAGAGTCTTGGGGTTATCAAATTCAATCCGATCTTTGTAGGACTGTGGCAAGTAGCTTAAGAATCATTGGAATTTTACCTTTTCTTCTTTAAGGTACGACACATAATGTAGTAGCTCTAGAAATTTATCGATGAGGTTTTCCATGGTCATTTGACCAAGTTTCAATTCATAGAATTCATTGGTCTTCCTTTAATAATATCTTTATGATAAATATTGTTTCTTGAAGAGTTTCTTAAACTCTGACCATTCCAGGTTCTTTTCTTTTATTCCATTGAAGATCTTTATTTCCTACCACCAAATACTGACCTTTCCCTTCAAGTTGTAAACTGCCACTCTTACCTTCATGTTGTTGGAGTAGTTGTATATCGAAAAGTACTTTTTAATATCCAACAACCAAGCTTCTGCTTATTCCCCAGTCCTTGATTCCCCATCATTTAATTTTATTGAATTATCCTTCTAAGTGGTCTACCTTTCTCTTCCTGGATGTTTGACCTTGATTCCCATATTTTTGAGTTTACTGAGAGGAATTGTCTTTTCTTTCGGCAATATCCCCTACTTCTAGGTTCCCCCCTGTTTCTGCTGGTGTTTTTTCCCCCTTATTCCTCTCCTGCAAGCTTTGCAATAGTATCTCATTCAGCTCCTGTTGTTTTTCTTGTGCCCTTTTTAGCTGTTCATTTTATGCTTTGAAGCTTTGTATTTCCACTATCAAATTCTTCACTTTTCAAGTACATGGCTTGCTTCAGAACGCTCTGGTTTTGGATGCATTAGGTGACATACTGGTGTACCTTCTTCATATTGGTATTACTGTTCATTTTATGAGGCCATCATTGTATCTGTTTACATAACAATTCATGTTCATACATAAAACATTCCAACACAAAAATGTTTAGAACAAAAATTTTCCATAATGTAGCAGAACTAGATGTTCCCCAAAAGGTGACAAGGTTGAAACCTGTGGCTTTGATACCATATGTAACATACCCACTTAACCTGCTAAAAATGCATATATAAAAAAAAATTGAAAATATAATTTATTTCACATAAATTTTTGCTATAATATTTCATAATAATTCATCCTTAGGAAAAATAAACAACGTTAATTTCCACAAGTAAATCCACTTCTGCGACTAGAAAGTCATTTTTGCACTAAAACTGACTTTTTGATTTGCGTCTTCTGCATTCCACCTTTCCTCCTTCCACTGCGGACTTCGGGAATCAGAAGCCTAACATACGAGGGAGTCATTTATCCATATTTATGCCTTTCGCATTTCGCCTTTCCTCCTTCCTCCAAGGACTGCAAGAATCAGAAACTTGAAAAATGATGAAGTCATTTATCCATATCTCCACCTTCCGCATTCCACCTTTCTTCCTTCCGCCGTGGACTATGGAAATTGGAAACTTAAAAAATGACACCTTCATTTGTTCACCTTCCACTTTCCTCCTTCCGCAGATAGAATCCGGATCGTGAAAACCATCGCTCGGCCTTAATTATCCTTCTCATTTCTGCCTCCAGCCTTCTTCCTTCCACTACGGACTACGGGGTGCAGAAAACATACGTTTGCATTAGAATTTTTGGCTCTTTCCATTTTTTGACTTTTGACTCTACTGCATTTGGGTAGCAGAAGTCCTCAAGTACAATACCTTTACCCATTCACATTTTGCATGACTTATTCCGCACCGTTGATTCTTGCGGGGTCAATCTCAACCATCGATCATGTGGCTCAGATCTCTGTCGTCCATCCTCGCAAGGACTACTAGATTTTTCAGATCTGAAAGTTCATTTATTTGTGCTTGTTGAGTTTGTAAAATCTACTTCCATCATCAATTTCCTACATCATCAAATATCAGTCGTCGAAACATGCAAAGTGTACAAGATTTAACAAATCTAAAACTTAATTTATTCGTGCATGTTGCATTCATGGAATCCACTCCCGTTGTCGATCCTCAACATCACAAAATATCAACCGTCAAAACATGCAGGGTATACAATATTTCGCCAATCTAAAAATGCGATTTATTCGTGCATGTTGAATTCGCGAAATCCACTTCTGTCGTCAATCTTCAACATCACCAAATCTTAGCCATCGAAACATGTGGGGTGTACAATATTTCATCAAGATAAAAACTTGATTTATTCATGCATGTTTGCTCAGTGAAATATCTGTCCACCATTGATCTAATTCCCACAATCCATCTGACGACAAAATCTGCCTACAAGTTAACCCTTCCGCCATTTACCAAAAACAAACATAAGTCTGAGCATATTTCCTTGGTGAGATCGTAAACAGATTTTGATCTTCTTCTTTACCCATCTCGACCCTCCTTTCTTTAATCTCCTTTCACTGACCTGAAATTTTGTATGGAAAAGGGGTAGAAGCAAGTGTAACAAACCTCAAACCAACACCGTGAGTATTGTTCATGAACTTCAGTAATCCTGGGAGGGTTCAACCCAGAACTAGTCTCAAAACTCCCACATGGAAGAAATATCCAGGTTGTTTAAATCAAGGGAAACATAAAATATGCAAGTAACTCTTTAGATAATTGTATGACACCCTTATGCAACCCAAAATCATCAAAAAACAAATCACAGTCATTCACACAAAGCAGAATTATCCTTTTCTAGGAACTAATTCAACATAAGTTCCAGTGGATTGAAAACAAAGTAGGTGCATTCCATACCATTAATAATCTACATAAACAATGTCATCCTAATCATACGAGCACACCCTATTCATCAACCATACATTTCATCAACAAGCCTAAGGGAATTCTCTTACTATTTCAACAACATTGAAGCATACATTCATATGTCCGCAACCATGCCCTAAGCTCATCGATCATAGGAAATCATGCAATATACTAGTGGTTTTGTACAACACACTATTACACCATTTGAGGCACACCATAGGTAAATCAAATACCAAAGCATGTGTTAAGAGTTATTCATAGTTTATTGAATGTTTTTTTGAGAAAATACTAAGTTTGTTATGTTTGGTGTACAGGTGCAAATGTTTGTTCAACATTTTCTATTGGAGATAAAGTAGATCTTTTACAACATGGAGTGAAGGTGGGTGAGGGCTCCATATTCAATACAGAGCTTGGGAATAAGGTTCATGGAAAGATTGTAAAGAAAGGATGCATAGTGGTTAGAATTGAGAAGGTGTTAAAAAATGATGCTCCTTTACCACATCCAACTGGATTTGAGGAAACACTTGGGGGTGCAATAGAATCTTATGAGATTTGGCCATAAATAGATTTGAAACCTCATTGTGAAGATCAACCCATAAATATTCCACAAGATAGGGCCGCATTCACATGTACAAGGGTTTCTCTTACACATGGATGCATAGGAACAATTATGTGCATTGCCAAAGGAATGATAGTTAATGTCCATGAGGATGACATGGTTGTGGGTGAAACACTAGGTGAAGATAACTTTGGTGATTTTGTGGAAGAGATACACGGGTATTGTGAAAGATGCAAGATTGGGGATAAGTCTATACATGGATTGGTTAGATGGCCGATACATAAATTGGTGGACAAC
>LPNX010275329.1:278987-460867 GCA_001517045.1 Pseudotsuga menziesii | reverse complement strand
ATATATATATATATATATATATAGATATTGTATTTTTTTTTAACACTAAGAATACTTTTGAAAGAACTTATAAATGGACATACATGCATACTTATTAGAGAATCTTAAGTTTCTTACCAAGAAACTACCAATCATGGGAGTCCAAGGAGAATTGAATTATAGTTTACATAAAATATTGTCATCTTGTTTGGTGTATGCACATGATACCATCGTTAGGTTTAGGGGTTGGATAGTTAGCGAAAGAATTAGGTTTAGGGGTTGGATAGTTAGTCAAAGAATTGAAGTTTAATGAATAATTAATTAAAGAATTGAAATTCATTTATTTAAAAAAAAATGAAATAGTTATTTATTTTTATAGTTATAATTATTTAAGCTAAAATGCTTTAAAATATATTTTTTTAGATTTTAAGAGTCAAATTATTATATAAAATCTCTCATCCCATAAACTAAAGAGTTTTATGGTAACCTTATTATTTTTATTATTAATCAAAATTTTAATTATTTATTTTATATTTTAAAAATAATTGGTTTATAATAAAGCATAGAGATTATATAATTTTAGGCTATAATTGTTAAGTTATTTTTACTTTTTGTTTCTTATATTTATATAATATATTTACTTGTATTTTTAGATATAATTTTTTTAGTGTATTAAAAGTATTTGTTAAAAACAAAAAAATTAAAAATTAAATATTAATTTATAAAATCAATATAAATTAAAATCAATATAAATTCATCTTTATGAAAAAATTGAATATATATATAAATATAAAATTCATTATATAAACCTCTTCTATTCATGTTTTTTTCATTAATCTTGTTAAAAAGAATTGTCCTCAGTTTCAAATTTGTTAGTCTTTCTATTCATTTACATATAAAATTCATTATATAAACCCCCTTCCTATTCATGTTTTTTTAAGTTAATCTTTCTAGAAGGAAGTGTCCCCATTTTCAAATTCGTTAGTCTTTCTAGAAGGAAGTGTCCCCATTTTCAAATTCGTTAGTCTTTCTAGAAGGAATTGTCCTCATTTTCAATTTCAAGAGATGTTTGGTTTAAGCTCAACTTTGGTCTACACACTTTTGCACAATCTATTATATAAACGTTACAGGTGGTACTAGACTACAGATATAATAATTTCATTAGGTGGTACTATACAAATATAATAATTTCATCTTTGATATTTTTAGGTATCTTAATTATGAAGTTTACAAAGCATATTCGAAATATAGTTGAATTTCATTTGGAATAATGAGATTTTATGAAAGTAATAACTTTCTCTTAAAATTGATCAATGTTATTGTGTTCATATACAGATTGAAAATTACAAATTTTACTTAAGTACCTTTTAGCCCGTGGCATAAAAACTAAAAACTATTCTTTTCATAAATTTTCATAAAACTTTGACTAAACTCAATATATAATTTTATATTCTTTATCTTTCCTATATTTTTTTCTCTACTTAAATTATTATTAAATCAAATCTGGGTACTAAGCCCTTATTCTATAGAGGCATTTTTTTTATGTCCATGGTTTCTATTCACCCGAGAACATCCATGTGGAAACATAAAAGAAACTGAATTATTTCCAAAATTTGAGTTATATATATTTGTTAGGTTCTTGCTAAACAAGACAACAACTAAAAGTCAAATAAAAAAGTACAATGAGTGGTATTGATGATACTATTTATCTACAAGGAGGACAATATCTTGGTCTCAATAATGGCTTAGCCACTAACTTTGTGGGCCACTAATAAGGTTACCTTGTTGGTATGATATTACATACGAGGGTACTTTATAATTAATTAATTATTAATAATAAATAGTGTATTAAATTTTAAAGGTTAGGTTAAATGGTCATACGTTATATCTGAGATCTCTTCTTTGATAAATGAGGTTTAATTAATTATTAATAAATTAATATATTTATTATTGATAAATAGTGTGTTAAATTTTAAAAGTTAAGTTAAATGCTCATACGTTATATCTGATATCTCTTCTTTAGTGGCAAGAGAGGAGGGTTTGAAACTTAGACATCAATAATGTATCTTATGTATCATCTTTAGAGTGAAATAAAATATCATTCCATAAATAATAACTATAGTAATAGTTTAATATTATTGGAAATGATGTGATACTAATTTATTTTTAACAATGAATATAGTTAAATTAAAATATTTTAAATATAATAAATATATGATTAAATGTAGATAAACTAATATTTAGAATCATTATTGTCTTTTGGATACATTTTATTGAACATTTTGGTGAAATAAATTGAGTTTTAATTGTTGTTTGAATGGATGAGTTTTTTTTTTTCTAAGAAAAAAATCTTAATATATATACAAAAGTACAAATTACATTCTTTAGATGGTACAAAATCATAAATGATATTTGTCCATGCTTCCAAAGTATTTCAAAATTTGCAAAAAGCATTCATTACAATGGATCATCTCAAAATGTAGATTATCATATAAAAATAGCCCCACTAATATAAAAAATAGACATTCTGCTTCGCTAAAATAGTATTATCAACAAAAAGAGACAATAAAGTAAAGACAAGAATACTATTCAATAGTAAGTATGTGATTCAATTATTTGATAGGTGCATTTTTGTTAATATAAATTTCCATTTCCTATGAATGTCAAAATATCATTTTTATTGGTTACATTGATGTTGTAGATGATATTGATTTTTATGATGTTAGGGAAGGTTGTAATAATTTTTATTTTTATTTCCACGAAAAAAAGATTGCATCATATTAATAAAAACATAACACATTGTTCAATAGAATTGTTGGGCATACAAGTGTCAAGCACAAAAAAACACAGCTCAAATAGCTAAAATTAGGGCCAAAGTCTCTTTATCTACCTCTTACAAAGCTTCGATTTGCAATATAACTCAAATAAAAACTTAAAAAAAACTACTAAAAAAGCAGAAAAAGATGGATTTAATGATCTTAGTGTTGGTTGTGGAGCATGATCTTCCCGATTCATAGATGTTTCAGCCATGTTTGGATCCCAGCACTTGATGGGGGGATGTTGGGGGGTTCCCCCTCCACTATAGTCGTCAGGGGGGTCCAGGGGGGGGACAACTATTTTGGGATCCTCCCCCGACGGGGGTTTGGGGGCAGCACCTCCATAGAAAAAATTTAGGAAAAAATGCCTTGTAAAATGTTGTAATTTCAGAGTCATGACTTGGCCAATAATGAGTGATTTACGGGCCCATGGTATTGGGTGGCCCATAGTATTTTACCATGGTATACCCCCTATAAAATAAAGGCATTGTAATACGACTATGTATTATATTGTATCGTTGCATTGTAAAATGATCTCTGTGATTATGTGAGAGAGATTGTGAGAGAGTGAAGAGGAAGTGTAGAGGGCGTGCTGTAAGTTGCATCCCTTCATTTTGTTGGATGGTATAATAATAAAAGGACTGTAAATTTTTGTGTGGACGTAGCTTATCTTGGCATAACCACATTATATTGGTGTCTCTCTTGTAATTTGTTTTAATATTTGCACGTTGTTTATTATTTATTATTATTACTCTGCGATTTTGTTTTTCTAACACTTGGAGTACGGAAGGATTAGTTGTAACACTCTAGTTTTGACCCAGTTTGCATTAAATGTATATGATGTATATATTGTAATTAATCATGGTGTGGAGCTATAGGAAAAATTCCCACCATCGATTTAATGTTATATGTTCAGCGATTGAAATCGATGCCGATGGTATTTTGTGCTAGCCATGCACATTATAAATTGGACATCATGTAAATATTCATTTTAATTACAAATACCCACAACCAGCTATGTCAATGCAACAATAATGAGAAGGGGCATGATTTCCTAAGGATAAGGGGGGGTGAAATATTCAGACCTTTGGGCCAATGGGGAAAATCCAAATGTCGGAGGGAGAACCCATCAAACTGTCAACTACCTTTATTGTCTCATTCACCCAATCATTTATTACTGCCAGAAATTGGTTGGGTTGGTTATTGCATGGGATGGGCAAGGTATGATAGCCCAAATTCGAATTGGAGAAGCCATTAGTGTTTGGGAAACGCGTTTTGACTCCTTGGGCAAGAAAAAACCCAAAAACGTAGGCCATTCTACCATGCTTTCACGTTGGCATGTTTTCCTCGCCATTTTTCCTTCACGTGAGCTCTCTCAGGAATCCAGAACTTCCTGTGTGTGTTTTCATCCCACATTTTTTGTTGTTGGCTTCTTTTCCCATGGATGGGAGGTCGGTTTTGTAATGCCAGGGATTGGGTTGGTTTTCCTCACGTTTTTGGAGCTGCCGGTGCATTTTCCACTCACGATTTTGCAGTTTCATGTGTTTTTACCATGGCTGTGAAGTATTCTTGTTAGCTTCTAGTGGCTGGGATCTCTGCTGGGTGTTTTGGTGCCATTTCCACATGCCCATGGTGGGGAATTTTGTTTTTTAGTGCTACCCAACGAGTGGGAGAACCAAGCCACGAATTTTGGGTGCTGTTGAAGTCATTTTGGCCACGTTAGGGCCATAAACGACTCTGGAATTTGAGTTGCTCAGCCTGAGTTGTTCTACCCAGTTTCCATACCCAATTTTGGTCTTTGTGGTGTTTCTACTTTAGTCCAGAACTGTTGTTGCTGTGTGAACACCGTTTGTTGGCCTTTGAACTGTCTTTGGGTGTGGAAATGGGGTTTGAGCTTGCTTGACAAACCTAGTGTGTGTAGGAGCCTCACAGATAGAGCTAAAAGGCTGGATTTCTTCTTTACACCCCCTGAATAGCATTGGAAGGGAAGGTATAGCTCGAGGGACTGTGTAGAAGAGAAGGGGATGCTTCCTTGTGTTGGGTGTGTGTGGATGTTTTAGATGTCAGGCTAGTTCTGGTGTAGGTGTCCATAGCTCTTGGATTGAGCTCACTAGCTTAGCAACCAACCTTTCTAGCTCCTTGTTAGTCTGATAAACCCAACTGTGTTGGCTTGGTTGAGTTTTGTGTATCCTTGACTACGTGTGAGCCTGCTGGTTTCCCCTTATTCCTTGTGGAATCATGCCCATCTCAGGGGTGGCAATGTTCCTAAGCGATTGATGAGCACACTGGCATATGGTTAGGTGGAACGTTGCATCGACATAGCTGGTTGCAGGACAAGCTTATTCTAAGATAAGTATTCTTGAGTTTAATTCCTTGCAAATGTGTTGTTTAATAAATCCATATGAACATGTCAAATGCTGTGAATGAATGAAATTGCTTCTGTTGATTGATAATCATTTATGCATCTGTGTATGTTTAAGTTCAATGCATTTGATTTTATGTTCATAGGGCTAGATTGCCCGGATTGTTGGCAATATAGTCGCGTCCTCTAGTCGGTAGAAGGGTGGGGACGTGACATTAGTCCTCATCAATCATTTGGATTTCCCTTCTTATGATTTCGATTATGCTTGCAAGAGTGTCATTTTTTGAAAGAGAGTTGTTGTTTAGATGTTAGATAAGAATTAGAGAGTCTCTAAAGACACGCATGTTTTTTGTATTTGATGCATTTGCTATCTTTATACCTTGAAGAAACACATAAGCCTCTACCTAATTGTTTATTGCCATTCCTAATCCCCAAGCAAAGTTTATTTCCTGAGTTCCTTCGAGATCATAGATGATCCCTCTGTCCTTGCCACCTCTAATTGACAATACTTGTTGCTAAGATGTTCCCATCTATTTTCTAGAACTATTTCCATTTAAATGAGCAAATGTTATTGAACAACATCTACAATACAATTAAGATGTAATAGTTTATAGACAAATGTCACTAGCAATTTGTTTCCTTATCCTCTACAATATTTTTTTATCCCTTTTCAATTTTATATTAAAAAATTATCGACAACGTTGGATTGATAGGGAAATCATCTCGTCACAGTTACATTAAAAATATATATAATTCATATGCTTAGAAACAAAAGGGCCCATCACAAAAATGAGAGAGCTAAAAACCTCCACAATATTATAATTGAAATAACCAATCCTAGACACATACCCAAATGTTGGTTATCAAAATTTTGATGTTAATCACTTTGATCTCTTAAAAAAGAGTGATAAAACTTCATTAAATCTTGAAATTCAACACCAAAAGCTGTGTTGCTTACTTGAAATTACGTTTTTTTGCAGCAAGAGAATTCATATTGGTGCTTCAAATGGAAAATCAATACTTCAATTACATGAATGAATATGATCATATCACACCTGCAATGTAGCACCATCACAACATAATTTACCTTTTTTTCCATGCTAGATCTTTGCATAAAACTCAAGACTTCATTAACATGATGCCTAATGCATAGGCATGCTTGCTTAGAGCCTATAAAGTACATATGAACAATATAGTTCATTATTTTTATCCTAATAAAAATAATAATGATAGATTATGATCCTTATTTCTTGAAAAAAACGAAAAAAAACCTATAAAGTATATGATTATATAAAGCTTGGAAAACATGTAGAAAATTGCCTTGTAAGTTTATTCAACTTTACAAATGATGCATCTTATGTGATCCTTTTTCTTGAAAAGAAAGAGCTTATGAAGTAAATGATGATATAAAGCTAGGAAAACATGTTGAAAAATGCCTTTTGAGTTTATTCAACTTACAAATGATGCATCTTTTGTGCTTTTGAATAGTTGGTAAATATGATGGCATTGAAAAGATAAAGAAATGATAAAACATAAATCCAACCTAAACATATTTTAGATTGATGTTAATAAACACGTGTATATTTTCGTCTTTTGGATAAGTTATTGTAAAAACGGTCCAGATTAAATTCTCTTCCTTTACATATGGTTTACCAAATATTAATAATATTTTAATATAAAAAATAATTATATAACCAAATATTAATAATATTTTAATATAAAAAATAATTATATAATGATAACAAAGTAATATTCAAATCTATTCTTCACTTGAACGTGTAAGAGTGAATCAAACTTTTTTCCAAATTTACAAAAGATCAGTTTCCATTTTTAAACTATGCACCTTATTATAACAAAATATAATGCTACATAATGACAAAACTTGCATTGAAATGGGAAAATAATGTATTCTTATTAACTATAAGAAGATAAAATGCTACACAATGACAAAACTTGCATTGAAATGAGAAAATAACGTATTCTTATACTACTTTTGAATGTAATATCAAATACATTGAAACAAAGGCAAAAAAATGCAGGGCTTGAGAGGGAAGACATCTGCTTTAGATGGTGAAACTTACCTTTATAAATGTTACCAAAAGATCGACCAAATATTTATTTAAAATCAAATTCTCTCTAAACATGCTAGATGTGGGCATTGTCCAACTTAACTTTAAAAAAACAAAAAATTAATGAAAGGCTAACACGATGAAGACGTTGTTTAACATTAAGTGTTGGCTTTTTTCTTAAGTCTAAAAAAAGATTTGGTTTTCAGATTAAAATGAGGAGTTCGAGAGGGTAGTAATACCGGAGCTGAACTTTTTGTTTTAGGGGGCTTTATGTGATTTGCTCGCAAAACTGCTATAGTTAACTATTGGATTTTTGGGCATTTTAAATTTGAATGTTTTTCATCTTTCTCTTTGGAAAAATCAGATATTGGATTTGAAAGACTCGTTTGCTTAGATTTCTTTTTTCTCATATTTACGGAGAATTTAACACTGTTGTTGATGCTCTTTCTAAGGATTTTGTTGGTCCATTTGATGATTTCTTTCATTATGAAGAAATTGTGGAGGGGGTTGTTCTTGATAGAGGATTGATTCCTCTGTTTACTGACTAGGAAGTGGGATCTTTCTAGTTATTTTCTATTTGGGGCATTTTGTATTTTGGATATTGGCCTGTGGGAAGTTTTGTTCCTATTGTCTCATATAGTTAGTTATGATGCCTATGGAAGTTTTATAGATTGTTTTGTCTTTATAGACTTTGTTGGAAGTTAGTATGTAAGGAAAAGGTTGCCTTTGGTTAAAGGTTAGAGGACTGAACTTTTGGAAAGTATGATGTAACTTTGATTCTATATGACTAACAAGTTACTTTTTTTCTTAGTATGGAAAAAAAACCCATCACATTGGAGATGTGTTAAGCAATAATGATATTTATTCGAACATACTATGGATGATTGATTGGCGTGTATAGTTTCACACTATCATAAGTTAGGAAATTAGACACACACATATGATTGAGAATTTAATAATAATAAATAGTTTTTGATATTTTAATTTAGATAGTTGATTTATTTTATTAATATAATTTATTTTATTGTTTCATTTAAAAAAAAAATAATTATAATATTTTTTTATAGTGATGATATTTAGAGTGCAGTTTTTTAATTACTCTGACAAATTAATCAATAAACTATATTGTTATTTTAACTTGTTTTGAATTGAGCGGATTTTATTGATATTTGAAGTAATGATATGAAGCCTCTCATTTTTAATGTTAATATCTTATACATGGCATCTAAAAGAAAGTTTACCCAAACTGTATTTCCTTGATTTTAAGGTTATTTATTATAATGCCTCGTAATTTGTTACGAAATATTTTTAAAAACAACCACTTGTTTTTATTTTGGTTTCCCTTGTTTCCCCTTGCTTGTCTTCCAACATCAATGTTCCTTAAAGAGTGCCCTGATTGAGAAATCACTTGGTTGCAGTTACAAAAAGGAATAAATAGTTAATTTGATTTGAAACTAAACAACGCATTACAAAAACTAAGATAACTATATACCCCCATGAGATTATAGATGAAAATTCCAAACCTAAACATAGACCCAAATGTTTTTTTTTGTAACTTTATATTAACATTCAACAAAAGTATTACATTTTCTTGGGGCTACAATCACTACCAGAGACTTCCCATTCATCACGCTAATCAGTATATACTTGAACAGAACATAGCCCCACAAAATCCAACAAAAGCCCCTCCCCCATAGGAGAAAACAGGGCATAAAGACAACCAAACATTTAACAGATTGGACATCATTGAAACCTGGAATATTCAAACTTGCATTTACAGTTTTGACCCCTTTCGCACCAAAAAACATAAACATAATAGTAAACCAGACCTTTAGACTTAAGACTCATATCAACTTAATATGTAACCTTCGATACATCAAATCTAAAAACCAAAAACTAGATTATGATGACCAACATCAACCAAAATTATTAAACCCATGGGAAGGCCCTTTCAAAACCTCAAAATTTGCAGGAGTGGATGTCATTCTAGCTTGCCCCTGGTCACCCATCATTTCTCCCATTCTTGTCGATGATGGATCATCTCTAGTCTTTGCCATGCCCATCCGAGGAAGAAATGGAATTCCCATCTCTTTACACAAAACATCGATCTTCATATGCATGAGTCAGGTGTCAACATACAGTTCTTTCCAAAATTAAATCGGGATGTCATCCCCTTTTTCCTTTTCCTCATGCTCCAGTAACACCCGAGCAAGAAGATCCTTCTGAACCTAGTAAATGGAAACAATCCTTTCAAACAATAACAACCTTACACACACGATCCTGTTCCTAGATCCATTGTTCTAGTGCGAACAACCCCTCTTGAGGCGACATATCATCTAGTTCCTACCATAAACCTTGCTCTTCCATCTCAATGTCTACACTAATCAAAGGAGTAATAAAATCCTTGTAAAGCCAAGTTGCTTGAAAGCCAAGTTGCTTGCGTAGCTCGCAACTTCTCTATGTTGGCTTGTTTCCTCCCCTTCTTCTCCTTTCCAACTCCCTCCCCTTTCGATTCCATCTGTGTATCTTGAATACTATACACAACACTCACCCAACTTAACACATAGCCTATCCTTGACTTACCACCCTACAAAGTATTATTCCAAATCTCATCACGACGTATGTAGTGAATACCGTAGGAGAGCACGACGACTAGAGGCACACAAGGAGAGAAAACAATAATTAGAACCCCGTACATCATCCTTGTCCTTGTACCCCTCGCAAATCTCCCATCATCAGTTTTGGTGGTTCCCAACTTCACCCTTTCCATCTCCCCATCTTATCCCTTAATGTTTCCCAACGTCTCGTATGCCCCTTCCACGAAAAATATTCGCCCTTAATAACTTCATCGCAGGTGGAACCAATGCCACACCACCTCATCATAGCATGTCTACTCAACACATGTCCACTCGTCCTCGAAATGTTGCTCTCCCTCCTCATTTACCCGTCTCACGTCATCACCTACATATGAGGAAACATAGACCCAAATGTTGTTTAAGCAAAGTTAGTGCTAATTACTTTGAACCAAAATTATTTTGATTCAAGATAGAAATTCAACCCTATAAGCCTAACTACTTGCTTGAAATTATCAATTGTTGTAGTAATACCTTTGATGGTGCTTCAAAAGGAAAAATAATACTTCAATTACATGAGTGAATGTTATAATACCACACTTGAGAATTATAACTATTTGATAAAACTTCTTTTTTATGTTGGACATTCATATAAAGCTCAAGTATTCATGAACAAGATGCCTAGTGGCATGTGGGCATGTTTGCATACTGCAAGTACATAGCTCGTATGTAGTAATCTAAATCTAGGAGAATATGTGTCAGATTATCTTTTTTGAGTTGAACTTGACAAATGATGCACCTTACATGCTTATGTCAAACATATACTATTATAGTTCACAAGTGGAATAACACTAATAAGATAAGGAAAATGACCAAAGGAAGAGACTTAAAAAAGAAACCTTCATGCACTTGGATGGAGGTTCATAAATAGGTACATGCTTTACTTGTTTAGGGATAGGCCAAACTTTACTATAATTGATCAAATTTAAGAGCACTTGTATATTCATGTATATGGAGTAGTTGTTGTAACACTAATCCATGTACAAATCCTAGTGGACAAGCTCCTCTCTTGTGTGGTTTGTCAAATGTTGTTATTGATCATATTGAATATTGTTGATGTATTGATTTAGGTACATGTTTGTATGGCACTAGAAAAGTACTGAAAAAGCTTATTCTTTCCAGGTTATCATCCATAAAAACACGTGTTGGTTGTGGAGCCCTATCTTCCAGATTTAGAGATGTTATTGTTCAGCCGTGTTTGTACCCTAGGTTTACTATACACTCGTACCAATAGGAGGATGCGGGGGGACATCGTCCTTCTGTGGAGGTCTGAGGGGGGCCAACCCCCTTGGCCGGGGGGTCATGGGGCCAGCGGACCCCCGACAGGGGTTCGGGGGAAGCGCCCCTAAGAAAGGGGGTTCTGGGGCGAAGCCCCCGAAAGAAATTTTTGGTATGTTTGTTGGCCAATAGTTTATGGGCCCATGGTATTGGGTGACCCGTGGTATTTTAGCATTGTAAAAGTGATCTCTACGATTGTGAGAGAGAGACTGTGAGAGAGTGAATAGGAAGTGCAAAAGGGTTGCTGCAGGTTGTATCCCTTCATTTTCCTAGAGGAAATAATAATAAAGGTCTGACAATTTCTGTGTGGACATGGCCCATCTTGGGTGAAACATGTTATCCTGTGTCTCTCTTGTAATGTGTTTTAATATTTCCATCTTGTTTATTGTTATTTCTCTATAATCCTGTTTTTCTAACAACACGAGTTCCCTTAAAAAATGTATATGCCATTAATGTGATAATGACAAGGTTGTGTGCTATATAATAATGACCCAAATTCTATTGAAATGTGAAAAAACCAACAATTGATAGTTGGAAATCATAATGTACTTGTATGTATCTAAAGGGATATCAGGTGCAAAAATAAATCAAAACATTCAATTGAAATAGAGGTAACAAATGTAGGGAAAACAAGGAAAAACATTGAAAAAAATTAGGGTACAAAGTTCCTTATATAAAACGAGGTTACATTGTATATAAAGTGGAATCACTAACTATTTAAATGAGGCCCCAAGTGTTGTATGAGACTTTGTTACACCACCATCCAATCAACTTGCATGTACAACATCTTAGTGAATTCAATGATTTTAGATGATTTCACCCCTCTTCAATTTTAGTGTCATGGTATGTGTTGTAATCTCACAGATCACAGAGGGTTACCAATAATACACATGGAATCATATAGACATAATAGACACAAGATACAAGAACATAGATAAGGAAGTAACAGATTATATTATAACATGAGGGTCCATACATACACAAAGTTGAACCCAGTTCTCATCTGGCTCAACAACCTAATATATATGATTACAAACAGTTACAAATAAATACCTGTCAGTTCGGTCAACCAACACGACTTTATGCGGTCGACCTAATCTCTAATTAGTCGGCTATTCGACTATTCGACTCACCAACTAGCTCCTCCAACATCTCCCCCAGGAACAAAATCTTTCTTCGTCCCAAAGAAACAAGGGAGGTACTCAACACTGCATTGTTTGAGGTGGTTACTTCTTTTATGGTTTGTCTTCATGGACTGTGTAGTCGGATGGTTGGTTGTTTCTGTACAAATACTTCCACAATGGCTTCTGCTGTAATGGCTAGTTGGTGCTGAAACTTTGTCCAATTCTGTAGTACTTTTTGGATGTCGATAGTCAAAGTTGTGATGCTTGACATAGTCGACATTTTCTCCTAGATGGAAAGATCTGTGATGCTTTCCATGTCGGGTCCTGTAAATTGAGCCTTTTCTTCTGCTATATCCAGTAGTCTCTTCATCCTTGGGCAGATTGTGTCCAGCTTGTCGAGGATCAGTAGTGCTTGTTGTACCCACTAGTGTGCTTGTTTCTACAGTTTCTGTAGTTTGGTTGTTTCCAACACAATCTAGTCTTGTATTGTACTTCTCATTGTTTCATCGATGCCTCGCCTCTTTTCTAGCACTTGGATTTGCTCACGAATCTGGAGGGTATGCTGAAATACTTGTCCGTAGTAGGTAGGCCAATTGCAGAGTACTTCTGTTGTGATGATAGACTCTTCCAAGTGGTCCTGTAGCACTTTGTGAGCTTCCTAGAATGTTGTATACTGCTGCCTTAGTAGTCTGGATGTTTCCTCTTTTTGATCTTCCTTTGTATTTTGTAGGTGTATTTGTAGGGTTGACACCAGAATTTCAAATAGCTGGTATGATTTTTCCAGTGACTTGTCAGTGTCAGCCTCTATTGGTCCCAGTATCACTGTTTGAATCAAACTCCTGCATTTTGTCAGAAATTTGATTTGCTCTTTATTAGTGCTATCGATCTGCTCTCGTCTAGTTTGGTTTCTTGTTGCTGCTTCTGTGGCGAGAGTTTCTAGGAGTTGACCCAACTCTCCATCTCTTAGTTTTGTTGTGTCGACTGCAGTAGTCAATCCCAGTTGGTTGAGGTGGATCACTATCGGCCTTTGTTATTTGTGGTGTTATTTCTTCTTTTTGTCTTTTCTTTTTCTTTTGTGTCTATGCTAGTCTGTCTGTTGTTCTTCCCGTGGTTCTGTATGTGGTTGATTTCCCTGTGTTTGGTTTCTCGGCTGCTGATCTTCATTGGTCAGTGGAATTTCTGGTTGAGCTTCTTGAGTGGAACTTATAGCTCGATGTGTATCTAAGGGCGTTGAAACAAGTGGTTCAGGGTTTGGAAAAGGTTCTGGATTGGGAGGTGGTGGTGGAGATGGTGAATGGTCTGGTGTAATTGGTGTAGTGGCAATATTGTCAGTCGAAAGTGGATCTTTGACTTCTGGTGGTGAATTGGATGGATCATCAGAGAATAGGTTGTCGATTTGGTTGATTGCTAAAATATCTTCCTGGTTATCTTCTTCTGCGTCTCTTGCTGGTCCATTGGATGGTATGGGATTTGAGACATCTGACGGGGTAAATGATGAAGAGCGGCTTGTGACAATTTGAGATGTCTTGTCGAGGTTCCTTGAGAATATGGACTTGATAGTTCCCACAGATCTTGGCTTCTAGGGTATTTGGCCAATTTGCTGAGAGAGGATCTGGCGTGGTGAACTAGATTCAATTAGTGGGCATTTGGTGGTAATTTTCTGAACATAGGTGAGTAGTTCAGGTAATTTTTCAATGAATGCCTGGAAATCACCATAATGGTAGAATCGTTCTTTTAGTGTCTTTGGCATAGCATTCTTACAGATGTCGACATGGATTATGGTAGGTAGTTGTGGGGTATCTTCTTGTGGGATCTGAGTTGGAGATGGGGGTGGGGGTGTAGAGACTAAATCAACAATATTCTCATCGACTGAAGTGGTTGCATTTTTACATTTTTTGGTCTTCCTTTATTTGCTCCTGCGTCGACGAACCGTTTGAATTGTGTTTCAACCAAAATTTTATTTGTTGTTGTTTCTTCTATGATGTCAACAGAAGTAGTAGTCAACAATTCTTCTTTATCTTCTGATTCATATAGGATAAGCTTACGCTTCCCCTTCCTGTTTCCCAAATTTGCCTTTCTTTTCCTTGAGGCTATTATCTCGTTTGCTATTTTCCTTAAGTTTTCTTTTGTCATAGGATATTCTGGATTATCTGATTCAATATCTTCTTCTATCTCCTCTTCTCCTTCCTCCTGTCGGTGAGCCAGGATGATATTTTTTTCTGTTGGTATAACCACCTGATGTTTAGTCAGCGTGTTTCCCATTTTGATAGGTTGTGGCACAGTTGTCAATTGAAGTTTGTTAGTGTCCTCTGTCGATATATCTTCTGACATGAAGGTACTGATATATAAGTGGAGTTCATAGTCCTCCTCTTTTCCCTGGTCGATCAATGGTTCTTCAATTGGTTGGTTTATTTCTTTTGCCCTTGCTGGTTTCGACAACTTAGTTTTGGATTGTCGAGCTAATTCTTGGAAAATATCTTTGTATTTATGAGCTAATTTGTTTGGCCTCTTCTTTACGGGTTGGGCATTGAGTTTGATGTCGATATTCATTTCGTCCATTTCATGGACTAGCCCTTTGAGATCTATATAGTCTCTAGCAAAGACATCCTGGAATTCTTTCAATAGGTTTACTGTTTCGGTCGTTTGTTCTTCGCTCCAGTAATCGCCAAATTTTGCCATTTTTGGTCGATCCTCATTTTATATGTCAAACTCTTTAGTTTTAACTTTGGCATCCAACCATTCTGGTGCTTTATCTTCATTGATCGGTCGACTCCCTTCTTTGAATTGTGAGAATGTAGCAGGAAAGTCTGCTGCGATCATTCGGTCGGTATCTTCTTTGTCTATTGTGTCGACTTTAAGTACTGTGCGATTTGGTTTTGTTGTTTCTAAGTGATATGATTTCCATCGAAAGCTTTTTCCTTCCGGATTTTTCGTTTTCCATTTGTAGTCTTGTCAACTTTGGTATTATATTGGTTTGTATGTTATTGCATGGTATTGTCAGTCAATCATAGTTTTGTATTAGACTGTTGTTCCTGGTCGGTTCTATAAATGCTTTTATTTGCTTTGGAGTTTCGACTAGCTTTTCTTTCTGCGGTATAAAACTAAAGTCTTAAGTGAAGTTCTCTCTAATTTCATTCCATTTAAATGTTTCGCTCGTACTTCTTCCATTTTATACCATTTGTTTGGTAAGTCGGATAGTGTCAAGGGAAATAGGCCCTGGCCATGTAGTTTCGTCTTTATATCCATGTCTTTTCCATTCTCTTTTGCTTGTTCTTATGTGCTCCTCTAGGTCTTTCCCTTGGATGAACATAGGTATTTGCGCCTGTTTAGTTAGATTCTTTCCTCCGAATCTTTCTACGAAGTAAGTCGAAGCTGTTGTACATGTCTGCAATCTTGATTGGTGGGTATCCCACCATCGAGCATCTTGTCCTGTAAAGGTTTCTACCAAGCTTTGTAGTCGGCCATGTTCACCTATGTTTTTAGAGACTTGTTCTATATGCATAACTAGGGATTCTCTTTCTTTATACCTTGGAATTTTTTTGATACTTATATATGTTGGGGTTAAGGTAGGATATTCCCTACTTTTATTTTCAAATATTTTTGGGATGATGGAGACTGAAAAACATTGATGGATTGGTTTCTTCTGTACTGCCTGAATGATCCAACAACCTCTTGCTTGGGTCTCGTAGTTTTCGACTTCCCAATCATATAACTCCGCGTCTGAATTATATCCTATTGAATCTTGATTTCCTAAGTGAAGCTCACCATAGATATTAGGTTCACTGTAGTCTTCGTTATTTTGAATTTGGTATAATTGTCGGATGTCGACTTCTTCATCAATAGGTTCTATCCAAGGTTCCCCTTGGGAAGGATGGATAGGTACTATGAATTTCTGTCCATTCCCTTTTAGTTTTATCCTTTCTTTGTATAGAGATATTGATGCTTTCATTTTTCTTCGCCAAGGTTGACCTACTAAAGCTAGGAAGGAACTGCATCCTTCCTTAGGGTCAATAATTTCAAAGTCGACTTTAGTATATATTCATTTTATTGTTGTATCAACATTTTTCCAAACCCCGATGGGTTCGATCAGTCCTTGGTCGGCTAGCTTTAGGTATATGCCTGACTCATATATTCAGGTTCTTATACGGCACCCTATATGCAAGTTAACTAAAGCCAACATACATAGTGTTCAATATAAATTGTCAACCCAGGGAAGTATTTTATTTCAAAGATAATGTGCACTGTATATGCTTAAACACTAAGTAGTTGATACTATAAATGAATTATCCTACTTTCTTGTTCAACCCAACTCATCCCAAGATCAACTTAATCTAATTTACCTTCTTAAGAATGAAATCACAAATACCTTCTTACAATCCTTAATCTAGAAATGAGAGGTTCATAAAATAAACATCTAGATTTACTTTTGCAGAAAGTTAAATCCTAAATTACCAAGCCATCTGAAGATCCATTATAACTATCTCAATCCAACTTGATCTATAATTTAGAAATGTAGAAATTGAGCTTCAACAATTCTAACTACAAATGGACCTAATTAATAGGACTCAGGAAAGACATCAATTGAAAGAAACTAAGGATGAGATCGGCTGTTACGGCTAGCACACAATTTGCATAAAGGAAATTAGTCTACATAGTCGACTGTCACACCACTCTACTGCATCTCACAGGGAATGCAATTACTGATCAATTGAAGGCACACACAATAAATCATTACTGTTGCAGCTGTTAGAAAAGAATAAATCTACTGTAACATCCACACCAAACAATAGAGGAAATAAATACCTAATTAAATCGGTAATCTCTATAGGAAGGCGGGCCCAACCTTTGAATAGAGATGCCGGAAATTAACACATGTTAAACACAAAGATCAAAAGAATCATGCTCCTTGTATTAAATAATAAAACTAAAGCTACAGTCTTTGTCACAGCTTATACAATAGAATCAATTAATTTCCAACCCCTGGCTCATAATAGTTCCCAATATTTATACATTCACAATCATAACTTCTACCCACTGATATTGGACAGCCATGAAGATCTATGATTTTCAGGCTGCCCCAATTACGATACACTTTTACAGCTCTGGGAAAGATAGAAGAAGAAAATATAAGAAGGCTATTACTTGAGCCAGCAATGACATAACATGATAAATCTAGAAGATGCTCCGTCGGTTTTAGATACCCTTGAGCAGCGGCACACTATTGCATCAGAATCTGTTGCAGCCACCCTTTTACAACTTGCATGGAATAGTAACCTTTGACTGCGTCCTTTGTGCAGAGATAGAATAGGTGGCGATCATCTCTGTAATGAATGTTCATCTCTCTCTTGACTCGTTCAGCTTGCTACACATGTATCCTTTACATCACGAATTATCTTTATAAAATCACCATATGTTAGCATAATTCAAGATATAGAGCCTGATTACAGCAATCATAAGTATTAATAAGATAAGACAATAATTAACCATACCTGTATGAATTGAGGGATCAAGTGAAGGAAAACATCTGTTTGGTGTATATAATGGAGTAAGATAAGGAAAAAACGGATAGGTAAATGTGGTAAAAAAGGGGTCATTTCTGGGCCCAACATCTCCCCCCAACTGTCCTGTTGCATGTCCCTATGCAACAACCCCCATTAGTCTGAATCTGAATCTGGCATTGTACTTCGTTCATGGAGAGAGGAAAAGTTATATGGGAGTTCAGGTGTTCCCTATTTTTCCAAAAATCCATTATAGACAACGCAATATCTCCAACACTTCTTCTCTTCTGCCTTTGTCAATGAGAAGTCTTCCCTGTATAGTTTTGCTAGCCACTAGATGAGAGGGAATTTGAATTTGAGTCCCAGCCAATTAACTCCACATTCCTTCATGCATCCCACATATCCCTCAACCTTGGAAAGTGCATGTTTAAAATTCTTGTAACAGTAGGGATTTCTATTTCTGAAGGTTGAAGAGGCAGCCTGCCATCTATGCCAGCTACCTTCCAAATCCAATTGCTGATGCTTCGAAATCTGGTTGACACAGGTAGAGATAACCTTTTCTTGAAGTTCCATCATCTGCTGAATTTGGATGGGACACATGAGTCTACGCTGCTGATGAGCAAGGAGAAGATGAGGGGTTTGAGGTTCACTTCGAACCCAAAGGATAGAGTGGGACTCATTATGAGAAAAAGTTTGGAAGGATCTTTCCCATTGAACATGATTGCTAACAAAGGAGGAAAAAGCCCTCAGCTGAACATCACCTAAGAAAGGGGTAGGATTCGAATGGCGATCCAAGGGACAAGCCAACTCATGTAAATAAAGCTCACAAAGAAACTTCTTCTCATCAAAATCACTTTCCAGAAATGTTTCCAGGAATTTAGCTGAGGTTGCTATTTCATAAGGTCTCCCTTCTTTTATAGCCTTCAGTTTAAACCAAATGAACTGTTCAAATAAAAACACAGGGTAAGAGGAAGATGGTGCTCTGGTACCTATCAGTTCCTAGGAGAGTGTACAACTGGTATTTTTCTACCTGCATGGATTTAAACTTTTTCAGCTCCTTCAACTCTTTCTGTATCTCTTCCCAACGAAATTTCTGGAACATTAGTTCTTCTGCCCATATTTCCTTCAATTCCTTGATGGTCTTCCTATGTTCAGCAGGGGGAACCATTCCTTTTTGGTACCTCTCCACCTGACTCTTCCACTTCCTCACTTCTATTCTTAGGAGTGAGAGCTCTTGGGTCAGCCTTTGGATCCCTTCATCTTCAACATGACCTTCATTATCAGACTCTGTATTGACAAAATTTTGTGAAAGTTGAGTCCATACCTGGCCACCTGATGCTTTAGCTTGAACGTTCTCCACTGCCTATATGGGTATTCCTGCAATAACTTCTGGGGATGCTGGTTCTTGTGTAACAACATCCCCTCTTTGAATTTCTCCTACAGCAACTTCAACCATAGGTTCCTATGAAACAACTTCTTGGGATGCTAGTTCTTGTGTAATAGCATCCTCTCTTTGGAGTTATCCTACAGCAACCTCAGCAGCCAATTGTGAAGGTGTTGGTTCTTATGTGGCAACCTCTTCTTGAATTTCAATCTCCCCATCTGCCTGATTGTCAGCTGTAGCTTTGACAGGGAGATGCAAGGCTATTGGTTCTTGTGTATCAGAGCCCTGCCCTTCTATTTCTTCATGCTGCTGGGGTTGTTCTTGATTTATTTCCATGTCCTCTGCAATATGGAGCTGTTCTTTGAGAATTTCAGTGTCCCCCGAGGACTGTAATTGCATTTGTTCATCCTCTCCTAGATCCAATTCAGGGATTATGTCCACCTCAGGATTGATTTCTTCTTGCTGCATGAGAATCTCATAAGAAATTTCTGGGGATGTTGGTTCTTGTGTGACAACATCTTGGTCAACTTCATAATTATACTGTTGCTGAGGTTCCATCTTTATTAATTATGTTCCCTGAGACAGTTCAGGAGTCACAGCATAGACTTCTTCGTTAAAATTAGGAATGTTTTCAGTGTTTGGTTCATCTGCCCCAATTTGGGTGGAAACTTCAACAAGAATGTTTGGGAGTGCTAGTTCTTGTGTATCAACACCCTGTTTATCTATTGCTTCCAATTGCTGAGGTTGCTCTTGGGGAGCTTCACTGTCCTTCCAATCAGATTGTCCTAGGAGCATTTCTATTTCTTCTACTGGTTGTGACTGTAATTGTGCATTTCTCCCTTTTCTGTACCAGGGATCATTTCTATTTCTTCTGCATCCCTCACTTCCACCTTAGGTGCTTCTTGTCCTTGTTCTTCCACGGCTGCTGGTATGGGTTGTTGTGTCACAAAGGAACGAACTATGACTTTGTAGCCGGACTGGTTAAAGATTTCTCCACACACAAGGCACACCACTCTCTCTTCCTTCTCACCATCCTCAGTAGGAGGTGATCCTTCTAATCGGTTTGCAGCTTCAACCAGTGTGTGCAACTTCCTTTCTACTTGCTTCCTGCATGCTTCCTTCCAGTTTTCTAGTTCTTTCCGAAGTGTCTGTACTTCTTCTTTCAGTAGACCATTTTTCATACAGAAGTCCCTCAATTTGAGGTTCCTTTGTAGCCAGCTCCTGTGGGACATCATTTGCTTTAGGTCTAAGAATGGGGAATTCAATCTATGCTTCTAGGGTTTCCCATATTACCTGTGCTGCTTCAGTTGCTGTAACCGACATGGTTCTTTTTCTTCTTATCGGTAGTGATGCCTACACCTCCTCTTTTGACCTCCTTCTTTTCTTTCATGGTGCAGGAGTCTCCAGATTTGCAGATGATGTGGAAGGGATGTCTTCTATCTCAGCGTCCTCCTTTTCTTGTTCAATCAAATTCCCCCCCATTCAGGGGAAGATTCAATGGTCAATACCTCTGTATTCTATTTTTTTATTGTGGCTCTAACATCCTCGGCTTCAACTGTCATAGCATCCAATGCTGCTCTAGCTTCAACCTCTGCTATCAGAGCTTCCACATTATTTAATCTTTCCACAGGGTTTTCTCTTGCATTTTCCTCCAATTCCTTTGCTTGGTCATTTGATTGATCATCTGATCCAGTCTCATCTCCCCCCCCAACTAAATTGGAGAGACTCCAGTCCTCCTGTTTCTCCTCATATCCCCCCAACTATACATTTGCATGCTCCTCTTGGATTTGAACAGCCCCCAAGAGTACGGGTACTTCTACTTCTACCTCTATTGGAATGCCAGGCAAAAGGGTGGGTTCCTGGTTTATTTGAGTTTGACCTGTGAATAGCTCCCAGGTTTGGTTCCTTTGAGCTAACACCCTTAAGATTATTAATTTGATTAGATCGTGGTGGGTAAGGGAGGAGTTTGGATGCTTGGTTGTTTTGACAAACCACGCCATTGGTGTAGGTATTTGAATAGATAAAATAGAATATTCAGTAAGGCCCTATGGCGTAGATGAGACAATAGATGAAGTTCAAAATAATAAACAGTCTGATACCTACCTTCACAGGTGATATACTTTTTGGGGAAGACTACTACTTGATCCCATGGCCGAGGTAGTGATTGTAATTCTATCCCTCACCTTGACTGACGAATTTGTTCCCCCTCTATCAGAAAATCTTGTACTACGGCAGGATTGCGGGTTCTTTGACCAAACCAGGCTCTTCCCACCTGAGGAAGGTCGATGAATTTAGACACTATTGATTCAGAGAGTTCTATATGTAACCCCCTAACCTCTGAGTGGGTTTCTGTAATATTTAAGGAAAATTGTAGAGCTGTCTCTCGATGGAACCCATTCAGGCGTTGGAAGAATTTAGTCCAGTCCGTAGCTTCAAAAATAGAGAAAACTTATGCATTTCTTCTCAGTTCTCGCGTATTTGGAGGTTCGTTCCGAGCTGGGATACACATGTTTGTTTGACTTCTGAATTCTTTATCAGCCCAACATATTGCAGGTCTCGACAATGGAGGTTAAAGCACAGAGTATGCGTGAACAACTGAGAGTGGAGTTGGGTAAATTTGGAAATTTAAGAGCATGGAAATGTTTGGAAAATTTATCCCAAATTAGGAAAGGTGGCGGTTATCGGATAAGATTAAATGGCCATTAAGTCGTATGAGTGGACAGTTAACAGTATGCAGGTGTAATAATGGGCACAAAAAGGAAGGCATGATTAAGTCTGTCAAATCTAGTTAACGCTTAATCAAGTAGATAATCAGAACCATATTTTCGTAAATATGCTATGAAACGTGACCCTTGAGGATAATAAAGCGTGTGAAGTGCAGCCATTTAAATTTGAACATTATTGTAGGCGTGCTGTCATGATCTTTTCTCGCGATGGACCAAAACCATCTTGTCAATCCTACCGGAAACATAATGAATGCTGTGAAGTAAGTCGAAATTGCCAGCAGCGGGAATTCTGGCCAAATCTGGAGGAGTCGCGAACCAAAATTGTAAAGAGTTCTGCCAATATTGGGGGAGTTGCAACCAGGAGCCATATAAAAATCAACCAGTTTAGTGGAGTCGCAGCCGTGAATCATAGAAAAATAAGCCAGTTTTGGTGGAGTCGCAGCCGCCGGAAAAGGTAAAAATGGGAAAAGTTTAAACGGAGTCACAGTTACCGGAAAATGTAAAAATGGGAAAAATTTAAACGGAGTCGTAGCTTCACGGGACCAAAAAAGGCATTAGGTTACGGTGTTGCAACTGCAGATAAATGAAAAAATAGGTAAGGTTTTACAGTGTTGCAGTTGCACGGAACGGGAAAAAGGGTGTTATTTTACAGTGTTGCAGCTGCAGGTAGACGGATAAATAGACAAAGATTTACGGTGTTGCAGCTGCGCAGAACGGGAAAAAAAAGACATTTTTATGGTGTTGCAGCTGCATGAAATGGAAAAAAAATGCATTTTTACAGTGTTGCAGCTACACGGAATGGGAAAAAGGGCAATTTGTTCAGTGTTGCAGTTGCAAATAAACAGAAAAATAGGCAATTTTTATAGGAATCGTAGCTATGACTAACTGTTCACTGTTTATTTTAAGTATTTTTCTTATGAAGCAGGAAGTTACAAAAGGACGCCCCTGGTCGTTAAGCCCGATCATGACCATTGCTCCTCAGGTACATCCTTGCACATATTCTTAAAAAAAAAAAGATCATGCGCAAAGGAAAAATAATAATAATAATAAAAATATCAATTTATTGATGTACAAAAATTTATGTAGGAATCACAGCGATTGTCTAAAGATTGGCAAGGGCAGAGAAAAATTCTTGCCCTTGTTCTAACTGGTATTCCGGATCAACTACAATCTGTGAAGTGAATGCATCCTTCAAAATGGGTTATGGTACAGTCAGAGCTTGTGACCATTAACAAATAATGGTGCACGATTCTCATCAATGGTAACTAGGCGAACTATACCATTATCAAATACTCTATCTACTAGGTATGGGCCCAACCATCTTGTGCGTAACTTAACCTTGAAGTCCCTTTTGAATCTTGAATCATATAATAATGCCTAGTCTCCTTTGCAGAAGACTTTCTTTTTGATGAATCGATCGTGCCAATTGGATCTTTGTTGCCAAATTAATACTGTCTGATCCACAACAGCTAAAATTTTCTCATCAAGTTCATTCAATTGATTCAATCTGCTCCTTCGGGCTTCAATCACATCTAAGTTTACCTCCATAGCTATCTTCAAGGTCTTGATTTCGATTTCAATAGGGAAGAAAAAACTTTTTCCATACACCAAGTCATAAGGAGAGAAACCTGTAGTATTGCGCCAAGTACTACGATATGCCCACAATGCTTCCAAAATTCTATCAGCCTAGTCTCTACGATGGATCCTGATTGTTTTGGTTAGGATGGTTTCAATAACTTTGTTAGTTCTTTCCACCTGGCCATTGGCCCGGGGATGGTACGGTGAAGCTATCCGGTGCTGAATATGGTACTTCTGTAGCAAGCTTCAAATTTATGCGACACAAACTGAGGTCCTCCATCTATAACCACTTCCCTGGGTACTCCAAAATGGGTAAATATTTCACCATACAGGAAATCGATTACAGCCTGGTCATTGGATTTCACCAAAGCCAAAGCTTCTACCCATTTTTTCATGTAGTTGGTACAAACCAAGATGTATGCTTTCTACCTAGAGTGAGGGTTGATAGGGTCAACAAAATATAAGGCCCATCTGTCAAAAGGTTCAACCACCAACTGTGGTTGAAGAGGCATTTGATCCAATATGTTAGGTTGGCCCATCCTCTGGCAGCTGTCAGAATACTGGACATATTTTTTTGCAACCCTGAAAAGTGTCGACCAATAGTAGCCAATTCTCAATACCTTATGGTCTATCCTCCTATCTGCAAAATGTGCCCCACATGGATCATCATGGAACGCCTTCAGAATATGGAATATTTCATCTTCTCTTACACATCTTCTGATCTCAAGATCAGGGCCCATGTAGAAGAGATGACCACCTATCCAACAATACCTGGCACTTTGTTGAATGATTTTCCTCTTTTCTCTTTTTGACAAATGTGCCAGAAGTTTCCCTACAACCAAGTAGTTAGCGAAATCTGCATACCAAGGGGAATAAGCTGAAACTGTAAATAAGTGTTCATCTAGAAAAGAGTCCTCAACAGGCAGATTATCATCACTGTTAGTAAAATGAGATAAGAAATCAGGGAAAACATTTTATTTTCCAGGTCTGTCTATAATAGTGATATCAAATTCCTGTAATAATAACAACCATCTAGTTACCTGAGCATTTGTAATAGGTTTATTCATTAGATACTTGATGGTTGAGTGGTTGGTGTGCACAAAGGTGGGATATCCAGTGATGTAGTGTCTAAATTTGTTAATGGAGTAAAAAATGGCTAAAAAATCCTTCTCGGTAGCAATATAATTAAGCTCAGCAGGGGCTAAGTTTTTGCTAATGTAATAGACTGCATAAGGTGCTTCACCATCTTGATGTCCCAAAACTACTCCAATGGCAGTATCAGAGGCATCTGAAGAAACGTGAAAAGGCAGGGCCCAATAGGGCCCCCTTAGGATGGGAGCTGTAGACAGCTTCTCCTTGAGTTTAACAAACGCGGTCTGGCATGCCTCATTCCAAATAAATTGCACATCCTTCATTAATAATGAAAAGAAAGGAGAGACAAGTTTGGAAAAATTTTCTATAAATCTTCTGTAATAACCAGCATGCCCTAAGAAACTACGCACCTCTTTCTGAGTTCCAGGAGTGGGTATATTTTTAATTACCCTGATTTTAGAGGGATCTACCTGGATGCCATCATCAAAGATAAAATGCCCCGGCACTACCCCTTCACTCATCATCATATGGCACTTTTCAGTGCTCAAAGATAGCTGGGTCTACTCGCAGCGTGTTAAAACCTTTTCCAAAATTTTCAATGCTTCTTCAAAGTCCTTGCCATAAGGAGTAAAAGCATCCATGAAAGTTTCCATACTATTATTAACCAATTCTGAAAAGATGCCAATCATATCTCTCTGAAATGGGGTTGGTGCATTGCATAAGCCAAAGGGAAGCACCCTGTATGCAAAGGTTCCCCAGGGACAGGTGAAGGTAGTTTTATCCTGGTCTTTAGGAGCAATCTGGAATTGATTGTACCCGCTAAACCCATCCAGGAAGGAGAACAAATTCTCCCAGATATGGTGTTAAGTATATGATCGATGAAAGACAGGGGAAAGTGATCTTTCTGTGTTGCCTTGTTTATCTCTCTATAGTCCACACAAACTCTCCATTTACCATTCTTCTTGGGTACTATCACGAGTGGAGACACCCACTTGCTGTCTGAGATGGGATATATAAATCCTGCTTCCAAGAGTTTTTGAATTTCTTCCTTCACCATGTCCCTAAGATTTGGGTTCATTCTTCGTTGAGGCTGGTACACATGTCGGGAGTCACTTTTGATATAAATGTGATGGGTGCACAGATTATAAGGGATGCCCTTCATGTCTGTGTACTCCCAAGCAAATGCCCCCTTATTTTTTTTTAAGAGAGTGATTAGGCATTCCTGTTCATCCGAAGCAAGACTGGGATTGATATTCAGGGTTTTTCCAGAGTCTATCTCGACATGAACACTTTTCAAATTTTTCAACACTGGAACTATGTGAGTATCACTGACTAATGTCTCCTCCATGATATTTTCTTGTTATTCTTCACCTAGAGTAGCATTCATGATCTGATAAATTTTTTTATTGACAGAAGTGGGTTCACTGATGAAATTATTAATAGCACTGTCTTCAGTTTCATCCTTAAAATTCAAGGCCTTCCCTATCGTTAATAATGGCTGAACACCCTCCTCTTCCTCTAGCTCCATCCATAAAGGAGTTTCAGCTTCTAGACTCGGCCGAGCTGGAGGATAGAGAGTGAGGTTCTTTATCTCGGTTCCATATGATATGGTCATAGACCTAGACTGACAGCTGATGCAAGCATCAGCTGTAGCTAACCAGGGCCTTCCCAGGATCAGTGGGTGTCCTCCTAGCTGTGAATTGGTTTGTAAAACCAAGAAGTCAGCAGGATATTCCCACGAATCAACTGAGATAATGAGGTCATCCAAGATTCCTTCGGGTTTAATAGTGGATCTATCTACAAGTTCTAAAATGGTAGGAGTTGGCCTAAGATTAGTGAGCCCAAGCTTCCTTGCAGTTTCAATGGTCATGACATTAATTGTTGCGCCTAAATATACCAGTACGTTGGGTATCTGTGTGCTCCCAATCTACACAGTGACAATGGGATTCCCAGGATCGTCGTATTTGGCCAAGAGGGTTTTTCCCATTATTAATTCAGATAATTTCCTTATGACATGAACAGTGGGAGGATCCCTAGGTTTTCTTCTTGGTTTCCTTATACACAGATCCCGAATGGTTCTGGCATAGATAGGCACATCGTGAAGGGCCCGAAGGAGTGGAATTTTGACATAGAGGTTTTTTAACTCTCCTAAGAGGTTAAATTGAGGTTGTCCCATTGACTTCGGTAGTATTATTATTTTAGGGTATGATGGTTCCCTAACCAATTGTGTAGGCTGTGTGTCGATAGATGTTTCTTCTTGTGTTTCAGTTGGTATCTTGGTAGGATTTTCATCGTCCTCAACAATGGGGATCGCTGTATTGGATAAATACTATTGGTTCATTCTTTCTTCAAGCACAAAGGATGGAACATCATCAATGACCAGAGGCTCCACTACCCTCCCTGATCGTAAGTAGATGTCGTTACATGGAACTGGAGAAATGGAGTAAGTGAGCATGTTGGAAGTCTCAAATTGATGGAATGATTTATTTTTTGGGTTGGGGTTAGGTTGAGTAGGCAGCTGTGGTCGTATAGGCACATTGGGGACAACATTATTCTGGAGTTGCAGATGTGACTGCTGATAAGGCTGAGGATATTGTTGAGGAGGGTACGGTTGATGAGGAAACGTCTGATGTGGAAACTGTTGAGGAGGTTCGTTATGGAGAAACTGGTTCCCTGGATGGAAGTTCCTCCATCCAGGAGACCAACAATTCTATTGGTTTGGTGGCTGTGTCCAAGAGTTCCAGGAGTTAAAATTTTGCACCATAGGTTGAGAAGGATACCATTGATGGTTGGAATAAGATGAAGGGAATCGCGTATTCATGTGATGCATATTATTTCAATTATTCATGTTATTCAAAAAATGGAAATTAGTCTGGAGTCATACCTTGATTTTGAGGCTGCCAGGGCTTTTTCTGTGCAATAAAGTAGGCTGGTTCCACATCTGGAGTTGATGCATGTTTATGGAACTGTGTCCACTCCTCTTCATCACAATCTTCCTGTTAATGTGATATATCAAATCTCAATCAGCTGATCCTGCAATACTAACTCTGTCTTCTTCCGCAGGGATACCCGAGGGTGTTGCAGCTTCTCCTGTTTTCTCCACTGTGGAAACTAATGCTACCACTCTAAGGGTAACCAGGCTTCTTCTGACAAGTGATTCCTGATGGTGAGCCCCAGTAGAAGAATTGGTCCTATCAACCATATCATCAATGAATGTCCTTCTTCCCAATGTTGGATTTCATCCACGGCCTCGACCACCTGCAATGTTAGTATTCTCTGGGGTTCTAGGATTTATAGGAATGTCACACTGTACCCTTCTTGTATTCATGCAACCCAAAACATGCAAACTTAAAAAATGAAGAAAAATGAATAGATATAGCTACTGGATACAACTACTATGGTGTCTAATAATTATCTTTCCCTGGTAACGGTGCGAAAATGTTGGGCACCCTATATGCAAGTTAATTAAAGCCAACATACAGAGTGTTCAATATAAATTGTCAACCCAGGGAAGTATTTTATTTCAAATATAATGTGCACTGTATATGCTTAAACACTAAGTAGCTGATACTATAAATTAATTATCCTACTTTCCTGTTCAACCCAACTCATCCCAATATCAACTTAATCTAATTTACCTTCTTAAGAATGCAAAATCACAAATACCTTCTTACAATCCTTAATCTAGAAATGAGAGGTTCAGAAAATAAACATCTATATTTACTTTTGCAGAAAGTTAAATCCTAAATTACCAAGCCATCTGAAGATCCATTATAACTATCTCAATCCGACTTGATCTATAATTCAGAAATGCAGAAATTGAGCTTCAAAAATTATAACTATAAATGGACCTAATTAACAAGACTCAAGAAAGACATCAATTGAAAGAAAATAAGGATGAGATTGGCTGTTACAGCTAGCACACAATCTGCACAAATGAAATTAGTCTACAAAGTCGACTGTCACACAACTCTGCTGTAGCTCACAGGGAATGCGATTACTGATCAATTGAAGGCACACACAATAAATCATTACTGTTGCAGCTGTTAGAAAAGAATAAATCTACTGTAACATCCACGCCACACAACAGAGGAAATAAATACCTAATTAACTCGACAATATCTGTAGGAAGGTGGGCCCAGCCTTCGAACAGAGATGCCAAATATTAACACACATTAAACGTCGAGATCAGAAGAATCCTGCTCCTTGTATTAAATAATAACACTGAAGCTACAGTCTCTATCATAGCTTATACAATAAAATCAATTAATTTCCAATCCCTAGCTCAGAATACTTCCCAATATTTATACATTCACAATCATAACTTCTACCCACTGATATCGAGCAGTCGTGAAGATCTCTGATCTTCAGGCTGCCCCAATTACGATATGTTGTTATAGCTGTGGGCAAGATAGAAGCAAAAAATATAGGAAGGTTGTTACTCGAGCCAGAAATGACATAACATGATCAATCTAGAAGATGCTCCGTCGGTTGTAGCTACCCTTGGGCAGTGGCGCACTATTGCATCTGAATCTATTACAGCCAAGCCTATTGCAGCTACCCTTGTACAACTTGCATGGAATAGTAACCTTTGACTGTGTCCTTGGTACAGAGATGGAATAACTGGCGATCATCTCCGTAATGAATGTTCATCTCTCTCTTGACTCATTCAGCCTGCTACACCTGTATCCTTTACATCTCGAATTATCTTTATAAAATCACCATATGTTAGAATAATTCAAGATATAGAGCCCTGATTACAACAATCATAAGTATTAATAAGATAAGACAATAATTAACCATACCTCTATGAATTGAGGGATCAAGTGAAGGAAAACATCTGTTTGGTGTATATAATGGAGTAAGATAAGGAAAAAAGGGATAGGTAAATGTGGTCAAAAGGGGTCATTTATGGGCCCAACAGGTCTTCCCAACTGTTCCCAAGTGTCATGAGTCATAATATTTACTTGTGAACCGAAGTCGAGTACAACTTGTCGAACATGGCATCCTTCGAATTCTAGGTCGACAAGTGGGTCGGCATCGCTTTTGTCTTTTTGGTTTAGACTGCATATGTTTTTAGTTTGTTTTTTCTGTATTATTATTATGCTTCATATTATACAATAAGTTGATGAATTGAGATGCCGATTTATCCTGCTGTACTAAGCGTATTAATTTTTTAACTGTGTTTTGTCGATTGTTATCGACTTCTTCCTGTCTAGCAAATTCTTTAAACATATTCGTTGCGTCATTATATAATTGTTTTTGTTTAGTCGGGTTAGGATAATCATTCTTTTCTTTGATTTTACATATATGTGGATTATCATTCCCAGTTTTTGTCCCTTATCGGGTTACTATGTGCAGGTTATTTGTATTGATTACATCATGTTTTTGAACACACAACAAGACATTAACGTTTTTATTTTTATTAATTTTGTCGAGTATGGTGGGATAATCCTCTAATGAGTGATCACCTACACCATAGCTAGTACAAAAATTTAGATCGGTTCTATCCTTGTATGGAAAGTCTGCATAGCGATGGCCTTCTTTATAGCATGTAAAGCACTGGATGGGCCGATGTGGTCGATTGTCGCGGTTTCCAGAAAATCATCCTCGACCTCCATATCCTCCACGATGGTTGTCGAACCGATGCTCATATCGATGGCCTCCATATCTTTGATTATTTGGCTCATTTTGATCATTGCTTTGTTGGGTGTTATCGTTATTCTACGCAACTGCGTTCGTTTGGTAGACTGCTTGGTAATTTTGTCGGTTCTTTAAATTTAGGTTAGCGTCGAGCGTTGCGTGAATTTTTACCTCACAGATTGCACACAAAGATGCTTTTCCATTTTTCATGTTATATGGGAAATATTTTGTTGTGTGTTCTCCATGTTCTTGGCAAATGTCGCAAAAGAATTTCGTTTGAACAAACCGAACGTCTTATCGACTTATGTATTGCTGATAGTTATCTTTAGTGTGTCTGGACATGGAGCATTTTGTGCACCAGACATCTTGATTCTTGAGGTTCATCTCTTTCAACAATTTCTACATGATTTCTAGTTGTTCTTCCATCCTGGTATCAACGGGATATGCTGGGAAATAATCATCCATCTCTACTTGTAGAGATTTGGTAATTGTGTCTTCATATGTTTTAAACGTCTCCAAGCTTATGTGATGCTGGATTTTCTGTGATAGACCTGGATGAAGCCATTGAATTAATAGTTGTTCGTCAATTACATAGTCTAGTTGGTTGAGGAGGTCCTTCCATCGTTTCTCATATTCCGGGACAGACTCTGCTAGATTTTGAGATGTTGTTTTCAGCTTTTTGGCTGCCAGATGTTTTGCGTTTGGAGTTTTAAAGAAAGACAAGAATTGTGCTTTAATGTCTACTTTGGATGCTTGGGAGTTCTCTCGATATAGGTCATGTACCAAGTTAGTGCTCTTTTCCTCAAGGCACCGACGAACTGTGTCATCTGTCATTCTTCGATTGTAACTTGATTTTCCTCCCATATTGACTCACAGACGAACCAATTTCTTCTACAGTCTTCATCACCCTCGTATAGAGGGATATGTGCTGATCCGTGACCCATGTCGGTATCATTGTCGCTGTCTCCTCCAGGAGGTGGTGGTGGTTGGGGTAGTGAGATGTTTTGTTTGTCTTGCTGTGCAAAGCTATTATCAACATAACTTTCATTCATGTCGGTCATTTTGTTTGTCATTTCTTCTCCGACAAGCAGTCGGTTTGGGTCGACTTCTCCTGTCAATGTCCAACTGCACTGATTTGTCTACAGTTCCGACTATTCCATATTTTGCAAAGATGTGTTTGGCAGGGGGGGTGCTCCTTCATGTGTCGGGTAAAGCAAGTGGATACTTCGGTTGGAAGGGTACGCCTGAAGTGTTATCCAATTTCCTTCCTTTTGTCGACGGATCACTAGATGATTATCATTGTTTACCTCGTCATCTAGTCAGTTCCATACACCAAACTCACTAGCTCCTAGTCTTAGGTCTTCTTCGACAATGGCCTATATCCCGATACTTGGATTCATTGGAGACAGAGGTATTATCTCTTGGGGAATTTTTAGTTGGAGAGCTTCTCGCTACTCTATCCATAAGTCTTCTTCCATGGGCAATGCTTTTTCATATATGCCTTCTTCCTGTCGGTCATGACCCGACTCTGGAGGATTTCTTTCCTGGTTTGTCACCCTAGTAGTCATCCCTCTTTGCAGCACTATAGCTTGTTCTCTTCTTTCTTCTCTTCTTTTTAGCCTCTTCTCTCTTTCTACTCTCTGTAAATCTGCCATACCTTTGTGTGTCACTGTTCATTCAATTTCCTTTTTGGGTTGACTTTTCATTGCTGGTGATGATATTTTCTTCAGTGGACTAGAATCCTTTTTACTTTACCCTGACATATGCCCAGCTACCCCCGCATAGCCTACCCGATGATTTAGAAAGATCAGATAGTTTTGTTTATTTTCTTAGGAAATAATCCCACTCCCTTTCGGCAATGAATTTTTCCCACTTCTTCTGTTTCTCTACCCAATTAGAATTTGGTGGCGATTCGCGTAGTGACGGATGAGGTTCTACGATATGGCCCACTCCCTTCTCTATTAGGAATTTGAACAAAAGGGTCAGTAAGGAGCAAAGGAACTTCTCGGTAAGGTATGTATAAAACCTTTTCTGAAAGCTTTCCACTGAAGTTCTTTCTTCCATGGCTTGTTCCTCACAAAATTCGTCTGTGATCTTTTCAAACCACTCTGACAAGTTTGTTCGTCCCCCTTGGATTATTTTCTCCATTAGCTCTTGGTCCTTAGTTGCTTCTGGATTTTTCATCCAGAAGTTTTTTCAAAAGCTGAGGTACCGATTCTACAAACTTCTCATGTGTTTCAGGGAAAAATTTCTCCTTCACCTGAGCAACGATCAATCTGTTTCTCCTTGCGTAGTTCTGTAAATAATTTGCTATCTTACGCTCCCACCAGTTCTTAATCTCCTGTTCTGATATCATCTGCTTATGGTCATTTCATATATATAATACCAGAAACGGAACCAATGTTGTAATCTCACAGATCACAGAGGGTTACCAATAATACACATGAAATCATATAGACATAACAGACACAAGAGAGAAGAACATAGATAAGGAAGTAACAGATCATATTATAACATGAGGGTCCATACATACACAAAGCTGAACCCAGTTCTCATCTGGCTCAACAACCTAACATATATGATTACAAACAGTTACAAATAACTACCTTTCGGTTTGGTCAACTGACACAACTTTATGTGGCTGACCTAATCTCTAATTAGTTGGCTATTCGACTAGTCGGCTCACCGACTAGCTCCTCCAACAGTATGTATCCATGTTTTTTTTTAATTATTGTTTTCCGCTCTATTAATTATGGTGTGAATACATTGTTACATATAGTGTGAGTACATTGTTACATATGTTAGGCGATGGGAAAGACTAACCTATTTTACCAAAATGCATGATGCAAATTTTGAATGTGAAAAGTTCCAAAAAAGAAAAGAAAAATATTTTAAACTTTATTTTATAATTATGAACAATGATTTTTTTTTTTCCAATTTGAATCATTGACCTTTTTAGATTGCATAAATATATTAACTAAACAATGAATCGTGAATTTGAGATTGAAACCAAAGGTTGATCTAGATTTATGTAGAATGAAATGAAAGAGTATATATAATCACATACACAAATATATTCCAAGGAACATAGTGATACAATAAACTCAGATTCTATTAAATGAATGAAGCATAACATATTGTAAAATAAAAGCAGTTAGGATGGCGATAGCTATATATGAGAAGAGATGTGGCGGAAACGCTCATTCATCACAAGCTGATTATAGAAGGAGGTCGAAGGGCCTTTTTATCATAAGAATGAGGGTGAAAACACTAACATCCAAAAACCTAACCTTAGGAGATGATCCGTAAAAGGGTTTGCACGTCTAGAGGTGGTTAGTTGATGTGTCAACTTCTCGAGGGAATAAATTTTGCATATGATCTCTATTTAGGGCATTGAGTATCTTGTTGGAAAGGTCTAGCCGATAAGTACACATTTATCCCATCTTGTCCTACCTTTGGCTAGGAATGGAATGTTGTGTTGCAAAAAAAACATCATTAAGGGCCTCAAAACGAACTTGGAAGTTTTGGACACAAACATATGTAAAAACTACCAAATCAGAAAAATTGTGTTGGGATGGTGGAATAAGTGGGTGGCCACCGATATCCATCGAGAGAATTCATCTGACCCAAAAAAAATACCAAACTGGAAGAACTGTCTTGAATCAATGAAATAGGTGGGTGGCCATTGATATCCATATGGATCATTCCTCCCCCCTTAAGAAGCAATGGTCTGCATTCATCAAGTCCTTGATCATGTGGCGAACTATGTGCTAAGTTGAGCTCCTAATGAGGCATTTGTTGAGGTGAAGAGGTTTCATTTATTTGATATCTCTACAAGGCTGCAATTATTGTTGATAATGTGATGGGCCATTCAACAATTTTGGTTTCCTTATTGTCCTTGTTCTGAATCAGAGTGGATGATTTCTTTCTAGAGGAACTCCTTGAATGTGTGTCCTTGCATTGTAGAGGTACTCAAATAGGAAAGGAAACAATGGCTCTACATTCTTATTGTTGTTGTTGAGTAGAGAGACCCTGTGTAGAGGTTGTGGAGGTCTCTATGATCTGATGTTCACCTTCAGAGGCAATTTTGAAGAGGGAAAACTTCCCAATGTGGGAGATTATCTTTATACAATGCTTGGTTGATCTCAAAGAGACTACAGTAACCACAAATGTCTATGGTATCTGATAGCTTTTTCCTCCCAAAGTGAAAATAACACTACGAGGCCATGAGTCATATACAACATGATGCTTCCACATGTATGGATTCCCTAAAAGAACATCATAGACTTCAAGTGGGACCGCATCATACAAAACCTCATCTTCGAAAGACTTGATGTCATATGGTAGACTATATTGATTACTGATACATATACCTCATCCTTGGCTCAACCAACCGATGGTGTATGGCTGTAGGTGTGGTGTTGTTGGTAGCTCCAATCCCTTGATGACTTATATTGATATCAAGTTTGTTTGGCCACCGCCATCAACAACAAAATGTAGGGTGATTCCTTCACCCACATCTGTGAGTGGAAGAGGTGTTCGTATGAATATGACCCTTTTAGTTCCTTTGGTTGAATTTGTGTGGTAGTAATGATGACACTGGGTTCTGCATCACTAATCTGCTTTCCCTGGTATACACATGTGATGTTGGTTTCTAAATCAAAATTGGAACCATGATATGATTCTGAAGCTTTGATCGCGGCCACTAATGACTAATTTGAGTGACATTCATCATTGTTGTTCTAGGGTTTTTCGTGGAACTCACATCACTTTCATGTGTCCTTCTTTGTCATATGTTACCATTATTTTCTTATGGCTGAGATTGGTTGTCTTAGGGCTAGTTGTCCTTAACCTATCCTTTGTTCCGCGAGGCAAGGTTTCCCTTGCCTCGCTTCTACAACTGATTTGTAGGTCCAAATTTTTTCTTGTTCTTTTGCTAAATTGTCTTCTCGATTTTGACATCATATCTATAAGTGGCTCCAAGTGAGGAAATTCCCTAGAATTCCAACTTTTTTCAGATTTACCAATGTAGGCCACTACGCTATTTCATAACTAGGTGCCACTTGGAATCTCTGATACCCATATTTGTGAGGAAGATATGAAATTTGTTGGTGTACTCCAACATGGCTTGGTCCCTCTCCTTATGTAGAATGTACCATTTGGTGTACTAGTAGTCATAGTTTCTCCCGGGGTAATATTGTTCCTTAATGACATCTGTAAAGAGGAACAAGTGGGATTGACCTCAAACATTTTAGACTCCACTATTGAGTTTTTCTCACAATAAGTTTCCCACAAATTTTTGACATGGGGAACAACCTTAATGAGTGCAAAGGTGATATTCTGCCCATCGAAAAAATTGTGGACAGAGAAATACCCTTCTAGCAGGTTCAACCATTTATCTAGGGCATCATTATTGATATGTTCTTCAAATAAAGGAATATCAAAGTTAACTTGTACCTTACAGGGTGTGGCTCCTCCAAAGTGACTAAGAAACACCTTGATAGGATCTACTGCTCCATTGTCTCTATTTTCTTTCACCATGGGAGACTTTTTGGGGTAGTGAGAGTGGTTTTCCCCAAGAGAAACTAGTTTGAGACCCAAATCTCTATACCTTGACCTCATCGGGGACATGCACCAAGAAACAATCAAAGAGCATATTGATATGATACCACTAATTTGGATTTATGTGAGAACGAAATGAAAGAGCATATATAGTCACATTCGCATATATATTACAAGAGCCACAATGATATAGTAAACTCAGATTCTATTAAATGAATGAAACATAACATATGGTAAAATAAAAGCAGTTGGAATGGTAGAGTTATATCTATGAGAAGAGATGTGCCAGCTACGCTCATTCATCACAAGATGATTACAAAATGAGGTTGAAGGGCCTTTTTATTATAAGCATGAGGGTGAAAACCCTAACATCCAAAAACCTAATCGTAGGAGATGATATATAAAAAGGTTTATGGGTCTCGAGGTGGTTAGTTGAGGTGTCAAATTCTCAGGGGCATATATTTTGCATACGATCTCTGTTTAGGGAGACTGGTATCTTGTTGGAAAGGTCTAGCCGAGAAGCACACATTTCTCCCATCCATTCTACCTTTGGTAATGTCTATATTGTTGCATCACTAAAATATGCCATTTGGGGCCTCAAAACAGCCGCAGAAGTTTTGGACATGAAATTTGTAACAACTACCAAATTGGAAAAATTGATTTGTGATGGTGGAATAGGTGGGTGGCCACCGATATACATTTGGAGCATTCCTCCAACTCGAAAAAATATCAAACTAGAAAAACAATTTTGAGCTAGTGGAATATGTGAGTGGCCACTGATATCCATCTGGATTAAAGGTAAAATAATATATTATCATATAAATATATTGTCATACTTAATGGAAGTTAAAAAAAATTGATGTTTAAAATATTATTTAAAATGTTTTCTCAAAATTTGAATTTTGAGCCACAAGAAATTTTCAAGTGCATCTTACACATTTTTAGTAAGACTATATTGTACTATTGCAACTTCTATGCGTTTAAAGTAACTTAAATTTCATGAGTAATGAAATACTAAGGTAGAACACAGAATAAATGCCATTTTCTTACATAGATGACCTTTTCATTTATGTGCCATATTAAGTTATGATACTTTAGCCCTTCTATAATGATAGTGCTATTATTTTCAATGCCAAGATGCTTGGTGTAAGAACAACTTTGTCCACAACGTTTTCTTGCAAAGTTTATTATATGAATGTGACATATTTTGCATTCAATTTTAAGAAACATAATAGTCATGCATTATGTTGGTCATACAAGTTCCAAGCACAAAAAACATAGCTCGAATAGATAAAATTGGGGAAGAAACCCATTTATCTTCTTTTTACAAAGCTTTGATTTGCAATATTCTCAAATAAAAACTCAAAAAAACGTACTACAAAAAGTAGAATAGCAGGAAAAAAGCCAAGAGAAATTTCCATCTATGAAGAACTGAAAATATGTCCCTTCACGAGCTTCAGAATCCCAATACCAATGAGAGTCAATGCTTGAAAACCAACATAAAAAGGGTTTTCGACATGTTAGGGTATGGTTCCACCATGACCATCTTCACCGTGGGAGCCATATCTTTCCATAAGAAATGAAAAATTCTCATTGAAAACACTTGAGGGACCACCGACTGTAAGGGTAGGATGCATTAAAGACACCACACCACCCACCTACTCCACCACACAAAAGGGCCATTGCCCACCATAAAAGGATCAATCACTACCACAGGAGATGCGAGAACCAACATTGTAAAATGCCTCCACCCCACTAGGAAGTTGAACGTTGTAGTGGGGATTTCTCCCCTACTAAGTTCAAAAGCACCTACTGTAGCTCATCTAGAACATAGGGTAGAGTTCAACAATAATAACGAGAAAAAATAACAACAACACTAATAGTTTTTAGGTTTTTCAAATATATTCTACTAACTAACAATCATAAAAGCATTCATAACTTTTTTTGAAATGCGGGCCACCATAGCCATCTGAGGAAATGGTCCTGTAGCTCCACGGTTTGGGTCTCCAGTCTCTTCCATGAATAATTGTCAAATGGGGAATGGATCCAAATGGGTATAGAGCTATCTCAATGTACACCATGGGGATGAGATGGCAAGATATGGCAAAAATGTGTATGTGTCACCGAGAGCAAATGGCAAAAAGTGTTTTGGGGGAGGGAGGCCTTCACAATCTATTTATAGGATGGTCCAAGGTTTTTTGACCCATGGTATTTATCTAGGTATTTTGACCCATTCTCATTTTTAGGGTTTTTTGGTCCTTTTTGGAGAGAGTGGGGATAAATCACAATAAATGCTTAACTTCCCTTCATTTATGGGGAAGGAATAATAAATTTTTGGACCATATTTAGTGGAAATTTAGTTGTAAATATAAAAATGAAGGAAATGATGGTGGGAAAATGATGTATGACTATGGTTTAGACCATGGAGAACTAGGTGAACAAATTTTTCTATTAACAAATTGCCCCCTGATGTGTGAGGGCAGGAGCTCATCGTATGGTCGATAGACATCATAAGATCAAGGGAAAATGGTGACAATGGTGGAGAGACTAGAGAGGACCACGGAGGAGTGGAGTCTCCTTGTTCAAACTACGGTGGCTTTTGGTTTGTATTACTTTTAAAATATGGATGAGGTTTATAATATCGGACATGTATATGGATGAGGTGGGCGTGCCCATGCTCATAACAATGTCAAAAATAAATAATGGGGATCGAGGCTCAAATAATGGGAGCCAGTCAATACATATACAAGTGGTGATACATAATGGTGGCTTCAATGGGAGACTGAATACAAATAATGATATGAAGAACTGATACATAGGAACAATGGCATTCTCATATAATTCAATATCATAACAACTGATGCTCTGCTGGCTCTAGAGGTGTACACATTTGTATGGACTCAATGACTAAGAGTCAGAATATATGAGGTACAATAAACAACATCAAGTAATGTAGATACATGGAAGCATAACACTGGGGGATTCCAAACATTGTCGCCAATGCAACCCATAAATCACAAGGGACATGAAACTGTATGGGTCCCATGGTAGACTCACCAATGTGCTAGAGTCAGGTAACAACCGGGATCTTTGACCAAATAATGAAGGAACCAATACCCTGTACTAATCTCGACTGTGCGATGACGTAGCTAAAGTTGAGCACGTGAGACACAACCAATCCGAAAGGCACTAATGAATCCTTTCAAGTGGTCCAAGGAAATCATCAATGAGGTGGATGAAACCAGGATACAGGTACCTCTGGGTCTGTTCTCTAGAATAGATGTGTTGATGTCGACCGAGTGAGACTTGAAATTAATAAGGAAATGATGTTTCCTTGGTAGAAGCATGAGGGGGATAACCAGAGATGTGGAACAATCATGGTATTGAGAGACTGAATGGTGGACATGGGCAGGGGAGTAGGGGGTGCTCAAATTTCCTTTGTTCAAAGTATGAAGACAAGGATGACATGGCATTAAATTAAATTGACTCATGGGAAATGGATCATAGCTGTGAAATTGGGGAGATAACTGAAATGGGAAAGACTTGGGGGAGTAACTGGAATAGTGATATCCAGGGGATCCAAGGGAGACTCATCATAGAGGACTCTGAACTAAGGAAACCCAATGGGGAAAGCTACCATAATGTGGGATTATATGTTATATGTGGGGGTGCCAAAAGACACCGTTTGGGACTTCTTCATAGTTTAAGGAGCACGAAGAAGGGATAGAAGTATGCTCAATATGATACTATCTCGTGGATTTTTGTCCAGCCCAAGACGGTAAATGCTTGATGATGTTTTCATGTTTAGAGAGTCTGAAAACATGAAGAAGACTCCAGTGGTTCTCTTTTTCATGCAATATTCTCCTAATCCCAAAAAAGGATAAAAGTATACAAGGGAGAGCTCTTCCAACCGAAAGGGGCAGAGAGACTTCTTTACCGTATGTAGTCCAACTAAGTCGAAAAAGGTTAAACCTATACTAACTGGACAGTCATTCAAATACTTTTACGAGCATGAATGAAACCAAGTTTGTTCGACAATATTTTCTCGATGAGAGAGCTGGAAAAGAGCTTAAAGACAACTCATAAATGATATTTTTCGTAAGTTATGGTCCTAATGTACGACAAAGAATAAAATGATACAAAGGGAAACGTTCCTAGATGGAAGGTCCTAGGGTGGTCCTTTTCTTTTAATAGTCTACGTGGTCCAGAAAAAGGATATAAATGAGGCCACATAGACACCCTTTCAAATACTTTAACGAGCATGAAAGGAAGCAAGTGTAATCGACAATCTTTTCATTCTTTTAGGAGTCATAAAAGAGCTTAACAAAAAATCCATAATGATCAGTCAAGCAAGGAGGAAGTGTTCGATGTAACAAAAGAGGTTATGTTGTGAACATGGCTAATGATGAATAACATTGGAACACTGACGGGGCCTCCTTGCGGGATGATGGATGTCTTTAAAACAAGTCCAAGTTTGTAGTATGGATGGAGCGGATGGCTCGTGAACATGCCAATAGGTACAAGGGTTGATTCACATGGTGGCATGTAAATCAAGGTGAATCCAAGAAATGGCCCAAAAAATCAATAGGAGAGAATGAGAAATGGGTATCGAAAATGGACATAGGATGGAAAACCGAACCCGATGGTGTGAACGACATACAAAACAGACTCCAAATGACTCTGTGGTGCATGGAAGAAAAACTAGACCAAATGGAGGCCTAAATAGGGGGGACCACATGACATGTGTAATTTTCACGGTGCAGTATTGAGTTGGAGTAGAGGGCCCCAAAACACAACTGTTTATTTATTCTGGCTAGACCGATGGTTTTTCGATCTATGACTTGTAGGTAAGAGCTCTCACTGAGTCCTCCATTTTTAGTGGTGCATTTTGTGGTTTTCCTCACTCCGGGGGCCTTTGCTGAGCCCGAAGGGTTCTTGGGGTCGGGTCACACTTTTCAAGGGAAAAGGAGTGACCTAGTTCACACTTATCAGTCAGACAAGCACGACCCGGTTGCACCTGTCGAGGAGACAGGAACGACCCAGGTCGCACCTATGCAACAGATAAGAGCGACCCAGTCGCATCTGTCCAAATTTTTTGCGCGACTTGGATCACTCAAAAAGGGAAAATAGGTGCGACCTAACCCAGAATGAGGGTTTCTGAATGACTAGGTCTAATAGAGAATGTGTGTATGTGCAGTGTTATAGCCTATTTTTGTTTTCTATTTTTGAATCATTTGTTTGTCTTAAAGATATGATTTTTCTTATTGTTTTAAAGTTTTGACCTTGGTTTCTTTTAAAATATTTTGATTTTAGGCTTATGTTTATAGTTGATTTAATAGGTTTTCTTTTTAATTTTGGCTTTACTTAGTTAATTTCATGGTTTTTATGGGCTTATAGGATGTATACATTTCTGAAAGGTTCTAAAGAAATATCAGAAGGCCTTATTTAAAGTTATTTACCAAAAAATAACACTTTGTTTGGATTTTTGGTTAAAAAAATCATAAAACAGGTATTCTTGTAGCGCAAGCTCAGAAAAGTTAAACAGGCGCGCTACAAGAAAATTGCGCTATCTGAAAATCATGATTTTTGGCTCAAAATTTTTGAAATTCGCGCATAGGAGAGGTCATTTACACTTGTTAATGAGTTTGATACATGTTTTCGGCCAGAGTAATCATTGTGACAAGTGTTATGAGTTCAGGCAAGGAATCATTTCGGTAAGTTGCAGTTGTACGGAGGTTAGAAGATACAGAATAGTGGTATCATAATGATTATGCACAATGAGGAAAATTTGCCATTAGCTACGCATTTCCTGAATGCATGAAGACTATAGAAGTCGTGGAAAGACCTGGCAGTTTGTGATTGAAGATTGAAGGAGGTCGAAAAATTTAGGGTTTTGTAGGGTAACTGTTTAGCACTGTCGTGGCAGTCAGAGATAGACTTAAGAATGAAATTGGACAACTGGGAAGACAGGAAAGTAGATTTATAGCAACCAGATCCATTATTCAGACAGAGGAAATCGGTGACTTGTCTGCAGAGCTCAATCTCTCTGTTTTCCAGCTGGGTATTAGTCCATATATATTTGCATCTATTATTATGCAGGTGATTTCCCATTTTGTTCCTGTTTTGATTAAGCTGCGAAAAGAGGGGCTGGATGGGAATACAAAAATTAAGAGATATATATGATGGATTTCATTGGGAGTTGCAATCCTGGAATATTTAATGATTGCAATTCACTCTCTTCCATATTCAGTATATGCTACTAGTCACAGGTTTTGAAACATTTTGATGAGTACAAATATTCTGACGATGGGGTCTATGATTACAATTTGGATATGTGAAAAGATATCAGAAGCTGGTTTTGGCCATGCCAACATCATTGATTATATGTGCCGGAATATTGACTAGATATTCAGATACTCTTTACAAAATGTTGGCTAGGCTCTCTGGCAGTGGTGTAAACTAGGTTCCTTATGTGGTTGTGTTGTTGGGAGTCTTTTACATTTGTTACCATGTGGGCAGTATTGGTCACTGAAGGACACATGAAGGTCAAGTTGCAGTATTATGCCTTCAAGCTAGCACCAACTATCAAAGAGGGTGTTTCACTTCTAGAGGTTGGACCTTACATTCTTTTCAATATCAATCCAACAACAATGCAACCCGTCCTTACGACAACATATGTTTTTGCTTTGCCTGGAATCTTGGCAAGTCTTCTAAAGTCTCCTTTTTTGGGAAAATGCAAGGGATATTCTGAATCCTGCGACTGTGGTTGCTTTTGGTTCTAAACCGTGGCTCTACTATTCCTTGCATGCTTTTTTTAGTCTTTTCATTCAATCTTTTGGACATTGCCAATTTTCCTAAGGAAATATCCAATTACATGATCAAGATGGGAGCCAAAATACCTAATATTAAACCTGGTCGCCTCACTATAGAATATTTGACAAAGGTGCAAGCATCAACACGTTTATGGGGAGGATTGTTACTGAGTATTCTAGCTACATTATCAACATTGATGGACCATCAATTTCGACATATCAATGAGGGGTTTTCCATTGGATTTACTTCTATTCTTATAATTGTTGGTTCAATAATAGAGTTGAGGAATCTTATCAGGCTTATAATGTAATGCCTACATTGAGCAAGGTCTTGAAACGATATGGAGTATAATGCTCTTTGTAAAGATGGTAAATATCTCATGTGATATGCACCTTCCATAAAACTGAAGTTCCAGGAAAACTGTATTTTTTCATGTCTAGATCATGCAGGCCTGAGTTTAACCATCGACATGAAGATTTTGACAAGTTTTCTCTGTGGGAGATTAAAAAGGGAAGAAGCTGGAACTGAAACCTGATCATTATAATAGACCACTATGGGTCTGCTCTGATGGACGAATATTTCTGGAGACATTTTCAGAATTTTATAAACAAGCATATGACTTCCTAATTTCTATTGTTGAACCTGTTTGTAGACCAGAATCTATGCATGAGTACAATTTGACACCTCATTCATTGTATGCTGCTATTTCTGTGGGGCTTGAAATTGAAACAATGATTCCTGTCCTCAACAAGTTATCAAAGACAAAAATTCCCAAAGAGATCATTGATTTTATTAATGGATCAACATCAAATTATGGAAAATTCAAGCTTATGTTGAAAAATAATCATTATTTTGTGAAGTCCCCATATCCAGAGGTTCTGAAGACATTGCTTGAGGATGTTGTAATTACTCGGTCAAAAATACAGTCATCCGAGGTCTCTGATATAAGGGGAGGGGATATGTTCAAAGTTAGCAAAAATAGTAATGAAATAGGAGGAATCCACATAGAACTCATTGGTAGTGAAGACATCATGACTGTGATTGAAGAAAACAGTTAAAGAACAACCATTGAAGGACTTGGAGTGTGTAAAGATTATTGAGAATTATGCTCTGTTTTTCCTGTTTTGGCTTATTGCAATTGAGTGCAGATAACGAGCTGATGGAGATGAATTTTAGAAAACAAAAAGAGGTTTTTGTTCAAAAGATACCCATTCACAAAAACCTCTCTCATTTTGGCAACAACTATCAAGTTTTGAAATATTCAATTTAATATTTACAGCCTATTTTTTAGGGTTTTAAAAATATTTAATATTTTCCTGTTTTAGTCTTCATCTTGCGGGGAATATTATGATTGATTGGAGATGAATTTTTAAAATCCAAGAGAGTTTTTTGTCCATCACGGAACCATTCACAAAAACCTCTCTCATTTTTTGCACAGGTGTCACGGATCGAGAGATATGGAAGCTTCTTTGACACCTATTTTCCAGAAATTCGCCAAATTTACCAGGAATCCGATTTTGCTATTTTTAGTCAATTAGTTGAAAGTTGGTTAATGTAACTGCTGATTAGTTTCAAATTCAACCTAATGAAGGGGAGATAGAACTACTTCTTTGTAAATATAAAATATGGACAAGAGTACAGTGCAGGGGTTCAAATTTTTGTACAAGGGGAGGTTGTCAAGCTAATGTTTATGGAGCTAAGTGTCAAAAACTCTTATGTATTTTGAATGACTGATTATGGAATATATGCAAATTATAAGCCCTATTTATCCTATTTGCTGGTTTCATTTCTGATTGGTTTAATCACTCAGTTGATATATTTATTTCTTGTTTGAGTTTATTATTCATGAAATTCTTGTTAACTGTGGATGAAATTCAGTGTTGTGCTTNCAAACTGCACAACCAAAACCCTAAAAAACCTATTTTACTTAATTTTGTTTTATGAGATTGTGTTGGCTTGTTCTTTTGTAGTCTGAGAACAATTTCTAGCACTAACATGCAGTATTCCTTGATTCGTGTGGTGAGAGCAAGACATTGGATACCTCTGTGAGGAGGTGGATGATGATGGGCTGGTACAAGATACACTTGCCCGATGTGGTCTGTTAAAGTCCTTCCAGATCCTGTTGATGCATTCAGAAAAACCAGTTGTTGGACAAGCTAGTGAGCTACTGGGTCAAAGACGCTGAGTGTTTCACCATCCAAGGTGAGCGTTTGGAGATCACCCTCCAAGATGTGTACTTTCTAACTCACCTTTCATTACTGGGTGTGATCGATGACACAACACTGAAGCTCCCAAGGAGGGTTCTAATGGATGACCTTTTCTCCAGGCATTTCTATGTCTCAATGTATGTGCACAAGTCGTACACACTGGTGTGCGACATCGAGATTCTGGAGACTTGAGAAGTGGAAGCTATGGTGCTGCGCATACTAGGATCGAAGGGTTTGCACTAGATCTCATGCGGTCAACTGTTTATGGTGGAGAGTTTGCTGAGGGGAACCTACTATGGGTGGGACCATATGTAATTGACTATGTTTCAGCATGGGTTGAACCGTGCTAGCTCAGTGGGTGGGGATTTTTGTTTCCCCTCCTTCTTGCGCTCATTTTTCTTTGAGCGACTTCTGACACTACGACCGCATCTGGCGGTGCGTGATAGGGGACCTCGTGAGCCTCGCATGATGAGGTGATGCGAGATGATGATTAGAGAGGGAGGTTGTGTCTTTACCCGAGAGCGTTTTTTGCAGTGGAGGCATCTTCCATTCCTCATATAGGACTATCCATATGCTGGGATGAATTATTATGGATACATAGAGATGCCTCGAACTCTAGGGTAGGCCTAGGGACTTGATGGTATGTATACATGATGCTTTGTGGTTGCATTCATATATAGTGTTCTAGCATAGTGGTAGATAGATCATGTGTGTGATAGATATTGATGACATACTGTGTGCATGTGCAGACGTAGGACCACACCCTCTAGTGGGGTACCTGTAATACTCCAAAATTTTATAAAAATTTAAATTTTTTCTCTATGACAATAAATGTTTACAATCATCGCTTAAGAGGGACACTTAACCGTTAACAGTTATCATACTAAGGTCTAATCTAGACAATAAAACAAATTCATTATTATTTTCAATAATTTGTATTCTTCACTAACTGCATTCAAAATTCAGTGTTGAAAGTTTTATTTAGTTTGTACATGATCTGAAGTGGTATGAACTAAAAATAACTATTTGTTTACTATGTACTAAAGTTTTTCTTTTGCTTAATTGAAGGGACTTCAGTTCATGTCTGAGGCTTACTTAGCTTTTGAAGCTAACGTAGTGAATGATGATTATTGTACAGGTTCTTTTTATAGGTATAACGTTTTGTTTTCCATTTTTCATGATCGAGACTAATTATCCCAACATGCAAAACTAAAATGCTAGCATAATTATTTAATTTAATGCTGAGTGTAAAGGAGGTATAGTCAAACCTAATTCCTTTCCAATTTTGGAATTTTGTTGAGTAATTGCAAACGTTATAAGTCTAAGTTTTTATCCTATTCTAGGCATAAGGATATAATGTTACCTATAACATTTATTTAGAGGCATAAGTACTTGAGATTATTGGCAATGTAGAACTTATGTTCTTAGCCTAACTATAAATATATCACACAAAACTTATAAATTGTTCTATTGTTGGTGAATTAGATCCTACACCACATACTACAATATATTATGACAACCTATGGAAGATAATGCAAAACCTTATTTACTTTTTCCAAAATAACTCCATAAGCCATTGTATTGACTTACACCATGATATTAACTTTAACAAGAATTATCCTAAAGTCTAGATAATGGTTATAATGAATTAAAAGCATAAACGATATAATGGTATATGCAACGTTTTAATATTGATTTTTTTTTGTTTTGCTAATGTAAAATAACATGTATAATGTTTTTATCGTAGGTTCTCTTGAGTTCAATGAGACTATAGCGAAAACTATATCTAAACCCAAACAATTTGCATGTTAGTGGACTCCACTTGGATATACATTAGTGGCTAGGGTTTTTGGGGGTTGATCAACCCTATACAAAAGCCTTCCAAACCATAAAATCTCTCTCTATACCCTATCATTTGCTGTTGTTGAGAGTGCCGCCGGGCTCATGGCCTCATGGCCATTGGTGCCATTGATTTGTCTTTATGGGTGGCTTAACCCATGAAACAACTAGGCTGAAACCTCTGTTTGATAGCAGTTTTGGTTACGTGTGGAAACCGTTGACAGTGAAGATATTTGGGTTGGTCATTGCCTTCTATGTTGCTTTCCCCTTCCTCATCGAGGCCCTTAGTATGCATTTCTCCTGACAGTTATCATCGTGGTGTTTTTCTTTTTTGGTTCCCTTCCCAACCTTCGACATGGTGGTCTACTGGAGGTTTGCAAAAGAAAACTTCACGGCCGTAAGCACCGAATCAGGAACAGGTAACCTATTTCATTTTTTTTTATCTATTTAATTTGACTGTCAACTACTTTTCCTTTTAACCTTAACTGAATTGTAGGTAATAGGTTATTTACTGTTATTTAAATATTTGAATGTGCAGAGTTGAAAGGTGAAGGTTTCGAAATTGTGACTCCAAGCTGAGCATGGAGAAAAATGAGCTAGAAACAAAGTTGCAACCTGGGGTTTCCTACCTTGATCGTTAGATTGGTAAGCCTCGACTCCACGACCTGAGGTTTCCTTCTGTGTTGATGTGTAGGGTTTGGATGATGTGGTCTCACCAAGTTTCGAGCTCTTAAACCATGGCTACGTTTTGAACATGTTGTGGTTGTGAAGCCATATGGTCGTAGATTATTTTGCACAAAAACTTGTAAAGGCCATTAGTCGTAACTCTGTTTAGTTGGATTTTACTTATGCTTTCAATATGGTTTGAAATCCTTTATGTTTTGATTAAGCTCTAAAATATTTACTGTGTTGGAAGCCATGTGTTTGGCACCGAGTTGTTTCTAAAAGAAGTCGATGGCCGACTTGGACTGTGGGGTTTTTCTGCGTTGGATAAAATTCAGTTTGTATAAGTTTTAAATTAATGGAAATGGAAATATCTTACTGCTAAATTACCTGTGTCTGATGAATGGATTGATAAAGGAATATGGAAGAGTTTTGTTGCTGTATAAATCCATAATTTATGATTTCTTTTGTTTGTTAAGAATAGTCAGAAGAGAAATTTTCTATTGGTTGTAGGGTTCGACCCCGTGAACTGGACTAGATTGTTATTACCATAAATTAGTTTTAATTTAAGTTTTTAGGTTATTATTATAACTCTGTTTATTTTAATGGATTTCTACTCTGTTGTGTACAATTGATTTGGATTACTTATTTGATTTTAGTTCATACTTGATAAACAAATTAATATTGTTTTTGTGTAATTTTTATTTAATACTGGGCATTTAAAATATGGATATTATAATTGTAAAAATGAAGAGTTTGTTTTAAGTGAAAGAGGGTAAAACTGTAAAAGCCCTATTTTGGGAAGAGGAAGTAAAAGAAAGTCTTGGTTGACAGTTTTCCCTAATTTAGGGTTTGTATTTTTTTATTTAATTTAAAATCTTTACAGTGTTATTGTTTAACTATAATGTGTTTTATGCTTGATTTTTTACTTACAGTAGTAATGAAATTACTTATGTGTTATTTTCCAAACCTAAATGATTACTATAACTTCATTTTATTGTTTATTAGTTACTCCTACTTATGTTATTTTTCTGTTCCTATAATATTTAATAATTATGTTTATTTATAATAAACTAAGCTTATAGCTAGTAATTATTACTGTGTTAAAAAGAACACAGAACACAGTTACACAAACTGTGTACAGGTTTTTAAAATACCTTCCTTTATGATAGTTCTTGTTTATCTTTTTAACAGATGTATTCTAACTAAGGAATTTTCTGAATATTCCTATAAGGAATCAATAGAAAGTAAATAAACATAATCCTACATTCTTGATTTGATTTAACCATCAGAATTTAATTTCACCTACTGTACTAGAGTACTACCTTATTGAAGGTGCGGAAAAATACAGTCAGGTATTTTATTCATTAGTAAATTTAAACTAACCCTAATCATTCATTCTAATCCTTATCTAATCCCGAATTTATCTATCTTTGAGCAGTAAAAGATTTCTCCAAGTAATTTAAATAACAAATGAAACAGACATATAAATATATTATTTCATAAATTCATTCATTCTTATTCCTAAGCTTGCATAGAGGAAAACAAATTAATATTTAGAACCTGGTAATATAGCAGAGGAGACAACAACCTAAGGAGGTCGTTCCTCCCAACCAACTCCTAAAGACTGCTAAGCTGCAACTATTAGGACCCGCGAGCCTGTCTATTGGTCCACATGGTTGAAAGCACTGGGTGAAAGAATAGGTTTAAAAACCTCTGCAACTCCACTGAGTAATCAACAGTAATATTCCTGCATGTAGCAGTAAGAACTCAGCTCAAAATAGCTGCACTAGTTCAGTAAATTCAGCACTTTCCACTCAAAAAATTATTCCTGTCCCCTCCATCGAATTTCTTATGCACTAATTTCACTCAGAAAATTCACAAGTAAAGAATGAGCAGCCTTAGCTGAATTCAATTGGAAGTTCTATCAGCATGCCTAGGTAATTTGGGTCAATTTTCACTTAATGAGCCACCTGCTCTTGTTCCACTTTCTTGGGGAACATGACCAAAAAAATAGGGAAGTTGCCTCCTGCAACAACTAGAAGTAGTTTGAGGATGCTGCCAAGTGTCAATCTGCTCTCAACCCAGTCTATTCCACCAAGTGGCCAGTAAAACACTCATTTAACAGCCTCCTTAAGCTATTGTCTCATCTTTCATTTATTAATTAATGAAATATTCAACAATTAAATGCAATTATCCTTGCCCCACTTGGTCATTAATTACAAACTTTATAATAAAATTAAAACATAATGTCTTCCTAAAACATAAAATGTTTTTTCAATTTGGGGTATGTGACAGTACCATAGATGAAGGGGCAGAGTGGAGGATTTAAATCCACCCACTCACGGGAATAGGAGGTATCGGAGTGCGAGATTGAACTCACTTTGGCTGCATGTAGAGAGGTAGTTAGAGGGGTTCACTAACGAAAGATGGTAGTACCTTGACGATGATCTAATCACCACATGCTATAGGGATCCTCTAGAGTGGATCTCTCTCATGAGGAGGATCACGGTTGTTGCTGAGTATGTCAGAGTGGCAACACAGGGTGACGTGTCGATGGAGGAGGGGAGATCCAATGAGGAGGAGGACTCATATGAGGACACATAGTTAGAGGAGGAGGACTCAGACTAGAAGCGTGTGATGTTTCCCCTAATGTGTTTGAGCATGAATATTTTTTGGATGATATGTATGATCAGATGAGAAAGCCTGTGGAGCTTCTCATTTTGTACTGAACATTATGATATGATATATATGCATGTGGATGCACTTTTTTATGTATTTTTATGGGTTTTTATGAGTCTTTTGATGATTATTACTATATGATGTATATGACATATGTATGCATGACTATATGATGATGCATGCTGTGGTGTATTTCCTATATGGGGTGATTAATGTGCCACTCTATAATGTCATTAGCCATTTGGTCTACTACACTATTAAGTCTTCTGGGAACATGCATGAATGAAATCGATTCAAAATGTTTAACCAAATTTCTAGTGCGTAGGAAATTTCTAAAGAGGCAAGGATTGCGTACTTGGTGACAGTTATTCAACTGGGAGACAAGCCGCTAGGAGTATAAGAAGACATCAAGGCGGTGAATACCTAAGTGGAGGGCGCTGGTCAGGAGACTAGTGACACTGTTGTACTCAGCTTGGATGTTGGTAGCAACACCAGCACACATTTTGTCGATTATATGGATCAACTCATGTGATGGGGAATAAATGACCCACGCAGGTGAGGCAAGATTAGGAGACCATCTACTTGCTCCATCAGGGAAACCAAATTAGTATGGAGACGTAGGATCCATCTGGAACAACCAAGGAAACACACTGTGAGACTAGTGGTAAAAATGATTTAAAACAAGAAAGAAAAACTATGATACAAGGGTTCTCATGGTGAGCGACTTCAGGAATATAACCTATTAAGGTAGAGCCCATTGCGGGGATTCTTCAAGAGGTGACCATCATATTCAGCAAGAAGATATGATCCCTTTTCGAGACATCGATGGATGACATATGAGTCGTACCACATGGAATCAAACTTCCCTTTCCCTAGCTTATCATTGTATTGGTCATAAACAAGGACAAGATCCCCCTCTCTAAAGGTGTGAGGGTAGACATGGGAGTCATAATGGGACTTCCACTGATTCTTAGCCATTTTGATAATTTGGAGAGCATCATGACAGTCCTCATTGGTTTGTTCAAGCATAAGTAGGAATTGTTCTAATGGTGAAGTATCAGGTAGAATTTTGACAGCAAGGCGGAGTGAGGGAATCTGACATTCGATGGGAAGAACTGATTCCACACCATGGACTAAGTGAAATGGGGTAAAACCGATGGTGGTTTTAGTTGATGTCCAGTAGGACCAAAGGGAGGAAAAGAGCAAGTGGTTCCAACTCGACTTGTGTTTTTCTACCATCCATTGGAGCATGGTTTTGAGGATCTTGTTGACAGCCTCAACTTGGCCATTTCCTTGAGGATAATAAGTAGAGGAATACTGGTGTTCAAACTTCAACATGGCGTAAAGTTCTATACAAAAAACGTCCTCACAATGAGAACCTTGGTGTGAGAATAACTATTGGGGGACACCAAAACGCGTGATAACGTGGTTAAAAAAAGAAACGTGCCGCAGTGTCATCCTTACATTTGAATGTAGGCATGGATTCGACCCACATAGTGAATTAATCGACAACCACAATGATGTATTTATGGAAGCCAGTCGAAGGAGGATTGCAGGTCATGAATTCAATCACCCATTTTTAGAAGGGACTAGCTGTGACGACAGGATGTAGCGGTGTGGGAGGTGTCCTTACTATTGGAGCAAAGAGATGGACATTACATCAATGTTTAACTACATGGGCGCAATCGCCAAAGAGCGAGGGCCATAAACAACTAGCGTAGAGTATCTTTTGAGCGATGGTGAAATTAGAGAGGTGGCCAAAAGAGGCTCCACTATGGCATTCATTCAACACTTGTTCGACTTCATCGTGGGTGAGGCAATGACGCAGTATGGTGTTGACACTGCGGTGATACACGACATCTCCAATGAGGAGGTATCGAGTAGCTTGGTGCCATATGTAAAGACAATATTCATGGCTTAAATGGGGCTTGAATTTCTATGTGCGCAAGTACAGGAGGATTCCTCCATACCATGGGTCTTCCATAGAGATGACAAAAAATAATTCGCTGGGAAGATTGATTGTGAGAGGTGGTGAGGTAGACGACGAAGGGAGGTCTTCCATCAAGGAAGCTAACACCAAATATTTTGTGCTTTTTGGTGTGATGAATTCTAGATTGTAATATTGGATAACGACAATCCACTTGGAATCACGATCTTGGACAAGGTGATGGCTCAATAGATAATGCATGGGGTTGTAATCGCCCACTACTCGAGTGCAGTTCAATAGGATGTAGTGATGTAGCTTCTGTACCGAAAAGTCGACGACGAGGGCCATATTATCTTCCTTGGAGTAATGTAAAGGTGGTCCGAAGAGATTTTGACTTACATAATAAATCACGTGCTCTTAACGAGCATCGTCTTCTTGAACCAAGACTCTAGCTATAACATTTTCAGATGCCGACATGTAGAGGATAAACTCCTTGGTGAAGTAGGGAGGAGACAACAACGGGTAGAAGTCAGATCTTGTTTTAATGAATCACAAGCACATTGCACATGCTCATCCCAAAAACAAAGGAATTTTGGTACGAAGAAAGCATAAGAACCCATGGAATTTCGTCGCATAGTCTGGAATAAATTGACGAAGGAAATTGGCCTTGCCTTGGAGGCTCTGCAATTGGTGTAGAGTACATGGGGTGGGGGAGATAAAAAATGGTTTGAACCTTCAGGGGATCCATGATGATCCCTTTGTGAGACACAATGAATCCTAGTAATCGACTAGATGAGACACAAAAGACACACTTGAGGGAATTCAAGCGGACGTTATATTTGCGACATCGCAGGAAGACTTGCTGTAAGTAATCCAAATGTTGAGAACACTTCTATGACTGAGCCGCGAGGTTGTCCAAATAGACCAAGATGATGTGGATGAGGTCGTGGAAGCAAAAGGTCATGGACCACTGAAAAGTGGATCCAACATTTTTAAGGCCAAATGACATAACACGATACACAAATGTGCCCCAGGGGGTAGTGAAAGCGGTTTTGTACTGATCCTCTTTGCGGATATGAATTTGTTTATAACCAAAAAAACCATCCATGAAGGAAAAGAATTAATGGCCATCGCAGGCGTCGATGATCTGGTCAATGAATGGAGTGAGGAATTTTTCTTTGGGACATGCCAAATTCAAGTCACAGAAGTCAGTACAGAAACGAATGGTACCCTTTTTTTGTTGACGAGAACTGGATTGGAAACCCAAGTGGTATACACAATGGGGTATATGAAACCTGCTTTATGCAGTTTCTCGATCTCAGCTTTGACGACGGGGGCCTTTTATGGGTGAATGAGTCATTTCTTTTGGCGAACAGGCGTAACATCAAGCCATGTGTCGATACAATGTTCAACAATAGAAGGATCAATCCCAGGCATCTCGGTATATGACCAAGCGAAGATATCACCGAATTCTTGGAAAAGTAATTCGTATGAAGCAACTTCTTTAGGGGAGAAAGAGGCACCAATGGTAATATCCTCAACTATCCCAAGGGTGGTTGATATATTGAATTTAATGGTTGGTGAAATGTTGGCCATGTTACCTTCTTTAAAGGCATCAGGTGTTGGAATCAGGTTTTTAAATGAGTATATACTTCCACAGATGAAGAGTGTGGATAGATCAGATGGATCTTCGACGACTGAGGAGATGAAAGGAATACTAGAACTGGAGATCATGTAAATGGTGGTAGTGGTGTCCAAGGAAGAAGTCAGAGGGTGGATCTACTCAAGGACTATGATGTTAGATTCATGGGAGTGTTTGTGAAGGTCACTAAGGAGTGACCAATACTCAGGAAAGTTTGGGAAATGATGTGAATAATGACCATGTAGGTCGCAAACTGCACATGAGTGCTTAGTTTGAAGCGATTTATTTTTAATAGAAGGTGTGGATAGAACATTGACAATGTGGGTGTTGCTAGTATCGTGAAGAAGAGGCAAATCAAGACAATTATGTGTTGCATGGCCTTGGAAATCGCATAAAGCACATGAAGGAGGAGGACGTGGTTCTGTTGGTACTTTGGGTGCCTTTCCCCCAACATATTTGGGAGGAGGAGGGGCAGGAGTGGAGACATAAGCCATCATCGGTGTACCAAGAGGTGGGTGCGACATCATCTCAATAGGTTGAACGGGAGTCAACACGACTTGTGGAACCAAGGGAAGGGTAGGTGGATACAGGTACCACACGAGAATATCCAAAATGATGCCCGACAGGTTGAGAGTAGCCATGACGGGCTTACTCACAATGTCCGATGATGGAAAAAGGATGGGAATTGTGTGGACAGGTAATGAACCCAAATAATGCCACGAGGTATGTGGTTGAGGTTGCAACTTAGGTTGCGAGAAGGTTGAAACACTATTGGATGTGATAGTGCAAAAAATTTGATATATCAGTCGTCAAAGGAGGAGGTGGTAAGGACAAAAAGGTGTCTGTCATAGGAGCGTTGGAAAAAAAGCCTGAGCCAACGACAAATAGGGATGGCATAGACACATTGTGGATTGTAGTGTTGATAGTAGGAAGGATGTGTTCTGGTGTGGCTGCCCCCTTCATATCGTAGTACGTCAGCTGGTCGATGCTCATGATATTCCCATCATGAGGGAACATCAAGAGTCAAAAAATAGTAGAGGAAATGGATCACATTGCATACATATAATTGCATCCTAAGAGGAGGTTGTAATCGAGTTGGGCATTGACAACCTTAATATAAATCAACACTATTTTGCTGGCTAACTCAACAGGGACATTCTTGAGTATGCCTTGGGGTTGAGAAGCACGACCATGATAGTCACGAAGGGTGTAGAAAGAAGGTTGGAGGGTTGGGGTCTTGAGTTTCTGCCAAACAAAGGTTGACATAACACAAGTGTATGTCCCCTCATCAATGATGCATCGATGAATGACCAAATTCTGAATCGTGATTGAAACTTGGAAGGCAACGGGTGATGGAATTTGGGGTTCTCCTCGATCCAGGTCGGAATTAATCAACCTAGAATCAGAGGGATCGACGAAACCTAACATGGATAACAATGCTTTATGTTGAGAAGGACAAGTTTTGAGAACTTCTAGAGCGGACATGGCCATGGGATATTGGGCCAAGTCATCAACAATACTGTACTTAAGCGCATCTCTTGTAGTGGCATTGTTCTCCACAAGACGTAAAGGGAACAATGAGACTTTGGAAGTCCCATCCGTGGGGGGTCTCGAAAAATGCAAAGACATATCTGGAGTAGTGGAGGTAGATGCCATAGATGGGTCAACGGTTTCCGTGGTGGAACCATACTGGTTTAGTCGAGTCTAGAGGTTGACATCAGGCGATAACATCATGAGGTGATGGAAACCAGGATCAATGGTTTGAACCATAAAATTGGTTGCGGGATTTTGTGGTACCAAGGGATGGGTTGCAACCATCCCTTTATTTGGTAGGGGGTTTTGGAGCACCACAGGTGGAGGACCTAGTGGTGCTAGGTTTGATTGATTCGGAGTAGCCGCATTGGGGTCAAGTTGATTATCATTTTGGAGTAAATGGTGGATGCAATTCAAGTGAGGACACTGATGGGTATAATGGCTGCAAGTGTCACAGATGGCACACAGATGGTTAGTCTGTAACTATGGGTTCTTCCTAGGTCGAGGGGTACATTGTGGGATTCTATGCAGTGGGATTGGGTCTGTTAATAGTCAAAGCATTGGTTTTTGGCCACCTCCTTGAGGTTGGTTGTTACCCCGATTCCTACCTCTCTTATTCCTTCCCTGCCCTTGCTGGTCATTGGTTTCGGGTTTGTTAGGGAGGTTTTGTTGTGTGTAAACGTATCCTGGAGGAGCAGGAGGAGTTGGGGCCGAAGCTAGAGTAGGTTGCAAAGGTGGTGGGTAATAGGCAGGAGTAGATGGCGGTGCTGTGAAGCTGGGTGTCTGGCCATTCCATGAGTGTGCCAAACAATTCGATCCATGAACATGAGGGGCTAATGCGGGAAACACATAGGAAGTTGTGGCTTTGGATTGAGTCGTCATGCATGAAAAATCAAGGGTGTAACCTGGTTGGGAAACACTTGGGGTGGTATTGAAAGAGAGGCTAGATAAAAGTGAGGATGCTGGGTAATAGAGCTGATGAATCCATCAACAGCATGGGATGCCCCCAACGTATCTCAACCTGAGGAGCTAGCATGGGGAGAATCGGGTATAATGGTATAGAGGTAGCTCGATTGGGCGTAGATGAGATCAAATTGTTGTGCTGTTAGGATGGATTCCTCCTTTGTTTGAGGGCGCTCAAATGCAACGTCCTTGGCGATGGGGGGGATTAAGGTTTTGAGAAACCAATATAGGAATATTCTATCATATAACTGGATCTTACACAAACTACAATGGTGTCTCCATTCATGGATATGATCTGTGATATGGGTAGTTGTGTTTTATCTATAGGATAATAGAATTTGCACACCCTCATCATATTGAACGGGTAACTGGAAATACTGTAAAAACATCGAGGCTAACGAGGAAAAGTACAGTTAGGTGGCTTGAGGTAGTTCAATGTACCATTTGGACGCAACACTTGTGAGTGTGTGTTGGAATAACTGAAATCAAACAAAATCATCCATTATGTTGTTAGATGAACACCATAAGTGGAATGACATGATGTGGTTTTTGGGGTCCTCTCATGCCTTTCCCTCAAACTTAGGGATGTTTGAGGGAATTTTGTTAGACATGGGAGGCCATAATGGGTTATGACGAATGGGGTCATTGGTTAACCATTATAAGTCCGACAGGTTGAGACTAGCCATAAAAGGTAGAATAGAACCGAAAGTGGATTGGGAAAGGCCATCAACGGTGCTGGCGGAAGCGGGAATTTAGTTCCCATGTGTAACTAGGGGTGGGTAAGGTTGATTTCTGACAATAGGAGTACTTACTGGGATGGTAGGAATAAGTAGAATGGAAGTGGAAGGGGAACTGCCCCCATGCATGAATGGTGGTATGTTAGGAACCAAGGTGGTTGGAGTGGGGCCACCACTAGTGGGTAGCGAACCAGCAACAGTGTGTGCGGTGGAAAAGGGCCCACTAGGACCAGGACCTATAGGTTCGATAGTAGGGATACCATGAATGATGGGTGGAACAAACACAAGCCCACTGTCAACCTTCCCCCCTTGAAATGGTTTAGGAGGTACACCATCCATGGGGCTAAATGGGGCAGTGAACAAGGTAGGTTTAGATTGATATGAATCCGAATCAAAACCAGAGGCGGTATATGCCTCTGAATTTGGTGGTTGATGTTGAATGTGGATCTGATGGTGACGGTTCAAGGAACCGAACTGGGGGGTATGCCCCCTAAGCTTATATGAGTAGCGTGGTGGAGCTATGATAATGTGATGATGTGCTTTGTAATGAATGGAAACTCAAGAGTATCAACTGTAGGCTCAAAAACCCAACTACAACTGAGTGTGCAAAAGGAGAGCGTACAAATGGTGGCTCATAGGACAAAATAAATCTCTAAAACTGAACTACAATAGCAGGTTACAATAAGGTGATTCTACAACAAAGTGGCCATAAATCCAACAAGCAACACTACCTAGAAAGAAAATGACACACTAACATATGGGGTATGAGTGCAAGCAAACTCCTAACTACAATCTAGAGCCCCTCTCAAATTGTATCCTCAGTAGGGTGATGAAATACCAGTCAGACAATACAAAATGGAAGAACAATAGGCTAAGAGAATCCCACTACTGAGAAGGACCTCAGGGTAAAAGAGCCCTAGAAAGAATGATAGCTAGGATACCTCGTTCATGACACATTCGAGATCATTTCCCGGCACTTCACCCTTTGGTCCTCGACACTCAATATGGTTCTCGCCATGCACAAGTAGGACTGTGAAGGTTTAGCCTTCGGTACAGAATGTAGTGTGATATTCCACCCCGACTTCTGGAACCCCTTTGTTGTGGCTTACTCCCGTAGGGAGGGGGTCCCCTCAATAAACTGGTCGTGACCAAGTCAAAAATTACATGAGGATTTTGGTCCCCTTATGGACAAGAACTATGTCTCAAATATAAGTGACAGAGGGGTGTTGTTTGGATGCCTATCCCCAATGTCTTAACTTAGCTACAAGATTGTTTTGTCCTCAAATGAGGTTACAGTTTTGGTTGGAGTTAAGTTAATTTTTAAGGGTAGTCTAGGGTCATGAACCAAGCATTGTTTCTTTAGGGTGTGATATGTATGCAAATGATGTGTATAAACCCCAACAATCCTACGAAAAATATGCAACGATCTCACTACCGGGATGCACAAAATAAAATGCAGATAAATAGTAGTAAATGACAGTAAATATCACGCGAAATAAAATTTTCTTCCAGAGCTGAAATATATGCATGTAAATGAGAAGATAAGGAACTAATCAGGTGTAGGAAACACAAAGGTGGTCTCAACCATGAATTTCTACTAAAACAACTCACATACAAGGAAATTAGGACCACAAAACAAACCAGGGGGTTGTAACGGACCAGATATGGAAAAAAACAGGTCAGGAAGGGGTAAAACATAGACAGGGGGTCTAGAACAAGGATCTAAAACACCAAAAAGGACTGAAAAACTACAGGTTGCACCTGTTGGCAGAACAATTGCGATCAGGGTCGCACAGAACTGAGAAACAGTCACGATTAGGGCAGAAAAATAGTCAAAAGACTCAAGTTGCACATAACAGATGATTAAGTATGACAGGTCACCCAAAATTGAGTCACGGTAGCGACTGGGGTCACTCCAGAAGCCAGGATAAGCGTGATCTAGATTTCTAGTCCATGTCACACTTATCAAGGTAAAATGCGTGACATGGGTCACACTTATTGGGAAAAAAGGTGTGACTAGGTCACAGCTTTCAATCGAATAAGTACGACTTAGTCAAAACTGGAAATTTTTAGAAAAATAGTTGTTGGCTTGGGCCAGTGGGGAAAACACTGGTTCAGATCTTCTGTGAGAGGGTCATATCTATGATTAATAAAGGCAACAAAGGAGAACAAACCAATAGAAATACCCACAAAAACAAAGATTCGTATGGATCGACTAATGAGAGCCGACACTTGAAAACCAACATAAAAAGGGTTGCTGACATGTTAGGGGATGGTTCCACCGTGAAAGTATTCATCGTGGGAGCCATCTATTTCCAAAATAAATGCAAAATTCTCATTGAAAATGCTCAAGGGGACACCTACTGTAAGGGTAGGAAGTATTAAATCCACCACACCACCCACCTCCACCACCACACAGAAGGACCACCACCCGCCACAAAAGGATCAATCATTTCCGCAGGAGATGCAAGAACCAACATCATAAAATTCCTCCACCCCACTAGGAATCTGAGCATGACATGGTGAATATCAGTTCAACCTCCTCCATATAGCTCCTGAAAGTTCGTCACCCCAAAACAATGGTCATCATTGCTGCCACAGTGGACTATGGGTCGTTGTGGAACGAATCCTACTCTACACCAAGAAGGAGCACAACCTTCATCTCTCTTAGATGGTCATTTCCTAAATCCTCACTATGAAAGAGAGCGGCTAGGGATGAAACTCTAGCCACAAAAACACCAGATCAGTTCGAATCTCAAAACCTCGTTTCCTTGCATCCTTGGCTTCCTCACTTTAGGACCTGTGAACATTTTGTATAAAACATGAAGAATTAAATTGGGAGAGTGAAAATTTATGTGTAATTGATTCAATTTCCCTAAATGAACATAAGATTTTAATAAGAAATCCTCTTTTATTTAATGGAAATAATTTAAAATTTATATTTTAAGAAGTTATAGCCAGGATGAACAACAATGTGGTATAAAATGAGAGCAATTTGTTTTTCAAGATGATTTTGCTCTATATTGACAAGGCAATTTAGGATATAGGATACTCCATTTATTCTTAAATATCTTGGCCTAGTATTCTTAGCATAGTGTATTTTACAAAAAATCATAGAAATGAAACAAAATTACAAAACATAAATGTGTACTTGGTTAAAAGTAGGCACACTTGCTCATATCATCACTCGAAGCTTTATTTAAGGTTAGTAATTCCTATTTATCTATCTTCATACCCTCCTAAAATTAGTGGATAGTTTCTTCTTCCTTGATTTTGATGGGAAAAGTGTCAACTACAGTATTCATATTTGTCATTGAATATATGAAAAATCCTTGTTGAGAGATATCGCCATTGCTTTGAGCTTGGAACATTCTTCCTTTAAGTCTTCTATTTTCCTCTTTTGTTTGACTAGAATGTCCATAATAATAGCGTTTTGAGAGGCCTATTGATGTTCTAATTCATTTTCTTTGGTGTTGATTGAGAAAATCGACATTCGATTACCATTTATTAAATCCTCTTTCCATCTTAGAAACCATCAATTTTCCTAGATATCCTTATGATAGTTTGAGGAATGGTATGATCCATGGCTACTTGTAGCTCACTTAGAATGGAAACCGACAAACTCCCAATTCAAACATGAACCAATAGAATAAGAACCTACATGCAAAATACATGGATTAGATCCTAGCTAGCCACTATTGACTGTGTCCCTTTCCATTGGCCCAAGAGTCAAATTAAAACACAAATTCCTTCAGGGAGGAACTAGTTCTAGGTGGTTTTCTAAGAATGCTTCATAAAACCCATAATAAATAGAATTTGCATAGGCATCATGTCCATTACCATTGAGAATCCCAAGGCATATGTAAACCAATGTCAAACAAAGATGAGAAGGTTGAGCTTGACTTATCTTCTTGCATAGAAGCAACTGAGCATGCCCTCTTGTAACATGAATCCCATATTCATCATTCCCCTATTAACCTATGGCTTCAATACTCTAGAGTTGATGGAGCAGAGGCATGTGTGGAATCAGGACAATGCTTAATGCTCTTATCTTTTTTGGAAGTGGGAATTAATGTCATTGCAATGTGTCCTTGCCATGCAACAATTGTATCAGTGGACAAATAACTTAGGGGATATGATTGAAAATGAACTCCACATTTTTTAACAAAGAACCTTCCTCAAGCCTTGAGGCTTGATTGGATAATCAATCTACTTATGGATTTAATGCTCTTAGAATATGGAAGAATTAGTCGTCATCAAGCATTTGGATTTCCCTTCTTATGCTTTCAATTATGCTTGCAAGAGTGTCATTTTTTGAAGGAGAGTTGTTGTTTAGATGTTAGATAAGAACCAAGGGGTATCAAAAGACAAACACGATTTTTGTATTTGATGCATTTTCTATCTTTATACCTTGAAGAAAACATAAGGCTCTACCTAATTGTTTGTTTCCATTCCTAATCCCCAAGCAACGTTTATTTCCTGAGTTCCTTTGAGATCATAGATGATCCCTCTACCCTTGCCACTTCTAATTGACAATACTTGTTGCTAAGATGTTCCCATCAATTAACTAGAACTATTTCAATTTAAATAAGCAAATGTTATTGAACAACATTTACAATGCAATTAATATGTAATAGTTAATAGAAAACTGTCACTAGCCATTGTTTTCCTTATCCTCTACAATATTTTGATTCATTTTCAATTTTATATTAAAAAATTAACGACAACAATGCCTTGATGGAGAAATCACCTCGTCACAATTACATTAAAGAATACATAACTTATATGCTTAGAAACAAAAGGGCCCATCAGAAAAAATTAGAGAGCTAAAAACCTCCATAATAGTATAGTTGAAATAACTAATCCTAAACACGTACCCAGATGTTGATTAGGAAAATTTTGGTGTTAATCACTTTGATCTCTCGAAAAGAGTGATAAAACTTCATAAAATCTTGAAATTAAACACCAAAAGTTGTGCTGCTTACTTGAAGTTACAATTTGTTGCAGCAAGAGCATTCATATTGGTGCTTCAAATGGAAAATCAATACTTCAATTGCATGAGTGAATACGAGCATATCATACTTGCAATGCAACTCCATCATGACACAATTTACCTCCTTTTCCATGCTATAGGTTTGTATAAAGCTCAACACTTTATTAATATGATGCCTAATGCGTGGGCATATTTGCTTAGAGCCTATAAAGTACATGATGATATAAAGCTAGGAGAATATATAGAAAATTGCCTTTTTGAGCTGTTTCAACTTGACAGATGATGCATCTTATGTGTTTCTTTTGGATAGTTTGTAGGTGGGATGACATTGAAAAAATAAGGAAATGATGCACCTTATCTGTTTATTTTGAATAGTTGGTAAGTGGGACGGTATTGAAAAAAATAAGGAAGTGATGCATCTTATTGGTTTATATTGAATAGTTGGAAAGTGGGATGGCATTGAAAAAATAAGAAAATGATTAAACATAAATCCAACCTAAACATATTTTGAATTGATCCTAATAAACAAGTATATATATATATATATATATATTTTTGTTAATAAACACATGTATATATATTTTTATTTAAATAAGTTATTTTAAATTTAATCCAAAATGAGCATGCTCTTCCCTTACCTAGGGTTTACCTATATAATTATTGGCCATATTAAATATTATTGATAGGGTAAATAACTATATAATTATGAGAAAGTAATATTCAAATATATTACTCACGTGAGTGGGTAAGAGTGAATCAAACTTCCTTCCAAATTTACAAAAGATGAGTTTGCCTTTTTAAACTATATGCACCTGATTATAACAAAATATAATACTATAAGGCACCTGAGTGGGCCTAATGGTTAAGAGGTTGTGTTATTTCCAAGGAGGTCACAGGTTCAAAACCGGCGGGGTAGGGATGCTTAATAGCCCGTTGTGACAAGGTTAGAAGGGTAGCCGACCCCTGGGATAGGTGCCCACCTCCGTGGATGTGGTACCGGGACGTCTCGGCCCCTGCTAAGTCACAAGTTTCTGGTATATCTGACTTGCGGGCTGTTGGATATATCCTTGGGAGGTTGCTGTTCCCATGGTAAAAAAAAACAAAATATAATACTACATGATGACAAAACTTGCATTGAAATGAGAAAAGAACGTATTCTTATTACATTTGAAAGTAACATCAAATGCGTTGAAACAAAGGCCAAAAAAGTGGGGTAGAGAGGGAAGAAAATTGCTTTAGATGGTGAAACTTACCTTTATAAATGTTACCCAAAGAACGACGAAATATTTATTTAAATTCAAATTCTCTCAAATATATTTTATTTAAATTCAAATTCTCTCGGAATAGAAACTTAACTTAACTTTTATAAAAACAAAAAACTCATGAAAGGCTAACATGATGAAGATGATAAACATCCCATAAGAGGTGTGCTAAGCAATCGTGATACTTATTGGCATACTATGGATGATTGTGTGGCGTGTATGGTTTTATAGTGTCATTTTAGAAAATTTATTTTTATATACATATGATTGAGATTTTAATAATAATAAATAGTTTTTGAAATTTATTAGATTGATTGAAATTTTAATAATAATAAATATTTAATTCAAATAGTTAATTTATTTTATTGTTTTCTAAATTTTAATTATAATATATTTTTTAAATAGAATGTTATTTAGAATGTATTTTTTTAATGTATTGTTTGTTATTTTAATTTGTTTTGAGAATTGAGAGAATTTTATTGATATTTGAAGTAATGATATGAAGTCTCTCATTTTTAATGTTAATATCTTATACTTGGCATCTAAAAAATAGTTTACACAAAGTGTATGTATATGCTATTAATGTGATAATGACAAGGTTATGTGCTATATAATGACCAAACTTGCATTGAAATGTGAAAAACCCAACATTTTACAGTTGGAAATCATAATATCCTTGTATGTGATCTGAGTGCCCAGGCGCACGACGAGGACAACCGTTCGATTGAATGAATCGAGTATTGTTATGGCTGAAGCATATGAAAAACAAGCGAAGTAGGAAATACACTACACGCAGAAACATACACACATACACAAACAATATGCAAGAGTTCGAACCAATCTCTGTTGTTTCATTATTGTTCTATTACTTGCTTAATACTCTGCTTGTATATTACAATAATGTACATGCTTATATAGAGTGTTGAGAACGCTTGGGTTGTCTTCCTGTTACGTTCAGCTACAAGAAGTTGGAACGGTTCAAAAGTTCAAATGTTACAAACGACTGGAAGAGAGAGAGACAATCCGTCGTAGTTGTGTCGATCGTTGGTGTCGGCGATGCATGTCGAGGCGTTGGACTTGTCGAGGTTCGGACTTTTCAGTCGACGATGGATGTCGAGGTGCTAGACTTGTTGAGGTTGTGTCGAGGTTTGGACTTGTCGAAGTCGATGCTGAACCTATTGAAGTCGATAAATGACGCCAATTGCTGGGTGGATCATTCCTCCTTCCTTAAGAAACAATGGTCCCCATTGTTTGCTAGTATAGATGAGGAAACTTGTTGGTGAGTTCCATAGTAGAGTACCGCTTTCCTTGTGTTGGGAGCTTCCCAGCTTTAGCCACCTAAAACAAAGGAATTGTGTTCATCCTTGTATGGCGTATGCGTCGTCCCAAAATGGTGTCGCAAGTAAGAGGCTATTGAATATCTAGAGGGATGTCTTTGGGTTCTGCTGTCTGCAAGTATTTCTGTTCCAACAGTGGTGCATGGTATGGTTGAAGTAGATCCACATTATATACTAGAAGTAGACCTAAGCATGAAGGAATGTCGAGCTAAAAAGCATTTTCTCTAATCTTCTTAAGCATATTGTACGGACCATATCACAAAGGGTTCAACTCTCTGTATGGACCAGTGAAGCGTTCCTTCTTGAGATGCAACCAAACTTGATCCCCAATTTGAAATGAATGAGGAGTACGATGCTTATTTTGTCGAGCCTTAGCTTTCACATTAGCTTGTTGCAACATTTCCTGTGCTTGTTTTTGGATCTTGTAGATTTGGTGTCGAAACATCAATGCTTTTTGAACTTCTTGTCGATCAGAGTCAGTGTCATTTGATTGTGTCGAGGAACTAATCAAGTGGATGGGCACTGAAGTTTGAAATAAATAGACTTGTGTTGAGCACAATTGTAACTATGTTGTATATATGGGAGACTTTTATCCCATGTTCGATGATGCTTGTGGTTGTACATGCAGAGCAGCTGTTCTACCAAGTGATTCACAACTTCCGTCTATTTGTCTGTCTAAGGATGGAAAGATATTGATAAGGAGAGTCTCATGTCGAGTTGTTTCTAGAGAGTATTCCAAAATATGTTGACAAATATGGCATCTCTGTCAGAAATGATGGTCGTTGGTAGGCCATAATGTTTCCAAACATGTTTGAAGAAGAGCTAAGAAATTTGTTGTGTTGTCATAGTCTTCTTGCATGGAATGAGAATAACCATCTTGGAAAATATGTCGACTACTACTAAGATCGCGTCATGCTGATGTTTGGTAGTAGGATATCCTGTCAAGTAGTCCATAGAAATATATTCCCATGGTCGAATAGGAACCGATAAAGGCATGTAAAATCCTTGCCATCCATTCAACGGTTTAGCAATGGCACAAACCACACATGATCGAATGTAATTGTTGACATCATATTCAAGTGAAGGCCAATAAAAATACTTTTGGAGGATGACAAGGGTCTTTGCTACCCCAAAGTTTCATGCAGTATTATTGTAGTGCGTATCCCAAATGAGCTTCTGTTAGTGCTCACTTTTTGGTACACAAAGTTGTCCAAGCTTGTATAGCAAGGTGTCTTTCAGGAAGTAGTCGGTAGTGGACAACGGGTCGGTTTGAAGTTATCGATAAATTGCAGAAAATTCGCAGTCTACCAAATACAATTAAGGCCAAGTAGTGGTGTCATAGCCCTGTATACTCATCACTATGAAAAGTAGAGTAATGGGTGGTTGAATGAGACAATCGACTATGGAATTGTCTTTACCATTCTGATACTTAATTACCAACAAAAATTGTTATAGGTAATTAATCCACTTGATTTGTCGAGTTGTTTGTAACTTCGATTGGGACAAGGCGAACTGTAAAGGCTTGTGGTCAGTAAGAATGAACGTTTCCTTCCCAAGAATGTAATGTATCCATTGGTTAAGGGCTTGCATAGTGGCATAAAGTTCCCGTTCATACGTTGAATACCTTCCGATGGTGTCATTGAAAGCTTCGAAATGAAAAGTGATTGGGTGATAAAAATGAGTGATCACTACGCCTAAAGCATAGTCCGATGCATCTGTCTCAATCTCAAAAGGTTGATGCAAATCATGTAACACAAGTAATGGTGCAGTACAAAGTTTGTGTTTGAGCTTCTTAAAAGCTTATTGTTGTGTTGATGTCCATTTGAAAACAATTTTCCCATTTCCCTTAGCTGATTGATTCAAAGGCCAGGCTATGTGACTGAAGTCGAGTATGAATCATTGATGAAAATTCTCCAAACCAAGAAAACTTCTTAGTTCATAAATGTTTTGAGGAATGGGCCAATCTTGGAGGATTTGTACATTTCCTGGATCGATTTGAATGCCTACAGAGTCGATTACATACCCCAAATATTTGATGTTGTTCATCGCAAATGAGCATTTGTCCATGTTCAAATAGAGTTGATGTTGTTAAAGTGTGTCGAGGACTTTTCAAAACTTTTGGACATGTTCTTCCCATAATCGACTAAAAATCAAGATATCATCTAGGTAGACAATAACACACTTGCCAATGAAAGGTTGAAGAATGTCATCCATATATCACATGAAGGATGCAAGTGCATTGGTTAAACCGAAATGCATGACTAACCATTGAAACAATCCTTCCTTTGTTTTGAAAGAAGTTTTCCATACATCGGTGGGCTCGATCGGAATTTTATGATATCCTGACTTGAGGTCAAGCTTAGTAAAGAACTTAGCACCTTTCAGACAGTCGATGGGTTCATCTATCCTTGGAAGAGGGTATATATTCTTCACCAAAATATTGTTGAGTTCCCGATAGTCTATGCACATATGCCAAGTCCCATCTTTCTTTGGAACGAGGATGAATGGAATTCCACAAGGACAGTAGTTGGGTCAGATGTCGCCTTTATTGATTAATTCTTGAATCTGTCTGTGAATCTCTTCATTCTCGATAATGGATCCTCTGTAAACAGATGCGTTAGGTAATGAAGAACCAAGAACAAGTTCAATGGAGTGTTTTACCCAGCAATGTAGAGGTACTTCGTTTGGGTCTTGAAATACATTCTAGTATTCATTAAAATATTGTTGATCTGCTGCTGTTGTTGGGAGCTACATTGGTCGGTGAGCTGAGTAGTTTCTCCAATCCTCTGGGAATGCTGAGGTTTAACCATGATCAATCTGAATCTTTGAGCATGATTCATGAGATTCTTTGTTGGTTTAGCAGATATCATTGCAACTGTTGGTGCAGATCGTCATTTCGGTATGCCATACTATTGGTTTCATATTTTGACAATTAGCTTCTGAGGCCATGACTGATAACTCCCATGTTGATCCCATAAGTAAGGTTTTCCAAATAAGGTGTCAGGTATGGAAAGTGGTGCCACATCACAAATTATTTTATCTTCAAAATTCTTAATGAACTTAGGTGATTCTGCATTGTCAGGTGATCCTTAGTTCATGTCCATCCTTCATCCAACCAATATTATAAGGATGGGGATGTGGAGTGGTGACAAGTCCTAGTTTCTTCACAAGATCTTCAGAAACAAAGTTCTTCTGGATACCATTATCCACAATAAAATGTAACGGATTATTTTGAACCCATGTTTGTGTATGGAACATACGCTCTCATTCCTCCTCATCGACGGTAGTCGAGGATGTCGGAGTGGTCAATGTTGATGTCAAAAGGGTCGATGCTTCTAGGTCATATTCTACTAGGGTTTTGTTGGACAAGTTGGAGGTCATGAGCCTTTCATTCAGATGTATCATGCCATGATGAATTGTGGCAATCACCCCATTTTTCGGTAGAGGGTTGTTTTCTATGTTTCCTTTTTTCTTTCTGAGAGTGATATTTTCCATGGTCTAGCTTTGGAGGGGTCAGTTGAGAAGGTTGTCTTGAATTCTTAGAGTCAGCTACTAACTTCTTGTCAGATGTTTGACCTTTCAGCTTGGTCACAAAACATGCTTTTCCTTTCTGTTTAGATTTAAGCTTACTAGCATAGTGGAATGCATCCGTAAGCTTACTAACAGTTATAAACTCCATCTCTTGCTGAATGTATAGGGACAATCTACTGACGTACTTTAAAACAATAAAATTCTCTTCTTAGTGAATGCTAAGTCTCGCCATGAGTCAATAGAAATCATCGGTGTAACTCTGCACGGAATGGTCTTTTGATTTCCTTATTTGTTGCCACTTATTATACTGTTGTTCAATGTACTTGGGCAGGTAGAAATCCTTCCGGACATACTCGACAAATTTCTCCCATGTATCTATGTGGTCTTCGTCTTTCTCCATATTTGTTGATAGATTCTCCCACCAGCAGTGCGCAGAGGCTAACATCTTTAAGAATTCAATGGTGATCTTTTCAGCTTTCGAGAGTTGATTCATAGAGTAATAGGATTCCAGTTGTTGTGCCCAATTGCCTACAGATTCCGCACCAATCTTTCCTTCTAGATTCAGTATGTCCAAATTGATTTTCACTTTGAATGGACCGACTTTGTCAGAGTTGGATCTCATCGAGGATCCTTCTGAGGTCGAGGCGAATCGTGTGAGAATCTCATTGAACTAGGTGAACATTTCGATTCACAGTCGAGCTAGTGCTTTCTCTATGAGTTGCTTTGTCTCGTCAGTTGCATGTCTATTTTTTGTTTCTTTAGCCATCTTCGATCTAGTGGTGCGAGTAGGTGGATACTTTTAATTCAAAGGTAGTGTTTGCTTGGATTGTTGAGTTTGCGAGTGTTTTCAAACATGAATAAGTCAGGTAACCTCGATAGAAGTGTTTACACACGACTTAAGCATGTATAAGATCTAAATATGATCTCATATCAATGATCTGGGTGCGTAGGTGCACGACAAGGACAACGGTTCGATTGAATGAATTGAGTAATGCTATGGCAGAAGCATATGAAAAACAAGCGAAGTAGGAAATACACTACACACAGAAACATTGACACATACACAAACAATGCGCAAGATTTTGAACAAATATCTGTTGTTTCATTATTGTTCTATTATTTTCTTAATACTCTACTTGTATATTACAATAATATATAGAGTTCTAAGAATGCTTGGGTTGTCTTCCCGTTACATTCAGTTACAAGAAGTTGGAATGGTTTGAAATTTCAACCATTACAGATGAATGGAACACAAATAGACAATTTTTCATAGTTGTGTCTATCACTGGTGTCAATGATGCATGTCGAGGTGATGGACTTGTCGAGGTTGTGTCAAGGTTCGGACTTTTCGGTCAATGATTCATGTCAAGGTGATGTACCTATCGAGGTCCAGACTTGTCGAAGTTGGTGTTGAACCTGTCAAAGTCGAAAAACAATGCCAACTGTTGGGTGGATCAGTATGTATCTAAAGGGATATCAAGTGCAAAAACAAATCAAAGCATTGATTGAAATAGATGTAACAAATGTAGGACAAACAAGGAAAAACATTAACAAAAATTAGGATGCAAAGTTGCTTATATAAAACAAAGTTAGATTGTATACAAAGTGGAATCACTAACTATTTAAATGAGACCCCTAAGTGTTGGATGAGACTTTGTTACACCACCATTCAATCACCTTGCATGTACAACATCTCAGTGAATTCAATGATTTTTTTGTCAACTGTCATAAAACAATGGATTGACTAGTCTAGCAATAGTTTCAATATTATTAAGGACATTTTTGTTATTTTTGTACATGTTGCATTTATTTTTATGTTCTATTCTATTTGAAGCAATAGGAATATCCTAAATGAAAGTAAAAACCCTAGCTTGTTAAGGCCGCACCTAAATCCTTTGTTAGGTTTAGTTAATGTCTTACAAAGCATAGGATCTAATGGTTCCCATACTAGGCCTACTTACTGTCCATAGAAAGTGTTACTTTGTTTCATAGAAATCCCAATGAGTACACTTATGATCAACCCTCTAATATTGTTTTGTTGGGAAATATTCCTTCTAGGCATATTTCTATTTTATAAACCAATAAAAATACATAATTTGATAGCGTTTGCTGAAATTTCCTTCCATATGTCGAATACTTGAGTGGTTTCAATAAAAATAAACTGATTCATTAGGCAATCGAGATTGCCCACTTACATTTCTTCATTAGCTTATTGGGAATGGCATCTATTCAATCCAAACATGAGCTGGATCCATTAGATAAATGAGCGTGTTATTTTTATCCCTAACTATATATGGAGAAATCATTTGAATTATGTTTATTGTTCTCAATACATTTCCTTTTCGATCCCAATCTTGATCTTGAACCTTGAAACCCTTTGAAAGATACCCCTTTTACTATCGTTGGACCCTGCTAGGTTTTGTTTCCAAGTCCTTGAAAATATTTTGTGCAATCCTTCATGCAGTGTTAAGCAAACCCCCTAAATGAGTGAAAGTGCGTTTTATCCAACTCTCTACATATTTACTAATTTGGGATTTGTTGCTCTTTGAAGATTAATGAGATTTCACTTCTTTGTGAATTTTGAGAACTATTAACAATTTGTTTCCCCCATTCTTGAATTTCATTTTGTTTAAGTGGACTCTCTCTCTCTCTGACATGGGGATAAATGGTAAACAAAAGTTATCCAGGACATGCTCACCTTTTCCCCAACAACTTTACTAGGAGTGAGGACCCCTATATTGGAATCTGTGTGTGGATTTACCAACAACTTTACTTATGTAATTTATAATACACAAGTAATTATTTATATGTATCGTGATGAATTCTAATTATAATATTGATTTAAAAAAGATTGGCTAAAAAATAGTTGAACCAATTTTTTTATTTGATTATCATAATTTTAAATATTTAGGGTTCATTGTCATATTTGTATTAAAATTAAAAATATTAAGAATTATTAGTTGATTAATGATATGGTAGAGACATATTCTTTTAAAAACAATATTATCAATGTAAAAAAGGATGTTGACTATTTCACTTAAAGTAGACCTAGTGCAACCTATTTCTTTCAAACATGCCTCTAATTTGTTAATATAAATGCATAAAAAATAGAGAATAAGAAACAACCTTGTTAAACTCTAATTAAATTATGTAGACTATTGTAGAATATTCGTTAGTTTTAATGTTTGGCCAAAATAATTGTAATATTAATTTTAAGGTTATTATAATAGATAATCATTAAAAATTAACATATCATTTACAGAATTACCCAAACCTATTTAACTAATATACGATACATTCTATGTTGAATATCCTCTTCTTTAAATACATTCATCTTACTTCAATTTCTATATATACAAACTCACTTGATATAAGAAAACACCATTTAGAATAAATGAAACAAGAAGAAACACTAGGTACTAGTAATGTGACTATGACTATTGTTTACATTCTTTACTTCAAATGAATGGACTACAAGGTTCCAATGCCTAAGTTTTAAGAGAATAAAATATCTTCATTCAAACCGTGTGAAAGTCTAAACCGTGATTTTTTTTTTAATTAAAAAGTTAAGTTAAACTACCCATTCATGTAGTCCTGTCCAAGTTTCCAAGTTTATTTTTAATGATCTCAAACACTTTAGGATTCACTATTGATATTTTTTAAACTCCATTTTATTAAAAAATCACATCACACTACAATATGGTATTTACATCCTCTTTACAAGGCAACTAGATAGCATGCAAAGGTTGAGCATCACAGTAACTAAGATGTGTCAATTAGTTAGTATGCAAAATTGGAATAACCTATTTACCTAACCATTTGCACCAATGGGACGACCGGCAACGTCGGATGTGACCGCTCACGCAAGCCAGGTCGTCCTATCGGTGCAAATGGTCGGGTAAGTAAGTTACTCCTGCAAAATCTAAGATTGAAACAGGATAGAACTGGGAGGCATAAGGTATCATAGGGCTCTTGCTTGCTTCAATTACGTTGTGTCAATTGCAGGCCCGGGATTTACATGTTTGGTAAGAATGTGAAATGAGTACGTTTGTGAATTATTTTAATGTTAAACAATAGTGATCAAATTGGGACTGATTCGTTTGGTTCGATTGAATTATTAGTTCAGATTCAATTTGCTGGGAAGCGAGTTTGGAAAATAGTAGGAATTGTTTGTAAGATCTCTCTGGAATGTTTATTTTTGACAACAGACAGTCCAAGATAGCATGTTAGGAAAGATCACATGAATAATTTTGAAAGTATTTCATTAATTTCAAAAGGTGCGTGAGAGCAGACTCTAATGACTTTGTATGAGTTCGGTAATAATTCATTAATTTTAGAAGTTGCATAAGAAGAACAATTTCTGACAACTTGTATGAATTCGGTGGTTGTGGGGTTTATAAGGGGAATTTTTTCAGTTGAAGGCTTTCCCAACCGTCAATCAATCATTTTTCCTCTATAAAGATCTTACAAAAATATATATTTTTAATGAATTTTATGATATATTTAATTGAAGCACAACCAATTATCTTGGAGATATTTGAATGTGGATTTATTGATGCTTTGAATTGCTACATGTTTAGTTTCAATTTGAGCTTCTTGGATGTGGCACAATGCTTTATGTCATAATACTTCTTTCTACCCCATTGATGACTTTAATTTGTTTTATCATGTGATCTTTTGCTTTGCGACTTGAGCTTAATTTTGTTGAGGGTGTCTCAATATATCTTTGTTATCAAAATCTCATCGTGAATCTTTTGCATATTTTCCTAGATCCATGTTTACCTAAATTCCAATAACCAAATTTTAGTCTTAATGATTCCATCTTGCAAACAAAGTTAAATAAAGTAAATATAATAATAAAACTAAAGTAAATTAAAGTAAAAGAAATGAAATATTATAACAAATTTAATCTAAATCTAAATTAAGCCTATTAAAATTATATTAATTTAAAGAATAAACCTAACTAAGTACTCAGAATAATATAAAATCAATTAAATATTCTAATTTTTAGCTAACCCAAGAATTAATTCCTATGTTACATTAAGTTTCTTAAACTTAAAATGGAATAAAGTAAAAGTTGAAATGAAACAAAATAAATAAATAAACTAACTTCACCTAAATCCCCCTACTATGACAACCTCCATCCCTTGTGAAACACTTGTATCCCACTACCCTTAAGACCATGTCTGCATGATGCTTCTCCTAAAATATTTAACATATGAAAGACACGTGCCCTATTCAAAGCCACTACTTTTATTAAATCACCCTCGACCTTATATAAAGTTTACATGTGTGCATACCTATTCCTTTGAGATTTCAACAATAACCACTTCAAAATTCCAACATTAACCTTTTTAAAATATTACATGACATCCCTATGAGCCCTATGCTTGGTTTTTTTATAAGAATTGAATTAGAATTATATGGGAAAAGTGAGTGCCACGTCAATTTCTTTTTGTTTTCTTGTGTTCCCACTTCTACCATTATACCAAACTCTTTGAGGTCCTCTCTCATTTAAAAATCTATTATAAAACTTAGAGACATGGTGAAGTTTTATTGTTGGATTTGTGTTTTATATAATTTTATGTATGTGTATTGGTTTTTGTAATTAATCATATAATATTCATGAGAAGGTTCCTCTTACTTCTGGTTGAGGGTTCATTTATTTGGGTTGGCCCATATGATATGATACCATAGCTATTATCACTTTATATTAAATTATGTTTTGTAAGTATGCTCCACTGATAATATATTTTTGATAAGACATTGAAATATTTTAAGATTTATACACAAGAATTACCATTGAGGAATACATTTGTGACCTAGAAGGAGGTGTGGTCGTTCCTGTCTCTAAATTGAATAAAGAAGGATAGAAATCCACATTAAATCAACTACTATAAATTTCTCCAAAAGGTGCAAAATAATGTCGAAGGTAAAATTGAATAAACATATAAATTGACATTAAATATAATTGGGATTTAAATTTTTTATGTTGAGTTAAGTTAGTAACAACGTTACAACTTTGGTTGTAACTTATTATCTTATTAAAATCACAATTAATTATAAAATATATTGAATTAAGTTAAAATAAGAGATGATCTAGGCTCTTAGTATGTTTGAGGGCATGTCTCAAAGAGGCATAGTCTCATGGAAATCAATTATAATGAGTTATGTGCAAAGAAAGAAGTGTAATGAGGTCAATAAACTCTTTTGTCAAAAGGGTATTCGATGTAGTAAAACTTAATATAGGCACACCTGAAATCCTTTTATATGAGTGGGTCCACTTAGCTTCTTTGTAACATGGTACAGAGATCCATTTACTTACTAATAAGTATATTTGATATCTACATGATTTCACTCCCAAATTTCCACAAGTAAATTAATAATGGGAATGTTCATTAGAACATTTTGTCTTGTAAGCCCTCTCTGGTTTTATATTCCATAATGTTTTAGGTGTGATCCATTCAGTTTACTCTTCTTTTTTGAAGCTACCAGTAGGAGGAAGATCTTAATCTTCTTTCCAACCACATGTAGCTTATGATACCTCCTAGTGAATTGGTCTATGTTCCATGCCACCAACCCATATCAATACAACTGGGTGGATCAATGTTATAAAGAAAAAATGAGTAAAATATACTCACAACACTTAAGTGACCATGTAACTAGTCTATTTATATGTTATACAATCAAGTTGTGTTTGTGTACATTATAACATTAAGAAAGGATTTTAACCATTGCATGACGATTAACTTTGTAACTGAATAAGCATGCCATTAAGATTACAACTATGTACTAAATATCCTCCCATCATCATCAATGCAAACCCAATATTTATAGGCCAGTAACCAATGAAATCAAAATGAGAGTAGATTTCAAGGAAGCACATGACTTTATTAGCTAGAACTATATAATAGATTTCACCTCTCATTGTCATATGGTTTGAATTGAAAATATTCTTAAAACTATGTCTGCGTCTCTGATTCATGATTTTGGATGAAAATTTTAAAGGCTGCCTCTTTGGTTCTGTTGCAGCTGCAACTATTTTCCCCGAAATTTTTTATTTTTACGGTCCCCCCTTATTCTTTTAGTATTTAGACAGTTTAAGGATTTCCACGATTTTACCAAAGTTTTCCCTTGGCTTATTGTTCTAAAAGTTTTGAGTTTTTGTTTGTGTGTATCGGCTACTTAGTCAAGTAGCTTTCTGATGCATCAGATGCACAGTTGACTACCATTCTGGTACGCCCATCGGGAACCTTCCAAAGTTTGATCCTATGTATCAAAATTCGTTTCATCTATGGTCTTGGAGACAGTTTGTTGATTTTCCAGAAGTCTAGTATGAAGCATCTTCGATGAGTTGGGTCTTTTTTGATTATCTTTCTCTGATATCCAATTAAGTTGTCGATCTCATTTTTGGCTGTGTATCTGGGAATGAATTGAAAGTTTAAGGGTTTCGCCAGTCGAAATTGCAAAGATCTAGTGATGAATTTATCCACAACTTCACGATGTCCTCGCTGATACCGAGATAGGTTAGCGTTTCCATCTTCCGATGTGGTTCTCCCATTCGATGTACCGGTGGAAAGAGCTGAGTCGATCCGATACTGTGGATTTTCACAAGGTTATCCCTCTGACTATGGGTTAGTTTTTCTTTCCCGCCAACTTTAACTGATTACTCTCGCGGTAGGGCTTATAAAGCCATAGAGTTGGGATGAGGTCTCATTATTACCATGAGGGTTATCCAGTGGAGTCCGCGTAGCTGTCGATTCACATGTACGAATTTTTCGCCAGCAGAGGTTGTTTCCTGTCCATGTCACCCGCCAAGTAGGATTCGCTCATTTTTTTTTATATGCTCAACATTATTGTTTGTTTTCGACTACATGTATTGATGAGGTTAGGTATTTTCCTGCGGGGGTTTTTGTTTTGAACAATAGTGGTTTTATCTTTACTTAAGGTTCAACCTGTTTATTTGTGAGCGTCTTTTCATTTCGTTGGTTATTTTTCTCGCCCAGTCTCTGTGTGACCATGAGTGTACCTTTGACATTTGTTTGGGAAGTAAGGGCAGGGTGCAGAAAAGAATTTTGTCATCTGCACCGCCCCTTTTATTCTTGCGTCGTTTTAAACCCTAGTCTGCGCGACCCTGTATTAAGAGACGATGTATTCCCGTGGGATGTAGGAGAGGTACACAAATGATCAGGGGTTTTCGGGTTTTTTTTAGTGGTCTACAGTTTCAGGATTTGTGTTTTTTCCTCAGTCAGGTTTGTTACCCAAAGGAGCAAAGTGGTTGTGAAGATCTAGAGTTTACCCTAACAGAGGTTTTCACAGGCTAGGGCAGATAGGTTTTGTCGGTTTCTTGCTGTTGCTTCTCATACTAAAGCTTATTTATTTGATAAAAGAAGTTATTAGGCATGCATATTTATGGGATGGTAATATTCTTATTGTTTTTATTTCTTTTTGCAATACATAGCTTGATAAAGGTAAATAGACTAAAATCATGTTGCATGATTGCTGTAGGGTAATTATCAGCACAACAATATGCCGCGAAAGCAGAAAAAGAAGGCCCAAGCAAGTGATGAAGAACCAGAAGTAGAGATAGTAACCAACGTTGAGGTTATTTATGAAGATACTAAATCCACTACTAGAGTTGAGCCGGAGTATAAATGGGGAGAGATATACAGAATGATTTCAAACCAGAGTGTTCTAGAAGCTGGGTTTGAAGATATGCCTATATATGCAAACATTGAGAGACCAACCATTATGAAAGTGGCTACCAAACTTGAACTTTTCCCATGTTCAGAGGTGATAGGGTGGATTCTGTTTAGGGCAGATGTAACAAGGATGATACTATCCAATACTGAGAGGCAAGGTTATGCTACATATAGCCCAGCCTATGTGTCTATGGCTTATAATTTACCAACACCACAAACCTATATGACTGAAAATTGGTTAAAGGAACTAAATCTAGATATGGTGGAAATAGTTAAGAAGATGATGATCCCAGGTAAAAAAATTTGTACAAGGCCTTCTGGAGAGTACGAGACATCAACCCCCCACACTCCATACAGGTTCATTGCTTTGATGCTAAACATAATTTTTGGGAGGGATAATGGAAAAAGATTTAAAATAGGTTGGGAACCAATGATAGTTTTTGTCGCCACCCAAGGTACAATCTTTAATTGGGAAAATATAGTGTCGAACAGTCTTTCAGCTTGTATAAGTGCAGCATTGGGAGGAGTGTCCCAAAAGAAGATAGAATTTTACATGAGTTCGATATTGATTGATTGCATTCTATGTGCTCAGCCCTTCCCAGCATTAAAGTGCCAATGGGATAAGGACAGGGCCCATGTGTATGCTGCCTGTAAGTTGTTCTGGGTTCACAAATATTATAGCCATTACAAGGAGATTTGTGAGAACTTCATCATGCCATTGTATACATTAATTTTCTTGGTCGAATGTAATTGTATGTCATAGGAAGCCTTGGAAGTTGTGAAAAACAACGGAAACTATTATTTGACAGAAGAAGATTTATATTTAAGAATGTACGGTGGTTCAAGAGCCCCTTTCCTTCTACCGAAGTATGCTACATACTATGTGATCCATAAAGAGGATGTGAGACATTTGTACATTGATGGAGTGGGAAATTTTCTTTTTGAGTAGAAGAAGGAAGTATATCTTGCGGTCCCCTTTTTTGTAGGAAGTTACAAATTTTCTAGGGTAAAAACTGCAGTGGAGTTTGTTAAGGAGTTAGAGTATTTTCACTTCGGTGAAATGAATTTGCACAGGAATGACTTTGAGGATAAAGCTGCTTATTATTGCACAATAGCTAGAGTGCATTTTGAGTATACAAATTTCTGGGATAAAGATGAAGGGATCTTCCAGAATGCTAAAAACATGACAGCTTTGAGAAAAAGATTCAAACAAAAGATAGCTACTGTGGGTGGAAAGGGAAAAGCTGCTGATAAACTCAAAAGGCGGGAAGAAGATGTAGCAAAGAGAAGGCAGGAAGAAGCTCACAGCTTAGTGTAAGAAGTAGAGAACTGGTTGCGAGCTGAAGAAGAAGAAACGAAAAAGAAATCTGAAGAGGCGGGAAAGAAGATAGAAGAAGAAAAGAAAAGAAAGGAGGAAGAATAAATACAGAGAAGGCATAAATAAAGTGAAGGATTAAGGTTATAAGATGCTAATAAGGAAAAAGGGCAAGCAGAAAAGGTAGTGGAAGAATCAAGAGAGGAGACACAAGAAGAACAAGACCCTGTTGATCAAGGACAGACTTAGTCTGATGCTGATCCATTCGAACCTACCATTCCATCTAGTAGCACAACAAGGGAGAATCCTCTGACGGTATCTGGAATTGAACTAATTCCTTTTACTCCCACATAAGGAGAAGAAGTACCCAATTTAAACACCATTTTCTATGACAAAGTAAAGAAGAGAATTGTTAAAAGAACAGAGAAAAAGGTGAACACTGGAGGTAAGCCAGGAATGATGGTGACTGATAAAATAGTGGTTCATGGTACCAATGAAGATCTGCGATTAATGGCAAGAGCTCGGGTATCCCTATCCCTAGCCACTGAAGATAATGTGGACAAAATAATGACGAATCTCAAGCAGTCCCAGAAGAAGGTTGCACAGTTAAAAGAGACCTTAAAACGGGAGAGAAGTGAAAGTCAGAGATTGAAGAGAAAATATGAAGATATAATCAATGAAGTTAAGGTGTCCAAGGCAAAGTATTAGACTCTACAGGAAGATAAATATGCTTTGGTGCTATCTGCAGGCAATATAGAAAAGGAATCCCATGCCACCTTTGTAGATTTTGGGAATCTACAGCAATGATATCAGGTTTTGGAAGCCGAAAGAGATAATCTGAGGCTATCAATTGAAGAGTTGAATAAGGAAAAGGGGAGGTTAAAAGATAAAGTGACAAAACTGGAAGTACAAAGGATCACTGTGGAAGGAAAAGCTAAGCTGTATGAGACTCAGATAGTAGCCCTGGAATATCAAAAGAATTCACTAGAAGTTTCATTGAAGATAGCTATGGAGTAGGAAGCTGATGTTGAACCTTTAAAGAATCATGCTCTCATGCTTAGGAATAAGATTCATCAAATGCATCTTCAGATGGTGGAGGAGAGGTTTAAGGCTCAACAGATAGAAATAAGATTGGAGGAAATTATAAATACAACTTCCTATTTCTTGGACATGACACAGGACATCTTAGAAACTCTACAGGGAAGAATGACATGGGTGGAAATAAGTAAGGATCCTCCCACAGATGTATCTCCCAAATACCTAGAGATTATAAAGCTAGAGTATGAGCTGATCGCGTTTGCTAGCAAAGCAGCATAAGAGCTAGTAAAGGTAGAGAGGAAGATGAAGAGTGCTTGTGCAGAATTCTGTAGAAGAGTCCTCTTCACTTAAAATCGGTGTCATATTTCTACTAGAAGGAGACTAGAGGTGCTGCTAGAGCATGAAATATTTTTTAAGCAATTACAGGAATGTTGCAGCGAAGACGAGCAGGCCATTCAGCCAGTGAAGAAATTAGTTGAAGAGGTGCTTAAAACTGAAATAGCACATGCGACAATTAGCAGTCATTTACTGGAAGACCAACTTCACGTGATTCCGGCCAGAGTAGCGGGTATAAAAGCTCAAGCTGCTAAGCATGAAATTACTATTAGTTTTCTAGAACCTTCTAGTTTTAAAAACACAGCAACAGATGCCAATGCATGGAATAAATTTATGAATGAGCAGGATAAGCCATCTTAGTTGGGCTATTTAGAATATTTTGATTAATGATGTAATATATTGTATTTTGAGTCCTTAAGCTAAAGGAAAAAATTTTGAAAAGGAAAGGTTAGGGGAAGCCCAAAAGGCAACGAGGGAAGCTCAAGAGTTTTTTTCTTTTGTATAAATATAGGCAAGCTTTATGTACTGAAGGACCTTTTTTTAGACTATCTTTATGAAAGGTTATTGTAAGAAGAACTATTTCATCTTATAATAAAGAGTTATATTTTCGGCTGGAAAAAGCACTGTGGGGTTTCAATTGCTTGACATGGACTGGTTGGATGTGAACTATTTCTGTTTCGGCATGTTTCTATGAACTATGAGATCGTTATAACCTATGAATTATTTCATGTTATGAATGTGCTCATGTTTATTTATGTGAAATTTCCACAATCATATCTGAGTAATGAGTGTTTTAATCAACAATGAGCTATCTCTTTATTTATTTGTCTATTTATATTCGTGTATTCAGAAATATTAACAGCTATCTGTAGTATTCTAAATGCATGTGATACAATACATTACTCATTATTAATTACAGTATTTCTCCCTAGGGATAGGTTAGATAGTCTTAGTTAGTTTTCTTTGTTTATGATTTAGAAGCAAGAGAGGTAAGACGAGAGGTAAGAACCTACGCATCACATTGTGACAATCCTCATTATATATATCGACTGCATTTAGCTAGGCACTTGCATATCATACCTAAACATAAAACTAAAAAAATAAGTTTTAATCGTTACTTGACCTACGGTAGCTGGACCATAAATCGGACGGATTCCTCATACCAAACAATAATGAGCTAATTGGGAACGCTTATTGGGGAGAATCCCTACTGTTCTTACCTACGATTTTCCAGGCCTCAACAGTTGTGGGGCTTGAAGGAGGGCCAACAGTGCATGCTGGCTGAGGAAATTCGTTTTCTCGAGATTACTCCACTGGTGACAGTTCTGAAACTAGTTTGCCTCAGAAACCCACTCCTGAAGAAAAAGAAAAGGGGTATCTCTATCCCATTGATGACGAAGTAGTTGAAGATTTAAGGAGGATTACCATGGTGTATGCAAAAAATATTGGGCGTTTACCTATTATTCTTGCTTTACATAGAAGAGAGTATCGTAAGAAAGATCATCCTCAATTAGAAGATTCAGTGTTGGTGGAAGATCTTGACGAATTGGTAGAAACAACATTACAAGAAGTTGTCCAACCTCTAAATTAGTTGGGGCCAGATTCCCCTCACTATTCTCCTTTTCGAACTCTTGTCCAGTCTCCTCCTCGGTCTCCAATCAGAATCATGTCCAATGTGAATGCAAATCAACCACCTCCACAACCTGCTTGGAGGGCTAGATCTCCTTTGAACTTGACCCCTCCATTGCATGGTATGCCTCATAGTTTTGACAAAGCTTTACCCAAGTTTGAACTAAATGAAGGAATTTTTGTGGATGATCATTTGCAGAGTTTTTATCTAGCTTTAGAGGGATTGCAAGTAGCAGAACATGAAGATGTAGTCTACAGATTATTCCCACATACACTGAAGGGAAAAGCAGCTTCATGGTAATTTTCCCTGCCAGCAAACTCAATCACAAATTGGAATATTTTTGAGAGATTGTTCAGAAACAAATATGGAATCCAGAAAACTCATGCCGCTTTGATGAAAGGATTAATTTCCCTAAAGAAAGAGAAGAAAGGAAGGGTACATAATTTCACTTAGAGGTTTGCTTCCTACCTAAATAAATTTGATGGAGCTGACAAACCATATGAGCATGCCCTAATTGAGTACTATACCTCATCTCTTGGGACTGATCTAGCCATGTTTGTCAAGAGATCGGTTAGACCCACTTTGGTAGATACTTATGAAGAAGCTAAGAAGGTGGAGGCAGAAATGGAGAGTATAGAACACTATCATGTGCAGTCAGATGAAAAAACTTATGAAAACAAAAAGCCTCTATTATTAACTCAGCCTAAGGATGAACAATCACAGGAGTTAGATGGGGTAGTGAAGATGATGTAGAAGTTGTCAAACAGGGTGATTGATTTGGAAAAAGAGAAGGAGGAACATAAACAATACAAGCATTATTATAAAAAGAGAGAATACAACAGTCAACCTAATCCTCCCCCACAAAGTCCCTCAGCCATGAATTTAATAGATGTAGGAATGGATAATTTTTTCACATTCCATCAACAACCTCACTCTGAGAAGAATTGTCCACCGTGGACAAATTATATGACGTTAGTGATGAACCAATTGTTGGATTCTAAGTTGACAAAAACTATGGAAGAGAAAGAGAAAGATCATGAACCAACAGAAACACAAGAAGAAGACACCTTGGTTTTATGGTACTATGTTTCTATGTTCAACGTAGAAGATGAAGGTCTCCCTGATGAAGAAGAAATATCAGAGACAAATTTTACAACAAGAAGTCAGAATCCATTAAAAAAATATAACGTGATACTTCCCAAGATTAAGAAAATCCAAGAGAACATGAAGAAAATGAAGAATAATACTCCAATGATTAACATACCTGATTTTTTCATTTCAAGCCAGAGCCCCAAGAAAGTCAATGTGCCTATAAAGCATACTGAAAATAAAGCTGAAAATTTCAGGAAAAAATTGACTAAGCATGAAATGGGATATGATGTTGTTGAAGACATTAAAAAGGATAAATAAAATATCTATTTGTTTGAGATCTGCAATCTACCTCAAAAAAAGGAAAATATCGTAAAAGCACTTGAAACACCCGTGAAGGAACCTAAAAATGATAACCAACCTGAGGAAGAGATTGGTGAAGCAACTTTAGGAGGAAATTCTAAGTATCGAACTCTAGCCTTTCTTCTAACTTTTGAGATTTTCAATTACAATGTTGTTGTGCCAATACCCAATAGCCTTAAAAAACATATTTCATCAAACAAAATCTTATTTTGTTTTGATGAAATGTTCGAATTTCTTATAGTAAATCTAAATAATTGACAGCTACTGAAATGGTGACATTTCGCGAGCTACTGAATCGATGAATGTTTTTTTTTACAACCTTTGTGAACTATGGTTAATGGGCATAAATCACTGCATTAAAATAATTACTTTGGATGGATTTGTCTTTACAACTTAAGGGATAAGCTTTGCTAGTTATAGGTCTTCACTTGAATATTAACTAATGCATATGTGTCATTGGTTTATTGCAAGTTTCACAAGGTCCTAGAACATCGAAGGCTTAATAATTTATGCAAACATGCCTCTTCCTAAGTTCATTTTTACAAACCCCAAATCATATTTGTTCATACTATAAATGTTTAATGTCGATTTTTATAATATGATCCATGTTATGAAGGTTTGATGCTGGGTTTCATGGTTATGTCGCGTCATATGCTCGCCACCTTTGAAGGATTATATAGTCATACGGTAAGGTGTATGCGTTAATGTCTAAGGTTTAATCCTCACGGTCGTTTCGATCTATGTCATTGCCTCTGAATCCAATCCACCTGCTGCAAGATTGATATGGTATTATTGCACCTGTACTTAACTCTGTCAATCACATTCACTTGCCAGTACGAGCTCAGCATCGTGGCTCCCTGTGCGTTGAACACCTGTGATTCATTTACGGTATGATTGTATGTCGAGTACTCCGAATAAATAATGGGAACTTGAGTTCATCTGGAGTCTTCGCCGTCAATTCCTTTATCGCTTGATTACCACTCTGTGTGGTTATTCTCCCTCCCTCATGCCGAGTTTACAACAGTATTGTCTGGTTTTATTCATGGCGCAGTTTGTTTATGAGAACCCTGGGTTCCATTGCTTATGTGTGCTGCTCGGTTTCGATCCTGAGTGTTCACTCTCCAGCTCTCTGTTGTGTTTTGATTTGTGGTACCTCTTCTGTGTGCGGTTTCATGCATTTGCACAGGAAGTCATGGCTCCTGTGGTCAGAGTCGAACCCAGCGACATGAAAATCCTCGATTCAAACCCTGAGCTCTCAGTTAATATTGAAACAGTAGGATGGTTTCCATTTATTCACAAATTCTCGGATTCGAACCCAGAGGTAACTAGGTTGTTTGCTTTGTCGCTGGCCGATTCTCGAGTCAAGGTAGTTGATCTCCAGTTTAGGGTTGATGAGCGTTCAGTTGCTCTTGCTACTGGTTTGCCGTTGACAGGCGAATGATGGTTCAAGTATAAGCAGATGGAAGTGACTGAGTGGAGGAAAATGCTGATGAATCCTTGTAAAGATGTTTCTTTCAGAACCGGGGTATCAAGAAAATACTTCAAGAAATAATGGCGACCTGTCCTCGATGTTATCCATAGGTACGTGACCTGCAAAAGGTCGTCTCTCCTCTGCTTATATCTATCACCTTCGGTTGATGGCTGTGTTTATCGGTTTTCCTCTTAATTTGCCTCATTATCTAGTTCAGAGTATGTTTAAGATGTCTTCGGCCATTAAGAAGGGGCCAAAGAACCTCAGTCATGGCCTGGTGAGGATATTAATAGAGAAAGAATTGTCTAAGCATAATCGGTCGTGGGATGAGTTTATCGAGTCGAATGGTTTCTTGGCCTTCTGTCATTGTCAGTTTGACTGCCCTGAAGAATGTGTAAGGCATCAAGAGCCTAGTCGAGTTTCGGTTTCGCCTGTGCGCGAGCCTGTGTCAAACCCTAATGGCCGTATGAACCCCAACGTTTGTAATGACTCTGTTCCCACTCCTGTGAGTAGTCCCGGTACTCCTCTGCCTTCTAAGCGCATGAGGAAGTCTTCAAATCTATCGTCAGTGACGCCGAAATGTAATGAGGATACCTGTGAACCGAAGGGCAAAAGGCTAAATGGTAAGTTCTCTGGTAGGTTTACAAGGAGTATGTTATCCAAGGGTCATGTTGTTAGGTCTGCAGTGAGAAATCATGTTAACATCAAAACAGTCGTGATTGACGATGAGGAAGAAAAAACTGTTTTACCTGATGACAGTCTTGATGTTGATCATGAGCCTTTCGTAAACCCTGCAGATAATAATCCTCATGTGTCTGATAAGAATCTTCAGGTTGACCCAGTGGTCGATTCTCCGGTTAAGGACAAATCTGTAGAAGCGAATGTACCAGGGGTCTATCGAATTGGTGAAATGGTTCACCCATTATTTGTTAACTGTTTGTTGGATAAAATTCATAGGTTGGAGGGAGAAATGATAGACATGGAAGCACATTGTGATGACATAAAAGCTGAGAATTTGAGGATGAAAGAAAAAGTTGATTCAGAGGACAAATGTGTGTTGCATTTGAAGAAGCATAAAAACAGGTTGATTCGTAGAATCCTGAAACTTCAAAATGAGAATCATAAGAACAAGGAAAAGGTCCGTGAGTTAAATGCACAGGTTACCCTGATGCAATTCAAAGGGAATTCACAGAACCCGACAAATGGTGTAAATATCCAGGTGTTCAATGCCCCTGTTAATCTATAATGTTTTGGGCGCACTTACTATTGGTTTCAGGTTTGAAGTTGTAATCAAGTGATAATCAAGTTATTTTTTGTTACAGGTATTGGTGTGTATTGATTTTTTGCATTATGTAGTTTATTTTGTTTTGTTTTTATGTGTGTTTTAATTATATTTCTTTTATGCGTAGTATCGCAGGTGATGTTGTTGATGCTCTTTCTCGGATTTTGAAGACCGCTTACCTTCAGGATGATCCCTGGATAATCGGGAACAAATAGATTGGCAGTAATGTTTCCCAGGTGTCACTATATCATTAGTGCCTTTGTCGTTTTTATGTTTTTGTGTTATAAATAGAGTCTTTCCAATTTCAAGACGTTATTACGCATATAGAAAAATGACATGAGGCATTTGTCATTTTTAACGAAATTGGTTATGATCTGGATTTTATGGTTTCCGGTTTTATAGAACCATTTATTTGTGAGATTGGATGTATTTAAAAGGGGATAGGTTTTTACAGTGGAAAGGGGTTGATAGTTGTGAAAAGGGACATGACAAGATCACTGTTATTTTTCCTGTGACTTCAGACAATTTTTTGTCAACAGCTACAGCACTTTTAACTAGTGATATTTATATATATATATATTCACAGTATTTATGCTATGCGAATGTGTTTATGATATCTTCTGATCTTGTCACTTTTTCTACAGTATTTATGTTTGTCATGATTTCTTTAATGAATTATGCAAATACATCATGTATAATTGTCGATTTATGTTGGTTTTGATTTGCTGATATCTGTCATGTTATAAATTTGGTGTTGTCATCAATAAATATATGTGATTTATGTGTTCACTGTGTGATCTTGTTTAAATTCTGAATTTCCTCCGAATATTTTCAAGAATATTAGCACAGTAGCCTTATTGGCAATTTGATTCTAGGTTAATGCTTTTCTACGCTCCTGATTAGGATAGGATTTAGAGTAGGTTAAGAGTTTCCTTTTAATTATTTTATTGAAAATCCATTGTATCAGATTTTTATATTTATACCACTCTTAAATCATTTTCTGATTTTGTGATTAGTGTACATGTGTTTATAATGTTTTCCTTTTTGTAATCCATTGAGCATGTTAATGTCAGTTAACTACTTATTTTTTGTATTATGAATTAACTGAATGAGCAGATTAATTTTCAGTGATTAATTTTGTAATATATTAATTAATTTTAGATCAATTAGTTTTATTTGTACATTCGTAGGTATAGCGTAGATCTAATTAACAAACAATAGTTTAGATTTCCTTTTGGGAGTTTTCTCCTGTAGCTAGGAGTAATTTAGGAAAGGCAACGGGGCCTTAATCCCGTCAGGGACAGCCACCTAAACGACTGAGAGCATCTTGAAAACTCTTGGATCGGGTTGTCTCTTGGTTGACACTCATGCCTATTTCGGCCCATCAACAATGGCGCTAGAAGGAGGGCCAGCTTAAGCAAATGGCTAATGAAAACAATCCTGTTCACAAAATTAATCAGCCAAATACCCCTCAAATATAGTCATCAGCTCAACCACAAACATTCCAGTCATTAGATGAGACTCCGTTGAACGATACGGTTCGAAATCTCATTCATCAGTTCAATGCTAGCGGTAGTCATCCACCTGAAGAACTTGATCAGTTTGAACAGGCCATCAATGAATCCCGCAGGATTTTAACAAGAGCCTATTCAAATCTTACTGGAATCCAACCCACTGAAATTCCTCTCCCACAGATCAGACGCCCGCGCACTCACCATACTGAGTCTGCACCTGAAAAACAGGAGCAACCTTTAGGTGTCCTCCCTGACCATCAATTGCAACAGTCTCTGATAGGCACCAATCAACCTTCATCTTCTTCAGGGCCACCTGCTACAGGAGGGTCTGGTTGACCACCATCACCGCCTCACTCACCAAGGAACATGGCAGGTGTAAACCCGAACCCCAATGCCAATATGCCATGGTTAGCTCAGGATGCGGTTGCTGTTCCAGGTGATCAACATCCTTTGCCAAAGCATCCTAAGAAATTATTGCCCAAGTTTAATCCCGAGCTGAAAGAACCTACAGAAGATCATGTTAAAAAATTCATGCTAGCAGTTCGGCTTTTGGATGTTGAACACGAAGATGTAGTATGTTGACTCTTCCCTTACACATTCGAGGGAAAAGCCTCGACTTGGTATTTTTCACTTACCGTTGGTTCTATTACGAACTGGAACGAATTCGAGTTGGCTTTCATGAACAAGTTTGGAGATGATAAGACTCCAGCTGTGTTGGTGTTAGAATTGTCTAAGATCCGTATGGAAGCCAAGGAGAAGGTTAAAGATTTTAACTAGCGGTTCTTGACCCTTAGAAACAGAATTCCTGCTACCTCAAGGCCGGCTGAAGATGTCACTATTGAATTTTATACTTCAGCCCTACCCGTGTCCATGGCCATGTTTGTCAGGAGAGCTGCCAAGCCTACTCTCACTAAAACTTTTGATGAAGCCATTAAGGTTGAGAAAGACATGTTTGCTATTAAGACAAACCCTGGGGTAGACACTGATTCTGCATCTTATTCTCGCAAAAAGGCTGAGAGTCCTTCCAAAACTACAAATCCTGAGAAGAAGGGTCAATATGCACTAGACTTGGACAGTCTTCAAAGGGTCATAAAGAAACTATCCAATGAAATCATAGATTTGAAGAAAGGTACTTCTGAAAGTACTCCAAATAAAGAACCACCTAGACAGCCTTTTAGAAGACCATTTCAAAATGCAGCTGCTAGATAGACCCCGCCCTCTAAGGCAAATAATGTGGATGAAATTAATACTTTCCTAAAATTATTAGTCTCAGGCCTAGAAACATCAGCTGAAAATGAAACCCAATCCTCAGGACAAAATTCTGAAGATACCCAAGGCAAAGATAATGACACAGAAGAAAAACCTCCTCAAGTTATCAGTCACTTCTGGGATACATCAGAACTGACCGATGATGAGGATGTGGCTGTTGTGAATGTAAATCAGCATCAATATAACACTAGGAGCAAGAAAGATCAGCCCTCAGGAGAACCTTCAACAACTGCTACGGATAATAGTTCAGCTGTCAAAAAGAAAACCCAACCTTCAAATACTAAGTCAGCACCATCTTTTGATTTAGAATATGACTTGGTTGAGGATTTAAAGAAAATTAGAGCCAACATTTCTATCTATGAACTCCTCAAACTGCCTGTGATTCGAGATAAGATGATGCAAGGGGTTTCTCTAAGTAAAAATGGTAAAACTGCCTCTACTCAAAACAGTTTTGCTAGTACAAAAGACAACCCAACAAAATCTTCAGTCAATGCCTCGTCCATAGGTAAGAAATTAGATTCCTCAACTCCTCCTTTTCTGCTTACATTTGAAATATGCAATCGTAAAGTACACAATTGTATGATAGACTCAGGGGCCTCCAAGAATGTCATGTCATATTCGGTATGTAAAAAACTTAACGCAGTCCCCGTGCCTTGCGATACTAGCATTGTACAACTGGACCGATCTAATGTAAAGGTAATAGGGAAGTTGAACGAAGTACTGATAAGATTAGCTTCAAACCCTTAGGTCCATTTCATCATTGACATAATTGTTGCAGATATCCCTGAGGCATATGGCTTGTTCCTTAGCAGAGATTGGTCTGAAAAATTGAAAGCATACTTTGCAACAGACTAGTCACATTTATGGATATCTCATAATGGTCGTCCAAACAAGATCAGAATTGATCGAGAACGTTATATGAAACACACCGTCACCGAATTGGACGATTCTAATGAGCCGGTACTATTTACTGATACCATAATGGGAAATTACATGGCTGATTCCTTCTTTGGGAACTTTGAGGCTGAAACTTCACCAGCCCAACACTCAGTACAGCAGTCCAAAGTTTTCCATTTTTCACAAGTTTCGGACGAAATTCCAGCTCCAAACACTGCTCATTTAGATCTGAATGATGGTCTTTGGTCTCTATACTTTGACGGATCTAAGTCAAAGCAAGGGGCTGGGGCCAGGTGCTTGTTGATAGATCCCCTCGGGAAAAGTTACTTTGTTGCTTGCAGGTTGGAATTCGAATGCACCAACAACATTGCTGAATATGAAGCTCTTATTCAAGGGCTGAAGAAGGCAATTGACCTAGGAGCTAAATCGTTGGTAGTGCTAGGAGACTCTGAAATTATTGTTAGACAGGTACGTAACACTATACATTGCATTGCTAGACACCTGAGAAATTACCAGACAGAGGTATGGAATTTATTATTATCGTTTGAAGCTTTTAACATAAATTCTATTCCTTGTTATTTAAACCAGGAAGTAGATCTGTTAGCTAATGTTGCTTCAAGGCTAATTCCGTCTGAAGGCATGCTTGCTAATTCTTTCTCTGTTGAATTGCTTTTCAGACCTTCCATACCTGATAACATTGTCAATTGGAGAGTTTTCGACCATGATGAGCAGTTAATCGAGTTCTTGACCATGAAGGATACTTTCAAAGATGCAGTCATCGATGAAATGACTCATGATGAAGACCTGTACAATTTTGCGGTAATTCATAAGCCTTGTACAATTCAGGAATCTCTTAATCAGGTCAGTACCCTTCCTAAATCGGTGATTAAACTTGAGAAATTTTATGATCTAAAGGATAAATTTAAAGGTGCAAGGAACTGCAAGACCAACAGCTCCATTATGCAATCTGAAGTTATAAATCTAGGCACTGAACACAACCCTCAATGTGTAAATCTGGGCAGTACATGTACTCCCCAAGAAAAAACAGCCTTCATATGGCTCTTTAATGAGTTTAAGGACATTTTTTCCTGGACATATGAGGATCTCAAGACATTTGATCCCAACATAATGCAACATGTCATTCCCATGAAAGAACAGGCTAAACCATTCCAGCAGAAATTGAGGAAAATGCACTCTAGCCTAGAACCGGCTGTTAAGAAAAAGCTTAACAAACTCCTCTCTGCTAGGATAATTTTTCCAGTGCGACATGCCCAGTGGGTGGCAAACCTCGTCCCCGTCAGAAATAAAAATGGTGATATCAGGTTATGCATCGATTTTCGAAATCTGAATAAGGTTTCAGAAAAAGATAGTTATCATGTTCCTCCAATGGAAAAAATCTTACAATAGGTCTCTGGATCTGAAATGTTTTCACTTTTAGATGGCTTTTCGGGATACAACCAAGTGCTAGTATCTAAAGCAGATCAGTTGAAAACAACCTTTAGAACCCCTTGGGGAACTTATACCTACAGGAAAATGCCATTTGGCTTAATTAATGCCGGAGCCACGTTTCAAAGGGCAATGGATATTGCGTTCAGAGGCCTGATCGGCCAATTTGTCGTCATTTATCTTGACGACATAACTGTCTTTTCAAAGAACAGAGCTGACCACCTAACACATCTTAGAAGGGTCTTCGAGTGTTGCAGGAAATATGGGATCTTATCGAATCCAAAGAAATCTATCTTTGCAGTTACCGAAGGTAAGTTATTGGGTTTTGTAGTTTCAAAACAAGGTATCAATATTGACCCAGAATGTACCCAGGCTATATCACAGATTTCCATGCCTCACTCAAAGAAAACTATGCAGTCATTTCTAGGGAAGATAAATTTTGTCTCCAGGTTTATCCCTGGATTCACTGAAATTGTCAGACCGCTTCAGAAAATGATTAAGAAAGATGCTGAGTTTAAATGGTCTGCTGAAGAAAAGCAATCTTTTCATGATATATTAAAAGCGATTGCTGAAGCCCCTACCTTAACAAGCCCAAATTTTTCTAAGCCGTTTATTTTGTACACTTTTGCTTCTGATTCTTCATATGCCGTTGTTCTAACACAGAAAAATCAGGAAAATAATGAAGCTCCCATTGCTTTTACGAGTTCTGGTTTGAATGGTGCAGAGCTGAACTATCCAGAAGTAGACAAACAAGCATTCACTGTTTTTAAGTCAGTAAAACATTTCTGACCTTATTTGCTGAAGTCTCATACCAAGGTCATTGTGCCATATTCCGCAGTCAGAAATCTTTTGGTGCAGAAGGACCTTGGTGAAAAACGAGCCCATTGGGTCACAGCACTTTAGGAGTATGACCCGGAAATCAAGCCTTTGAAGATTGTCAGAGGACAGGGACTTTGTAAGTTGGCAACTGGATCTTCAGACATTTCTGAATCTGATTTGCACTTCTTTGATGAACATTTTCTATTCGAAAGGGAAGTTCTTCCAATCTCAGCTCCCTCTGATTCTTGGTACCATGATATTAAATTTTTTCTGTTGCATGGGAATGCTCTTGAACATTTAGACTCACGTAGCAAAAGGGATTTGAGATTAAGATCTGCACCTTATCAGCTGATTGATAATATTCCGTTCAAAAAGAATTTTGAAGGGGTTCTCCTTCGTTGTTTAGAAAAGAATGAAGCTGATAATGTGTTGTCTCAATTACACGCAGGACCAGCCGGGGGACACTTTGGCGGGGAAACCACTGCACATAAAGTACTCAAAGCTGGTTACTACTGGCCTACGTTTTTCAAAGATGCATATGCCTTTGCTAGGAAATGTCAAGAGTGTCAGAGAGCTGGCGGCAGGCTTAATAAAGCAGCACTACCTCTCCAGCCTGTTATTATTGAAGTCCCATTTCAACAATGGGGCTTGGACATTATTGGTCCAATTACACCAGCTTCCTCATAGCAGCACAAATACATTCTGACAGCCACCGATTATTTCACTAGATGGGTTGAAGCCATCCCTTTGCGAGTGGTTAACTCATAACAAGTGATATCTTTCCTTGACTCCTTTATTATCACCAGGTTTGGTGTTCCAGAATCTTTAATTTTTGACAATGCAACATATTTTTCTTCTGTAAAGTTAACAGAATATGCATTGGAAAAGGGCATAAAGTTAAAATACTCAGCCAATTATTACCCTCAGGGTAATGGATTAGCTGAGTCTTCCAATAAAAATTTAATCAAAATTCTGAAACGCACGGTGGTTAATCATCATAGAAATTGGCACAATGCCTTATCGAATGCCTTGTGGGCTGACAGAGTGACTCCCAAAGCTGCCATAGGAAATTCTCCCTTTTTTCGGGTATATGGTAAAGAAGCCATCCTACCTCCTCATTTATTTTTACCCTCTTTATAGCTCTCCCAGTCAGTACAGGAGACAACATGTTCTGCCATGGAACATTGAATTAATACCTTGCTTAAACTGGGGGAAGATAGAGAGTTGGCTAGAAAAAAGTTTGACCAACACCAAAAGACTGTGAAACGCTGGTTTGATCATAGAAAATCAGCCAGTAGAGATTTGGAAGTAGGTGACCTAGTTCTGAAATGGGACAAGGAGCACGAAGACAGAGGAAAACATACTAAGTTCCAATGCCTGTGGCTGGGGCCATTTATTATTACAGAAAAACTTGGTCCTAGCATGTTCAGGTTACAAACGCTGGAGGGGGACATTGAGAACCTTCCGGTGAATGGTCATCTGATTAAGAAATATTTCTACTAATCCCCCTCGAGGGATTATCCTGTACATACCTGGTGTGGTGTGCTTGGTTTGTGGAATTTATTAGTGTGTTTATTTTACTTGTTTGTTTTGAATATTTTCTCATATTCATTTGTCGTTTTATTTGCGTATTGTTGAGTCTGATCATTCATCAAACTTCAAGCTGATTTTTCCAAAGGAATTAGGGCAGTATTTGTCGAGGTTATCTATTTAAGTCTTTTACACCATCCCTTCTTGTAAAGAGAATTGGACTTTCCTTCCCATCTACTAAGACAATCTCACTGCAGATTAAGTATAACTACATTCTGGCCATGGTTGGATTTGAATATTTTCATAATAATCTGAAGGATAGAAGGTCTCATAATGAGCCGGTCTGTTTAGGATCATAGGTTTGCATTCAGTAACATTGTCGTTTCTGGTCACCAATCCTGGACAATGGCCCTTGAACAGAAAACTTTGGGGGATAAAAGGTCTCATTACGAGCCGGTTTATTTACTGCGGTGCAGACTGGTGACTGACATGGTTACTATCTGGTTACCAAGCCAAAATCATGGCCTTCAGAAGTATAAAAAAAGAAAAAAAGAAAAAAAAATGATGGTAACAGTTTAGCCTAACCAGAATTGTATATCTATAACTAGCAGACGGGATACTGGCATTCCTTGGGTTTTGAAGCAACCCTGTCGAGGCTATGGACGCCTGCTGGTAGCAGGGCCATGCTTGTGGTATTGAGATTTTATTCTTTAAAACCAAGCCATTTACTGTTTTACTTCGTTTGGGATTATTTTTGAGAGACTAAAAATTTTCTTTTTATCAAATAAATAATTAAAGGCGTAAATTTCTGGTAAATTTCTAGGGATATGAAATTCATGAATCTGTTTAAGATGTTAAAATATTGATTTCTGTGGCATACATGAAGGATCTAATTTCTTTGATTGCATGATTTCAGGTTAACAAATCAAAGATAATTGTTCTGCCCAGTCAGTCGCCATCTGTTGTGCCACTACCCAACAGCCTTAAAAAACATATTTCATCAAACAAAATCTTATTTTGTTTTGATGAAATGTTCGAATTTCTTATAGTAAATCTAAAGAATTGACAGCTACTGAAATGGTGACATTTCGCGAGCTACTGAATCGATGAATGTTTTTTTTTACAACCTTTGTGAACTATGGTTAATGGACATAAATCACTGCATTAAAATCATTACTTTGGATGAATTTGTCTTTACAACTTAAGGGATAAGCATTGCTTGTTATAGGTCTTCACTTGAATATTAACTAATGCATATGTGTCATTGGTTTATTGCAAGTTTCACAAGGTCCTAGAACATCGAAGGCTTAATAATTTATGCAAACATGCCTCTTCCTAAGTTCATTTTTACAAACCCCGAATCATATTTGCTCATACTATAAATGTTTAATGTCGATTTTTATAATATGATCCATGTTATGAAGGTTTGATGCTGGGTTTCATGGTTATGTTACGTCGTATGCTCGCCACCTTCGAAGGATTATATAGTCATACGGTAAGGTGTATGCGTTAACGTCTAAGGTTTAATCCTCACGGTCGTTTCGATCTATGTCATTGCCTCCGAATCCAATCCACCTGCTGCAAGATTGATATGGTATTATTGCACCTGTACTTAACTCTGTCAATCACATTCACTTGCCAGTATGAGCTCAGTATCGTGGCTCCCTGTGCGTTGAACACCTGTGATTCATTTACGGTATGATTGTATGTCAAGTACTCCGAATAAATAATGGGAACTTGAGTTCATCTGGAGTCTTCGCCATCAATTCCTTTATCGCTTGATTACCACTCTGTGTGGTTATTCTCCCTCCCTCATGCCGAGTTTACAACAGTATTTTCTAGTTTTATTCATGGCGCAGTTTGTTTATGAGAACCCTGGGTTCCATTGCTTATGTGTGCTGCTCGGTTTCGATCCTGAGTGTTCACTCTCTAGCTCTCTGTTGTGTTTTGATTTGTGGTACCTCTTCTGTGTGCGGTTTCGTGCATTTGCACAGGCAGTCATGGCTCCTGTGGTCAGAGTCGAACCCAGCGACATGAAATTCCTTGATTCAAACCCTGCGCTCTCAGCTAAGATTGAAACAGTAGGATGGTTGCCATTTATTCGCAAATTCTCGGATTCGAACCCAGAGGTAACTAGGTTGTTTGCTTTGTCGCTGGCCGATTCTCGGGTCAAGGAAGCTGATCTCTAGTTTAGGGTTGATGAGCGTTCAGTTGCTCTTGCTACTGGTTTGCCGTTGACAGGCGAACGATGGTTCAAGTATAAGCAGATGGAAGTGACTGAGTGGAGGCAAATGCTGAAGAATCCTTGTAAAGATGTTTCTTTCAGAACCGGGGTATCAAGAAAATACTTCAAGAAAGAATGGCGACCTGTCCTCGATATTATCCATAGGTACGTGACCTGCGAAGGTCGTCTCTCCTCTGCTTATATCTATCACCTTCGATTGATGGCTGTGTTTATCGGTTTTCCTCTTAATTTGCCTCATTATCTAGTTTAGAGTATGTTTAAGATGTCTTCGACCATTAAGAAGGGGCCGAAGAACCTCAGTCACGGCCTGGTGAGGATATTAATAGAGAAAGAATTGTCTAAGCATAATCGGTCGTGGGATGAGTTTATCGAGTCGAATGGTTTCTTGGCCTTCTGTCATTGTCAGTTTGACTGCCCTGAAGAATGTGTAAGGCATCAAGAGCCTAGTCGAGTTTCGGTTTCGCCTGTGCGCGAGCCTGTGTCAAACCCTAATGGCCGTATGAACCCCAGCGTTTGTAATGACTCTGTTCCCACTCCTATGAGTAGTCTCGGTACTCCTCTGCCTTCTAAGCGCATGAGGAAGGCTTCAAATATATCGCCAGTGACGTCGAAATGTAATGAGGATACCTATGAACCGAAGGGCAAAAGGATGAATGGTAAGTTCTCTGGTAGGTTTACAAGGAGTATGTTATCCAAGGGTTGTGCTGTTAGGTCTGCAGTGAGCAATCATGTTAACATCGAAACAGTCGTGATTGACGATGAGGAAGAAAAAGTTGTTTTACCTGATGACAGTCTTGATGTGATCATGAGCCTTTCGTAAACCCTGCAGATAATAATCCTCATGTGTCTGATAAGAATCTTTAGGTTGACCCTGTGGTCGATTCTCCGGTTAAGGACAAATCTGTAGAAGCGAATGTACCAGGGGTCTATCGAACTGGTGAAATGGTTCACCCGTTATTTGTTAACTGTTTGTTGGATAAAATTCATAGGTTGGAGGGAGAAACGACAGACATGGCAGCACATTGTGATGACATAAAAGCTGAGAATTTGAGGATGAAAGAGAAAGTTGATTCAGAGGACAAATGTGTGTTGCGTTTGAAGAAGCATAAAAACAGGTTGATTCGTAGAATCTTGAAACTTCAAAATGAGAATCATAAGAACGAGGAAAAGGTCCGTGAGTTAAATGTGCAGGTTACCCTGATGCAATTCAAAGGGCATTCACAGAACCCGGCAAATGGTGTAAATATCCAGGTGTTTAATGCCCCTGTTAATCTATAATGTTTTGGGCGCACTTACTATTGGTTTCAGGTTTGAAGTTGTAATCAAGTGATAATCAAGTTATTTTTTGTTACAGGTATTGGTGTGTATTGATTTTTTGCATTATGTAGTTTATTTTTATTTTTTTTGTGTTTTAATTATATTTCTTTTATGCGTAGTATTGCAGGTGATGTTGTTGATGCTCTTTCTCGGATTTTGATGACCGCTTACCTTCAGGATGATCCCTGGATAATCGGGAACAAATCGATTGGCAGTAATGTTTCCCAGGTGTCACTATATCATTAGTGCCTTTGTCGATTTTATGATTTTGTGTTATAAACAGAGTCTTTCCAATTTCAAGACGTTATTACGCATATAGAAAAATGACATGAGGCATTTGTCATTTTTAACGAAATTGGTTATGATCTGGATTTTATGGTTTCCGGTTTTATAGAACCATTTCTTTGTGAGATTGGATGTATTTAAAAGGGGATAGGTTTTTACTGTGGAAAGGGGTCGATAGTTGTGAAAAGGGACATGACAAGATCACTGTTATTTTTCCTGTGAATTCAGACAATTTTTTGTCAGCAGCTACAGTACTTTTAACTGGTGATATTTATATATATATTCACAATATTTATGCTATGCGAATGTGTTTATGATATCTTCTGATCTTGTCAATTTTTCTACAGTATTTATGTTTGTCATGATTTATTTAATGAATTATGCAAATACATCATGTATAATTTTCAATTTATGCTGGTTTTGATTTGTTGATATCTGTCATATTATAAATTTGGTGTTGTCATCAATAAATATATGTGATTTACGTGTTCACTGTGTGATCTTGTTTAAATTCTGAATTTCCTCCGAATATTTTCAAGAATATTAGCACAGTAGCCTTATTGGCAATTTGATTCCAGGTTAATGCTTTTCTACGCTCCTGATCAAGATAGGATTTAGAGTAGGTTAAGAGTTTTCTTTTAATTATTTTATTGAAAATCCATTGTATCAGATTTTTATATTTATACCACTGTTAAATCATTTTCTGATTTTGTGATTAGTGTACATGTGTTTATAATGTTTTCCTTTTTGTAATCCATTGAGCATGTTAATATCAGTTAACTACTTATTTTTTGTATTATGAATTAACTGAATGAGCAGATTAATTTTCAGTGATTAATTTTGTAATATATTAATTAATTTCAGATCAATTAGTTTTATTTGTACATTCGTAGGTATAGCGTAGATCTAATTAACAAACAGTAGTTTAGATTTCCTTTTGGGAGTTTTCTCCTGTAGCTAGGAGTAATTTAGGAAAGGCAAAGGGGCCTTAATCCCGTTAGGGACAGCCACCTAAACGACTGAGAGCATCTTGAAAACTCTTGGATCGGGTTGTCTCTTGGTTGACACTCGTGCCTATTTCGGCCCGTCAACAAATGTGTATAATTGTTTGGTGGACTCAGGAGCATTAGTTAATTTCATGCCACTTTCAGTTTGCAAGCAAATAAATGGTCAACCTAAACCAACTACATGCCAAGTTCTTCAATTAGACATAACAGCAGTGAAAGTGATAGGAGAAATGGAAGATGTCCTGATCCGTTTGTTTGTAGATGAGAGGGTATGTCAATACATAGACATTGTTGTAGCAGATATCCCAGATGCTTATGGTTTGGTTTTAAGCCGGGATTGGTCAGCAAAATTAGAAGGATATTTTGCATCAGATTGGTCACATATGTGGTTGCCCTATAAAGGATGTCAGAACAAAATAAAGGTGTTGAGAGAACCTCAAATGAAGTATAACGTGACTCCGTTGGAAGGCAAGAATGAACCAGTAAACTTTGTGTTGGGAAACTATTTTATTGAACTGGAACTAGGAAATTACCAAGCTGAAGAAACCAGCACTATATCAGATATTCGGCCTGATCTCCTTTAGTTCTCACAAGCTGATAAGATTGATTGTAACATAGTAGATTTAGTTTCAGATGTAGTTAATCAAATTCAGTAGGAGTAGAAAGCTTTTGGATTCTTTATTTCGATGGTTCTAAAACGTTGGAAGGATCAAGAGCTGGCTATGTCTTGATTGATCCAAAAATAAATAAACATTTTCTTTCATGTAGATTAGAATTTGAATGCACAAATAACATAGCCGAATACGAAGCATTAGTCCAGGGATTGAAAAAAGCATTAGAATTAAAAGTAAAAAACCTGAAAGTGTATGGAGATTATGAAATCGTTGTTAAACAAATTCGGAACAAGATTCATTGCATATCACCATATTTGAAGGCTTACCAAACTGAAGTGTGGGATTTATAAATAAATTTTCACGCATTCAATATCTTTTCAATTCCTATAGCAAAAAATGCAGTAGCTGACTTGTTAGCTACCTCAGCTGCAAGGTTGGTACCTACGAATAATATATGTTCGATTGAATTGATTTTCAGGCCTTTTGTTCCAAACAACATCACTAATCTAAGGGTGTTTGATGATGATCAACAAATATTGGAATGTTTAACGAATAATGATAAATTTAAAGGAGCCATAATAGATGACGAAGAACATCAAGCCGAACTAAAGAATGGAAATTTCATTCCGAAAGGAGTCAAAAATTTGGAACAGATGTTTGATTTAGACAACAAGTTCATAAATCTAGCGAATGTCAAGACTCATAGCTCATCTCTACAATTCAAGCTGATAAATCTAGGGATGGAGGCTGAACCCAAATATCTGAATTTGGGGAAGTGTTGTTCACCCGATGAGAGGACTAAATTCATCAGTTTATTTAGACAATATAAAGATGTATTTGCTTGGACTTACGAAGACCTAAAGACATATGACACCAAAATTATACAACATGTGATTCCAATCAAAGTTGGAGTCAAACCTTACCAGTAGCCTCTGAGAAAGATGCATCCCAAATTAGAGCCCTTAATTCAAAGTGAAGTGAAAAAGATGCTAGATGCTAAAATCATATTTAAAGTCAGACATTCAGAATGGGTCTCTAACTTGGTACCAGTGTGGAAAAATTCTGGAGAGATTAGACTTTGCGTAGATTTCAGAAATCTTAATCGTGCATTAGATAAAGATAATTACCCTCTCCCACCCATGCAACAAATACTACAAATGGTCTCAGGTTCTGAGCTGTTCTCCCTATTAGATGGATTCTCTAGTTATAATCAAGTATTAGTAGTAGAAGAAGACAGATGCAAGACCACTTTCAAAACCAAGTGGGGGACTTTTGCGTATAGGAGGATGCCCTTTGGAATTATTAATGCTGGAGAAACTTTCCAAAGGGTTATGGATATAACTTTCCGCGGTCTGATTGGCCGTAGTGTTGTGGTCTATTTAGATGATGTTACAATATTTTCAAAGAAGAGGGAAGAGCATGCATTTCATTTGAAACATATTTTTTAGCGTTGCAGGAAATATGGCATTTCGTTAAATCCTAAGAAATGTGTGTTTGTAGTCACAGAAGGAAAGCTTTTGTGTCATGTTATTTCTAAAAAAGGGATCTCCATAGACCTGGAAAGGATTAAATCCATAGAATAGATCCCTTTGCCCCATAATAAAAAAGGTATGCAATCTTTTATGGGGACAATAAATTTCGTGCGAAGGTTTGTGCCAGACTTTGCTCAAATCATCAAACCTTTGCAACAAATGGTTAAGCAGAGTGTGCAGTTCAAATGGACTGATTCGGAGAAGAATGCATTCAACAAGATCAAGACATCTATTTCCCATGCACCATCACTCAAAAGTCCAAATTTTGAAAGGTATTTTATTCTGTACACTTTCGCTTCTGATGATTCATTAGCAGCAGTGCTTACGCAGAAAGAGGATGGGGGAGATGAGTACCCCATATCATTTATGAGCACTGGTCTGCAAGGGGATGAATTGAACTACCCCATAGTTGATAAACAAGCTTATGCATTTTTTAAGGCGGTAAAGCAATTCAAGCCATACATACTTAATAATAGCACCAAAGTAATAGTCCCACAGCCAGTAGTACGATCCCTTTTTGTACAAAAGGAACTGGGAGAAAGAAGAGGTAATTGGGTGACTGCTTTGCAAGAATATGATCTTGAATTCAAACCAGCAACCATAATTAAAGGACAAGGACCCTGTAATCTAATGGCTCAGGGTCAAAACAATGAAGATAATAGCTAGGATAATGAAGTTGAATTAAACACGGTGGATGTATGTCCTCTATTCACGGCTCCAAACTCCTGGTATCGGGATTTAGTCCATTATCTTCAAGAAGGATATCTGTCAGAGCATTCAATTCCCAAGCAAAGAAGAGCATTACGTCTAAAATCAGCCTTATATTAGATTATTGATGGAGTGTCGTTTAGAAAGAACTATGATGGAGTCTTTCTTAGATGCTTGGAACATGAAGATGCAAAGAAGGTTGTAGCAGGATTACATGATGGATCCACTGGAGGTCACTTTTCAGGAGACACAACAGCACACAAGATTCTCAGAGCTGGATATTACTGGCCGAAATTGTTTAAAGATGCTCATGCTCATGTTATAAAGTGTGATACTTGCCAAAGGAGCATTGGGAGGCAAGCCAAAGCAGCAAGACCATTGAAATCAATGTTTATCTCGGAACCATTCGAGCAATGGGGAATTGACATTATCGAAGAAATCAATCCAAATTCTTCATTAAAGAATAAGTACATTCTGACGGCAACCGATTATTTCACCAGATGGGTGGAGGCCATTCCGTTACAAAAAGTAAACGAGGATGCAGTTATGGATTTCTTACAAGGGCTTCCAATTTCCCTGGTTTTTTATAATGATTCATATTTTTCATCTATTAAATTGACTGCATTTGCTAATGAAAAAGGAATTAAGCTACATTATTATGTAAACAATTACCCGCAAGGAAATGGTTTGGCAAAATCCACAAATAAAAACCTTATTAGAATTTTAAAGAAAACAGTTATAGAAAATCAAAGGAGTTGGCATCTAGCTTTGCCTAATGCACTCTGGGATGATAGAGTCACACCCAAAAACTCCTTAGGTGTGTCACCCTACACTCTTGTCTTGGGAAAGAAGCTATCTTACCTCCTAATATCCTGCTGCCGTCTTCCAGACTAGCCCAAGATTCTAGGGGTACTGATAATGAAGTTTTGCAAATTAGAATTCACAATCTGTTGAATTTAGAAGAATCCAGGTCCAAAGCTCGAGAAAGGTTTAAACATCAACAAGAAATGGTGAAGAGATGGTTTGACAAGCACAAAGCTGGGAAAAAGGAGTTCGAGGTAGGCGATTCGGTTCTTAAGTGGGATCACCCGCATGATGAGAAGGGAAAGCACACTAAATTCCAGCAACTATGGATAGGCCATTTTCAGATTGCAACGAAGATAGGCCCCTCAACTTACAAGTTGCAAGACTTACAAGGGTGGGAGGAGAAATTACCAGTAAATGGTTTAGTTCTCAAGCCTTATTTTTCTTAATGGTTTTGATTTTGTTTTTCTTGTACATAAATAAATGGCTTGATTTGTTTCGTTTACTTTAGATTAATTTTAGTTGTTTTACTTTTACTTGCTCAAGTTTGATGGCTTGTAGATTTTGGTTTGTTTATGTTTCAATAAACCAACATGAATTTTGGTTTTGGAGTTCATCAGAGTTCTGGATAAACTGAAATATTTGATAAAAGGACTGCCTACTATTTATCCATACATAATGTTTAAGGATCCTTCAAGACTAGCAGATTATCTGAATGGATTATGAACACATTTGAAGTCCTGCTTAATCCCTGTGAAATAACTAACTATAGAAAAGTCTGGAATACTATTTCGAGCCTCCATTCATTTCACATTAAAGACTAACCTAAGGGAGTAACAACAAAAGACCCATGGAAAGGAAGCAGGGTAAAAAGTGTATTGTATTTAAATGATCCCATTCCACAGTCTAAAGCCAAAAGACTAACAAGAGTCAAGATCTCCCAAGAAGCAAATATGTACCAAAGCACATGCTGAAATACATCAGTGTGAATAAGATTTCCAAAGTTCTTCTCCCTCCGTGAGTTAAAATAAAAATATCTCTCATACAAAAGGACACTATGGATAGAGGGGCCTGAATTAAAATTCAGAAAGAAAGCAATTCGAGAGGACTTAAAAGGAAAAAGTCCAGAAGCACCAAAAGAGTGCAAATTGGCATGGAAATAAGGAACAAACGAATATATCTGTTTACCATATGTTACAATCTTGTGGTGTCTAAGTTGGAAGCTACCCAAAGGCAGAGGTAAAATAAAACTCATATCTCCGGCCTCAGAAGTGTTATCGAGACTTTGAAATCCTGGTTCCCCTTTCTTTAAATTTGGACTATCATCAATGTTTAAATTTCATAAATCTTGCATTCTAGAAATCCAGATGTCTTGAAGAAAACTAATACAGTGATATCACCAAAATAGTATGTTGTCTCAAAGGATAAGTTGTTCAGAGATCTGTGTCCACCAGGTAGTCGCCAATTGTTGCAGCTGCAACTATTTTCCTCGAAATTTTTTATTTTTAGGGTCCCCACTTATTCTTTTAGTGTTTAGATGATTTAAGGATTTCCATGATTTTACCAAAGTTTTCCTGTGGCTTATTGTTCTGAAAGTTTTGAGTTTTTATCTGTGTGTATCAGATTCTTAGTTGACTAGTTTTTCGATGCATCGGATGCATAGTTGACTACCATTCTGGTACGCCCATCGGGAGCCTTCCAAAGTTTGATCCGATGTATCAAAAGGCATTTAGTCTATGGTCTCAGAGACAGTCTGCCAATTTTTCAGAAGTCTAGTATGAAGCATCTCCAATGAGTCAGGTCTTTGTTTGACTATCTTTCTCCGATATTCGATTAAGTTGGCAATCTCACCATTGGCTTTGTCTATGGGAATGAGTGGAAAGCTTAAGGGTTTCACCAATCGACATTGCAAAGATCTAGTGCTGAATCTATCCACAAATTCACGATGTCCTCTCTGATACTGAGATAGGTTAGTGTTTCCATCTTCCAATGTGGTTCTCCCATCCGATGTACCGGGTGGAAAGAGCTGAGTCGATCCGATACTACGGATTTTTACCTAGTTATCCCTCCAACTATGGGTTAGTTTTTCTTTCTCGCCAAGTTTAACTAATTACTCCCACGGTCGGGCTTATAAATCCATAGAGTTGGGATGAGGTGTCATTATTACAGTGAGGGTTATCTAGTGGAGTCCACGCAGCTGTCGATTCAACTATGAATTTTTTGCCAGCAAAGGTTGTTGCTTGTCCAGGTCACCCGCCACGTTGTATCTAGGTAGGATTCGCTCATTTTTTTATATGCTCAGCATTATTGTTTGTTTTCGACTGCATGTAGTGACGAGGTTAGGTATTTTTCTGTGGGGGTTTTTGTTTTGAACATTGGTGGTTTTCTCTTTACTTAACGTTCAACCAATTTATTTATGAGCATCTTTTCATTTCGCCGGTTACTTTTCTCGCTTAGTCTCTGTGTGGCCATGAGTGTACCTTTGACATGAGCATTTTGCCATCTGCACCGCCACTTTTATTCTTGTGTCGTTTTAAACCCTATTCTGCGCAGCCATGTCTTAAGAGACGATGTATTCTCGTGGGATGCAGGAGAGGTGCACAGATGATCAGGGGTTTTGGGGGGTTTTTTTTAGTGGTCTATAGTTTCAGTATTTGTGTTTTTTCCTCAGCCAAGTTTGTTACCCAAAGGAGCAAAGTAGTTGTGAAGATATAGATTTTACCCTAACAGAGGTTTTCGTAGGCTAGGGAAGATAAGTTTTTCCGGTTTCTAGTTGTTGCTTCTTGTACTAAATCTTATTTATTTCATAAATGAAGTTATTCAGCATGGATATTGATGGGATGGTAATATTCGGATTGTTTTTATTGCTATTTGCAATAGATAGCTTGCTAAAATTAAATAGATTAAAATCATGTTGCATGATTGTTGCAGGCTAATTATCAACACGACAATATGCCACGAAAGCAGAAGAAGAAGGCCCAAGCAGCTGAGGAAGAACCAGAAGTAGAGATAGTAACCAAAGTTGAGGTTATTTATGAATATACTAAAGCCACTACTGGAGTTGAGCCAAAGTATAAATGGGGAGAGGTATACATAATGATTTCAAACCAAAGTGTTCCAGACGCTGGGTTTGAACATATGCCTATATATGCAAACATTGAGAGATCAGCCATTATGAAAGTGGCTACTAGACCTGAACTTTTCCCATGTTCAGAGGTCATAGGGTGGATTCTTCCTAGGGCAGATGTAACAAGGATGATCCTGGACAATACCGAGAGGTAGGGTTATGTTGCATATAGCCCAACCTATGTGTCTATGGCTTATAATTTACCAACACCACAAACCTATTTGACTGAAAATTGGTTAAAGGAGATAAATCTAGATATGGTGGAAATAGTTAAGAAGATGATGATCCCAGATAAAAACTTTCATACAAGGATTTCTGGAGAGTACGAGACATCAACCCTCTGCACTCCATACATGTTCATTGCTTTGATACTAAACAGAATTTTCGGGAGGGCTAATGGAAACAAATTTAAAATAGGTTGGGTACCAGTGATATTTTTTTTCGCCACCCAAGATACAATATTTAATTGGGAAAATATAGTGTCCAATAGCCTGTCAGCTTGTATAAGTGGAGCATTGGGAGGAGTGTCCCATAAGAAGACAAAATTTTACATGAGTTCGATATTGATTGATTGTATTCTATGTACTCAGCCCTTCCCAGCATTAAAGTGCCAATGGGAGAAGGACAGGGCCCCTGTGTATGCAGCCTATAAGTTGTTCTGGGCTCACAAATATTATAGCCATTACAAGGAGATTTGTGAGAACTTCATCATGCCATTGTATACATTAATTTTCTTGGTCGAATGTAATTGTATGTCAGAGGAAGCCTTGGAAGTTGTGCAAAACAACAGAAACTATTATTTGACAAAAGAAGGTCTATATTTAAGAATGTATGGTGGTTCAAGAGCCCCTTCCCTTCTACTGAAGTATGCTACAGACTATGTGATCCATAAAGAGGCTGTGAGACAGTTGTACATTGATGGAGTGGGAAATTTCCTTTTTGAGCAGAAGAAGGTAGTATATTCTGCGGTCCCCTTTTTTGTAGGAAGTTACAAATTTTCCAGGGTAAAAACTGCAGTGGATTTTGTTGAGTTAGAGTATTTTCACTTCGGTGAAATGAATTTCCATAGGAATGACTCTGAGGATAAATTTGTTGATTATTGCACAACAACTGGAGTGCATTTTGAGTATACAAATTTCTGGGATAAAGATGAAGAGATCTTCTAGAATGCTAAAAACATGATAGCTTTGAGAAAAAGATTCAAACAAAAGATAGCTATTGTTGGTGGAAAGGGAAAAGCTTCTGATAAACTCAAAAGGTGGTAAGAAGATGCAGCAAAGAGAAGGTAGGAAGAAGCTCACAGGTTAGTGTAAGAAGCCGAGAACTGGTTGCGAGCTGAAGAAGAAGATAAGAAAAAGACAGCTGAAGAGGCGGAAAAGAAGATAGAAGAAGAAAAGAAAAGAAAGGAGGAAGAAGAAATACAGAGAAGGCAGGAAGAAAGTGAAGGATTAAGGTTATAAGATCCATTCGAACCTACTGTTCCATCTAGTAGTACAACAAGGGAGAATCCTATGACGATATCTGGAATTGAACTAATTCCTTTTACTCCCACAGAAGGAGAAGAAGTACCCGATTTAAACACCATTTTCTATGATAAGGTAAAGAAGAGGATTGTTAAAAGAACAGAGAAAAAGGTGAACACGGGAGGTAAGCCAAGGGTGATTGTGGCTGATAAAACAATGGTTCACGGTACCAATGAATATATGTGATTAATGTCAAGAGTTGGGGTAGCCCTATCCCTAGCCACTAAAGATAATGTGGACAGAATAATGACGGATCTTGAGCAGTCCCAGAAGAAGGTTGCATAGTTAAAAGAGACCTTACAAAGGGAGAGAAGTGAAAGTCAGAGCTTGAAGAGAAAATATGAAGATATAATTAGTGAAGTTAAGGCGTCCAAGGCAAAGTTTCAGACTCTATAGGCAGATAAATATGCTTTGGTGCTATCTGCAGGAAATACAGAAAAGGAATCCCAAGCCACCTTGGCATATTTTGGGAAACCACAGCAAGGGTATCAGGTTTTGGAAGCCAAAAGAGATATTTTGAGGCTATCAATTGAAGAGTTGAATAAGGAAAATGGGAGCTTAAAAGATAAAGTGACAAAACTGGAAGTACAAAGGACCACTGCGGAAGGAAAAGCTAAGCTGTATGAGACTCAGAGAGTAGCCCTTGAAGATCAAAAGAATTCACTAGAATTTTCATTGAATACAGCTATGGAATAGGAAGTTGATGTTGAACCTTTAAAGAAGCATGCTCTCATGCTCAGGAATAAGATTCATCAAAGGTAGCTTCAGATGGTGGAGGAGAGGTTTAAGGTTCAACAAATAGAAATAAGATTGGAGGAAATTATAAATACGGCTTCCTTTTTCTTGGATAGGACACAGGACATCTTAGAAACTCTACAAGGAAGAATGACATGGGTGGAAACAAGTAAGGAGCCTCCCACATATGTACCTCCCAAAGACCTAGAGATGATAAAGCTAGAGTATGAGCTGATTGAGTTTGCTAGCAAAGCAGCAGAAGAGCTAGTAAAGGCAGTGAGGAAGATGAAGAGTGCCTGTGCAGAATTCTGCAGAAGAGTCCTATTAACTTACAATTGGTGTCAAATTTCTGCTAGCAGGAGACTAGAGGTGTTTCCAGAGCATGAAATATTTTTGAAGCATCTACAGGAATGATGTAGGGAAGACAAACAAGCCATTTAACTAGTGAAGAAATTAGATGAAGAGGTGCTTAAAACTGAAATAGCACATGCGGAAGTTAGCAGTCACTTACTGGAAGACCAACTTTGTCTGATCCAGCTAGAGTGGTAGGTATAAAAGCTCAAGCTCCTAAGCATGAAATTACCATCAGATTTCTAGAACCTTTCGGTTTTGAAAACATAGCAGCAGATGCCAATGCATAGAAGAAATTTATGAATGAGCAGGCTGAGCCATCTTAGTTGGGCTATTTAGAATATCTTAATTAATGATGTAATATATTGTATTTTGAGTCCTTAAGCTAAAGGACAAAATTTTGAAAAGGAAAGGTTAGGGGAAGCCCAAAAGGAAACAAGGGAAGCTCAAGGGTTTTTTTCTTTTGTATAAATATAGGCAACATTTATATACTGAAGGACCTTTTTTCAGACTATCTTTGTGCAAGGTTATTGTAAGAAGAACTATTTCATCTTATAATAAAGAGTTATATTTTCGGTTAGAGATAGCACTATAGGGTTTCAAATGCTTGACATGGACTGGTTGGATGTGAACTATTTATGTTTCAGCTTGTTTCTATGAACTGTGAGATCGTTCTAACTTATGAATTCTTTCATGTTATGAATGTGCTCCTATTTATTTATGCGAAATTTCCACAATCATATCTGAGTAATGAGTGTTTTAATCAACAATGAGCTATCTCTTTATTTATCTGTCTATTTATATTCATGTATTTAGAAATATTAACAGCTATCTATAGTATTCTAAATGCATGTGATACAATACATTATTCATTATTAATTACAGTATTGTTCCCTAGGGATAGGTTAGATAGTCTTAGTTAGTTTTCTTTGTTTATGATTTAGAAGCGAGAGAGGTAAGATGAGAGTTAAGAACCTGCGCATCACATTGTGACACTCCTCGTTATCTCTATCGACTGCATTTACCTAGGCACTTGCATATCATACCTAAACATAAAACTAAAAAAATAAGTTTTAATCGTTACTTGACCTATGGTAGCTGGACCGTAAACCGGACGGATTCCCCATACCAAACAATAATGAGCTAATTGGGGAGAATCCCTACTATTGTTTCCTATGATTTTCCAGGCCTCAACAGGTTCATGCAATGATTTTGCATGAAATCTATGAATATTTTAAAGGCTACCTCTTTGAGGCATGACTAAGAATGGAAATTTCAAAAGATGGAGAAACAGGATGAAGTTGTTATTGGGTTTTGGTTTCGAAAACTATTTGTGATGGGGTGTTTTCTAAAAAACAATATAATCTTTGGCTCTCTTATGGCGTAAAACTAATGTCTTTGTTCCTTATGTTATGCACCGCCCAACGAGACGATAACTTCCATAAGAATAATGTATTTATTCCTTATGTTATGTACCGCTGAGTGAGAAGGTAACTATTTCTGCAAATAAGCCATTCATAACTCTAAGAGGCTCATGCACAAACAACACAGTCATCACTTGGAATGATAGCACAAAATCATGAAATGGGACATATTTCTTAGCAACGGTGTCTGTGTATACTTCAGATTTCATGGCCACAAATATCACAATCCAAGTAACATGTATTCTAATTTTTTTAATTTATTAATATCAGAGTAAAACATGAGATCAAGTCTTGATATAAAGAATGAAGCTATGCATAATTCATATGGTCCTGGTGATATGACCTCGGAGAATCATGTTGTGGATGCAAGGAATTCGGTAGATCATTGTGCATTTTGCAATTCCATATTTATGGGCTATCATGACACGATGTTAAACAAAAGTGGGAAGACTTACTTTAAAGACGATTACATTTAAGGTTTCTTTGACGTCGTATGCGACAATGGAAAATATCTCTATCAGGTAAGCCAAATACAAATCATGAACAACATTGTGACTGATTTTATGTTTCATAGTTCGAGGCTGATAAATAATAGGAGAATGTTTTGGTTTGTTGATTGCATAACTGTGAATTACATGTCATCCCCAAAAATAATGGGGAATAAGTATGGTCATACAAAGTCACTCAACCAACGCAGGTCACAGAGTATGTGAGTGTGAGTTACATTCATGGGAATGTGTGGGTTAAAGAGGGGCCAATATGGTACTTCGACATAGATCTCCTAGTTTTATTACAATATATAGATTTTGCATCATCCCGGACTGTTAAGGGTGAAATGAGAGCTGAAGATCAAAATTTTGAAACTAGTTATCATTGATTTCAAAGAAGTTAAGTAATGACAAAGAAATTACAAAGATTGGATTGTAGGTCGATGACAGGGGATAGATCCACAAATCAAGCAGTAGAAGCGCCAATGAAAAATTGGACGGTCCATATCAGTTGAGATAAATTGTGGAGGCCAATTTTGAGAAGATCGACGGTGGTGAATGATTTCCGCACAAAGAAAAGTGAAGATCCCTAATCCGCATTTGATTGTAGATCGACGATCTGAATCTACAAGGAAATCAACGGTTCAGAAAAAAAGTGGAAACAAAGTGGTAGACAAGAATTGCGGAGGTCGAAAATGGGAAAGTGTGGTTTTGCAATCCGTAATCCACAATCTGTAAGATTGATGGTCGAAACATATTCCGCAAGAGATCGATGGCACGAAAGCATAATTGTGGAAAAGGAAATTGCAGGAGTATTTTCAAGAAATTTGGAAAACCCACAATCCACATTCCGCAATCTGCATTTGATCTAAAGATTGACGATCAGGAAAGAGTTCGCATAAGATCAATGACATGGAATAAATCTTGCGAAAAGAAAATTGCAGAAGCACTTTTAAGAAATTTGGAAAACCCACAATCCACAATCCGCAATCCACATTTTGATATAAAGATTGACGATCAGGAAATAGTTCGCATAAGATCAATGACGTGGAAGATATATTGCGGAAAGAAAATTGTGAAATCATGTTTGAGAAATTTGGAAAACCCGCAATCCACAATTCACATTTGATATCATATCAACGGTCATGTAACAGTCCACAAGAAATCAAAGGTGCGGAAAGGTTGTTGCAGAAAGACGTTTGTGGAAGCTAAGGAAATTGCTGAAAGATGACTATAGAGGGAAATTTGTGTGTTAGATCGACGGACATGAAAGAGTCCACAATGGATCAACGGCTTAGGATGGTTGCAGAAAGGATCTATTGTGGAAATAGCATTGTGGAGAGACAATTCTGGTAAGATTTTGTTGCGGAAAGGTATGAATGATAAACCTAAATAGATTTAAATTATTGTTAAAATGAAGAAATGAGTTTTCATGAAGAGGCACAATCCAAGAATGAAAAGACGCAACGATGAAGAGATGCATTCATACCGTATAGGTGTATGATAAAAATTATCTGAATCTATCATAATAGAGCTTGTGGAAGAGCCTATCTCACCATGGTCTCAGTTCTTAAAGAAGATTTTTGATGAAAAAAATAATGATTTTCCAAAACAGGGTTTTAGTCAGAGGGGACCAAATCAAGAAATTGGCCTTAGGGTAATGCATGCTTTATCTCATAGGATGATGTGAAAAATATTATGAGAGTGTGGTCCTCTAGAGGGTTTTTTGTAACATCTATCCATGGTGCTATATTGTCCAAAGGGTCCTTGAGGAGAAAGATATGAACCTTCCAAAAGTGCCCCCCAGCCATATTTGCACTGTCTCAGTAAAATGCTCGTAAAGGAGAGAGAAAGTAGTTCCAAAGGATGAAATAGGTCTTGATGGATTCATCTATTTTTCCTATACCTATTGGATACCTCACTTTCCAAATTTGAAGGAAAAATAAAATCACCTTGGTGACCTAGGGGTTGAGGAAATTTGTCCAAGTGTCATAAAACCAAACTGAAAGGCCACTTTCAAATACTTGCCAAAGGTTGTGTGTGTGTCGATAGATTTATCGTGTGATATGGTATTGTTTATTGTTGAAATGGTTATCTATCCATGCTCTTGTTTTTCCTTATGGTGATCAGATATGGAAAATATCAACCTTCCAAATAGAAGAAAAATGTTATTGTCTAAGTGTTGAATTAGCAGTTTGAAAAGACCATTTTCAAATGTCCGCCATTTCTTGTATGTGAAGGATTAAATTTATATGAAGACATGGGGATGTTATTTTGTAAAATCCTTTCTTCCTCAAAAACAAGAAGAAGTATAGAAGTGACAAATTGAAAAAGAAGACTTTGTCAAGAGACCATCCACAGTACAAAAGCACAAGTAAAAGTTGAAAAGTTGCTTTCATGACATTGAAGACTCCCTAAAGAAGAACAAGCTATATGGTGTTTTTTTTTAAGAAGAAATATGTGGTAGGAAGCCATGAGTTGAATGAAAGAACTCAAGGAAAAATCATCAAGTATAAATTATGTCACAAAAAGAAGAAAATGTTGACAAGAGAAGAAGCACTGTGATAGGGGGAGTATAGGAACTTATCATCCAAGGTTCTTATTCAAAGAATCACTACAAGAAGGTAAAAAGGGATGATAATTGGATGATCAGCACCAAGTCCAAGTTAAATTGAAGGAGGAAATGCAAAATATGGGAAGTTGTCTAAAAGGGAACAATTGGAAATTTTATATCAAGTTGGTTATCCTTTGTCATTGTTGTCAAAGGGAGAGAAGGTTTAGGTGTTGCCATCAATGCCAAAGGGGGAGATTGTTGGAAAATATGGCAATATAAGTTGGTAGTAGTTTTCATTGATGTCAAGAGGAGTTCAATGATGACAAAGGATTAACCAAGACATGATGGCAGGTAAAACTTAATAAAAGACAAAGGAATGTCAAAAGAATAACCAAGACATGATGGTAGGGCAAACTCAGTAAAAGACAAGGGAATGTCAAAGAAAGTGATGACATGGCATATATGATGTGGCATGTGTGATGAGGCTTGAAATACACTTCATGGTGTACTGGTGTTATCAGGAAGTCAGGATGACAAATTGACATCATTCTCGAAAGATATGACAATTTTGTGAAAAAGAAGAAAATGACAAAGTATAGGAAATTTAGTAAAAACTGCCTTATGGAAATACCTGCCATAATTTGTAGAAGAATGAAAATGTCCGCTCCCTATGGTAATATTGTAGTATGTTGGATTTTCTATCTAACCATGTCCTTATTTATCCTTGATCATGTCTGGAGAAAATGTTATTGACCTGCCAAAACAGTGTGTTAGGCAGTTTAGGACCAAACTAAGAAAATATGACTAAGAAAATATGTCTAAGTGTTGGGAAAACTGGCTCAGGTGACCTTTGGAAAATTCCCAGCGTACCTTAGAGTTGTATGATAAAAATTATCTAAATCTATCATCATAGATCTTGTTGAAGAGGCTATCTCACCATGATATCAATTCTTAAAGAAGATGTTTGATGAAAAAAATAATGATTTGCCAAAGCAGGCTTTTAGTCAGAGGGGACCAAATCAAGAAATTGGCCTTAGGGTAATGCACGCCCTATCTCATAGGATGATGTGAAAAATATTCTGAGAGGGTTTGTTGGAGCATCCATCCATGGTCCTATATTTTCCAAAGGGTCCTTGAGGAGAAAGATATGAACCTGCCAAAAGTGCCTCCCAGCCATATTTGCACTGTCTTGGTAAAATGCTCGCAAAGGACAAAGAAAGTAGTTTCAGAGGATGAAATAGGTCTTGATGGATTCATCTAGTTGTCCTATACCTATTGGATACCTCACTTTCCAAATTTGAAGGAAAACGAAAATCACCTTGGTGACCTAGGGGTTGAGGAAATTTGTCCAAGTGTCATAAAACCAAATTGAAAGACCACTTTCAAATACTTGCCAGAGGTTATGTGTGTGTCAATAGATTTATATTGTGATATGGTATTGTTCATTGTTGAAATGGTTATCTAGCCATGCTCTTTTTTTTCCTTATGGTGATCAGATAAGGAAAATATCAACCTTCCAAATAGAAGAAAAATGTTATTGTCTAAGTGTTGAATTAGCAATTTGAAAAGACCATTTTCAAATGTCCGCCATTTCTTGTATGTGAAGGATTAAATTAATATGAAGACATGGGGATGTTATTTGGTAAAAGCCTATCTTCCTCAAAAACAAGAAGAAGTATAGAAGTGACAAATTGAAAAAGAAGACTTTGTCAAGAGACCATCCACAGTACAAAAGCACAAGTGAAAGTTGAGAAGTTGCTTTCATGACATTGAAGACTCCCTAAAGAAGAACAAGCTATATGATGTTTTTTTAAGAAGAAATTTGTGGTACGAAGCCATGAGTTGAATGAAACAACTCAAGGAAAAATCATTGAGTATAAATTATGTCACAAAAAGAAGAAAATGTTGACAAGAGAAGAAGCACTGTGATAGGGGGAGTTTAGGAACTTATCATCCAAAGTTCTTATTCAAAGAATCACTACAAGAAGGTAAAAAAGGATGATAATTGGATGATCAGCACCAAGTCCAAGTTTAATTGAAGGAGGAAATGCAAAATATGGGAAGTTTTCTAAAAGGGAACAATTGGAAATTTTATATCAAGTTGGTTATCCTTTGTCATTGTTGTCAAAGGGAGAGAAGGTTTAGGTGTTGCCATCAATGCCAAAGGGGGAGATTGTTGGAAAATATGGCAATATAAGTTGGTAGTAATTGTCATTGATGTCAAGAGAAGTTCAATGATGACAAAGGATTAACCAAGACATGATGGCAGGTAAAAATAAGTAAAAGACAAAGGAATGTCAAAAGAATAACCAAGACATGATGGCAGGGCAAACTCAATAAAAGACAAAGGAATGCCAAAGAAAGTGATGACATGGCATATATGATGTGGCGTGTGTGATGAGGATTGAAATACACTTGATGGTGTACTGGTGTTGTTGAAAAGTCAGGATTACAAATTGACATCATTCTAGAAAGATATGACAATTTTGTGAAAAACAGGAAAATGACCAAGTATAGGAAATTTAGTAAAAACTGCCTTATGGAAATACCCGCCATAATTTGTAGAAGAATGAAAATGCCCCCTCCCTATGGTAATATTGTAGTATGTTGAATTTTATATCTAACCATGGCCTTATTTATCCTTGATCATGTCTGGAGAAAAAGTTATTGACATTCCAAAACAGTGTTTTAGGCAGTTTAGGACCAAACTAAGAAAATATGTCCAAGTGTTGGAAAAACTAGCTCAGGTGACCTTGGGAAAATTCCCACCATACCTTAGAGTTGTATGCTAAAAATTATCTGAATCTATCATCATAGAGCTTGTTGAAGAAGCTATCTCACCATGGTATCAGTTCTTAAAGAAGATGTTTGATGAAAAAAATAATGATTTGCCAAAGCAGGGTTTTATTTAGAGGGGACCAAATCAAGAAATTGGCCTTAGGGTAATGCACGCCCTATCTCATAGGATGATGTGAAAAATATTCTGAGAGTGTGGTACTCTAGAGGGTTTGTTGGAGCATCCATCCATGGTCCTATAGTCCAAAAGGTCCTTGAGGAGAAAGATATGAACCTGCCAAAAGTGCCTCCCAGCCATATTTGCACTATCTCAGTAAAATGCCCGCCAAGGAGAGAGAAAGTAGTTTCAGAGGATGAAATAGGTCTTGATGGATTCATCTAGTTGTCCTATAACTATTGGATGCCTCACTTTCCAAATTTGAAGGAAAAAGAAAATTACCTTGGTGACCTAGGGGTTGAGGAAATTTGTCCAAGTGTCATAAAACCATATTGAAAGACCACTTTCAAATACTTGCCAGAGGTTGTGTGTGTGTCAATAGATTTATCTTGTGATATGGTATTGTTAATTGTTGAAATGGTTATCTAGCCATGCTCTTGTTTTTCCATTATGGTGATCAGATAAGGAAAATATCAACCTTCCAAATAGAAGAAAAATGTTATTGTCCAAGTGTTGAATTAGCAGTTTGAAAATACCATTTTCAAATGTCCGCAATTTCTTGTATGTGAAGGATTAAACTAATATGAAGACATGGGGATGTTATTTGGTTATATATATATCCATCCATGGTCTTATATTTCCTCTTGTAGTCACATATATGAAAAATAAATTTTCCGAAGATTGAGAAAAACTATGCTTTTCTTAAAGAAGAATTATGCCTGTACAGTGAGAAAAATCAGGCACACGAAATTAAAAGGCAGTTTTGAAATATACACCAGAGGCTGTGGTGGAGTCAATAAATTCATCTAATGGTATGGCTATGGTATTTGAAAACTTGTCTATCTATCCATAAGTTCATTTCTCCATCTAGTAGTCACACATGTGAAAAAGTGAAATCCCAAGTTGAAGAAAAATTATGTTTTACACAGAAATATGAATATGCCTAAATTAAGTATATGTTGAAACACATTTTTATTTAAATTGCCCAACTAAGTCAATTTAATAAAAATACGGAATGATTAAGATATCATGAAATAAATAATTAATATACTCCTGCATATACTAAGAAGGCTCTACGCTATGGGTTGTGGGATGTTGGATTATTTAATATCCAAGAAATAAATTGTTTATTATTAAAACATAATAAACAGTTTATCATTCATTTAAAATAGAGTTTATTACTTCTGAAGTAAAAACAGAAGCATATTATTCATAAACAGAGAAATGATAAAAGAGAAGCTACAGGAATGTATTTAGAAGAATAAACATAAATTTGGTAAAAAGAAAGGGCTTTTTGTGTTATGATGTTTAAATAAAGTTTTTAAAAACAAAAAAGGAAAATAGGAGTTAAAAGTCAAAACTAGTTATAACCAAAACTAGTTAACGTTGTTTTCTTTTTATTAATATTTTTTGTAAAAACACATGATTACAAGAGATAGTTAAAATTTTATGAAAAGGTGTGAACACATAGAAATACATAATGTTTCATGAAGAGGTGTGAAAAATGAAGTATAAGTATGAAGATATCATATGAAGAAAAGCATCTCGGTGGATAAAATATAATATTTTGGTAGATATTCTACATTTGACATGAACCTTGTGTTCATTCGAACAGACCGGTGTTTGTAATCAAGTTGGAGCCTGAATGAGGATTGGATTCCTCTCTACATGCTGGGTCATGTATACAAGTTGGGTCTTGTAAGAGAGTTGGGTCTCTCAATCTAGCTAGGTCTAGATCATTAATGTTATGTAATGTAAAATCCTATTTAATAAAAAGATATTTGACATATTCATATATGTGTTGTTCTTCATATGTGTTTGTATATTTCATATATATATATATATACACACACACAATTGGTAAAATTCATGATTGGTTCATAATAGTGATTTGGCAAGATATTTTTAAGTTTTAACATACACTGATTCACCCCCCCATCTCAGTGTCTGAGACCTATTTCTACAATTGGTATCAGAGCCGGTTGTCTTTGAACAAATCATTGCTGGAAGGCTGATCCAAAACGAAAACAAGTCCATTTTAAGAGCCAAGCACTTAATATAAAGATAGGTGCCAGAATCAGCATTTTAAAATTGGATGGAAATGTAGATGATAAAATCCCCTTGTTTAATGGAGATGACTATGCCAATTGGAGGAACACCATTAATTTTCAGTTGAAGTGCAAAGGAGCACATGTGTGGGATGCAGTAGCAAGCAAGAAATGGTACTTGAAGAACAAAACCATAATTTCAAAACATGATCAGAAATTCAATTCTATCGCTTTGCAAACCATTAAAAGAGCCTTATCAAATGATGTCAAGATGAGACTAGGGCACTATACCTATGAAAGAAAGCTATGGCTAAAGATTGAAGACACATATCAAGCCAAGTATCAAAGTGCAGGAAAAGATACAAGTCAAAAATCTGATGAAGAAATAAGTGAAGATGTGTTGAGTAGTGAAGAGAACAATCCCTCATTTGTCTCATCACAAAGCAAAGAAAACATTGGGCTAGATGAACTTTCAAATGACAGTTGTTATGATGATGAATTACTCTCTAAAGAAAAAGAAGAAGACCTACTAATTCTCAAAGATAAAATCCTGATTACTAAGAATGAAGACTTGAAGAAATTGAAGGAAGACTTTCTTATTGCAATTGAAAATACCAAGTAAAAGATAATTTTTTATCCTATAAATGTTTTTGATAAGATTGAAAACATGTTTATGGTCACTCTAAGTGAGCTTGAAATTGTTTTCAATATCAATACGTTACTACATGGATTGTGGACGAAATCCATAAATTCTAGAAGAACATGCAAGAGTCCAGTAGATACAAAAAATGACTTGAAGATCCTAAAGGATAAGTTGTGTGCACTAACCAAGAAACATGAGGTTGCTGAGACGATATTGAATGAGAAAAGGATTTAGCTAGATGACAAGGAAAAATAATTGAAGAACACTTTCTCTAGTTTTAATTTGCAATTGGAAAACAAAATTAATGAAATAAAAGAGGTAAAGTCTGAAGTATTTAACCTTAGAAGACAAATTGAAGCTAATGAAAGAGGGATTCCTAACCAAGAGAACCAAATGAGAGAAAGGGAGCCTACAGAGAGGCATAATTTACTAGATTGGGAGAAGAACCTACAAGAAAGACAAGAAAGGCTTATAGAAGGACAAAGGTCACTAAATCAAAGAGAAGAATATTTGAATATGGCCATGAAACAGATTGAGAAGGAATTGCAGGATGACAAGAAGAAGATTGAAAAAGATCATGAAACCTTAAAAGAGAAAGAGGCTAGGTATCAAAGGATGGATTCATTAGTCTCTAGAAAAGAGGATTCTACTAAACAAAAATCTATTATTAACAAAGAAGAGGAAGAATCTACATGTCTCATAGGAAGTGAGAGAAAGAAAAGTTATGCTAGTACATTCACAAAAGGTGGAGAAAGGAAAGCAATGAATTATCTTCAATCCAAATATATTTCTCCATACAAGGGAAATGAGAAGAGAAATATATATAACAGCTCAACCATTATAAATGAAATTTGGAGTAAGCAAAGACCGTCCTATGACAAAACCGTTCTTGGATACAAAAAGGATAAAGAAGTTGAGAAAGGGACTCGCATGTCCAAGTTTGAGGACGGTTCTTCTTATTCAAAAAGACAGAAGGTAATCACAAATCAGATACCAGATCAAAACTCTTCCATGAGAATGAATTATGGAAGACAAAGGCTAAAACATGAAGCACATCAAAAAGAAAGATTATCATATCATACTAACACTTGGTATGGTAATATATTCAATGGTCACTGCTACTCTTGTCACAAACATAGACACAAAGTAGTGGAATGTGATGCTTTTGAAAAGAAAACTCGAAATAAATCCTCCTAAAAGATAAAGTGTCAGAGATGCAAGCTTGTTGGGAATACAACAAAGTTTTGTCACTCCATAAGGTGTTTCAACTGTGAAGGCTTTGGGCACAAAGCACAAAATTGCATGAATCCAAAGACACAATACAATCAAAAGGAGGATGCTCCAAGGAGTCAAAGAAAGGATTTGAAAAGAGACAACATAAAAACTATAGAAAACAAGATGCCTCATGACATGTCTTTAAAGATGGAATCTGAGCAAATCCGTAAAGAATCAAGAGAGACAAGTCCACAGAGGAAGATAAAGAAAGTCTGGAGACCATAGAAAGGAGGTCTTAATCCTCATGCCAAAACAGGTGACTCTTATGGAAATGATACTCTAGAAGAAGACACTCATTATATAAATGATGACCACTCCATGGTTGAAGAAGCCTTGGAAATGACTCTTTTACTTTGTTAAAGAGTCCTTATTAGATCTCAGAATTTAGTTGCTTCAGGTCAAGATTAAAAATGGAATTAAAAACCTAAAAATAAAATTAGAAGGGATCTTATACTCAGGGGAAGTTAAAGTCATAAAATTAAATTGGTATTTAAGACTATCTTCCTCAAAAATAAAAATCAGAGTGTCAGATAGAAGAAATGATTATGGTTGCATAATAAAACTAAGTGTCATATTGAAGAGTCATAAGAGTACTTGGTAAAATCCTATCTTCCTAAAAAACAAGAAGAAGTATAGAAGTGACAAATTGAAAAAGAAGACTTTGTCAAGAGACCATCCATACTACAAAAGCACAAGTAAAAGTTGAGAAGTTGCTTTCATGTCATTGAAGACTCCCTAAAGAAGAACAAGCTATATGATGTTTTTTTAAGAAGAAATCTGTGGTACAAAGCCATGAGTTGAATGAAAGAACTCAAGGAAAAATCATTAAGTATAAATTATGTCACAAAAATAAGAAAATGTTGACAAGAGAAGAAGCACTGTGATAGGGGGAGTTTAGGAACTTATCATCCAAGGTTCTTATTCAAAGAATCACTACAAGAAGGTAAAAAAGGATGATAATTGGATGATCAACACCAAGTCCAAGTTTAATTGAAGGAGGAAATGAAAAATATGGGAAGTTGTCTAAAAGGGAACAATTGGAAATTTTATATCAAGTTGGTTATACTTTGTCATTGCTGTCAAAGGGAGAGAAGGTTTAGGTGTTGCCATCAATGCCAAAGGGGGAGATTGTTGGAAAATATGGAAATATAAGTTGGTAGTAGTTGTCATTGATGTCAAGAGGAGTTCAATGATGACAAAGGATTAACCAAGACATGATGGTAGGTAAAACTCAGTAAAAGACAAATGAATGTCAAAAGAATAACCAAGACATGATGGTAGGGCAAACTCAATAAAAGACAAAGGAATGTCAAATAAAGTGATGACATGGCACATATGATGTGGCATGTGTGATGAGGCTTGAAATACACTTGATGGTGTAATGGTGCTATCAGGAAGTCAAGATTACAAATTGACATCATTATAGAAAGATATGACAATTTTGTGAAAAACAAGAAAATGACAAAGTATAGGAAATTTAGTAAAAACTGCCTTATGGAAATACCTGCCATAATTTGTAGAAGAATGAAAATGCCCACTCCCTATGGTAATATTGTAGTATGTTGGATTTTCTATCTAACCATGGCCTTATTTATCCTTGATCATGTCTGGAGAAAATGTTATTGACCTGCCAAAACAGTGTTTTAGGCAGTTTAGGACCAAACTAAGAAAATATGTTTGAGTGTTGGAAAAACTGGCTGAGGTGACCTTGGGAAAAACCCCACTGTACCTTAGAGTTGTATGATAAAAATTATTTAAATCTATCATCGTAGATCTTGTTTAAGAGTCTATATCACCATAGTATCAGTTCTTAAAGAAGATGTTTGATGAAAAAAATAATGATTTGCCAAAGCAGGGTTTTAGTTAAAGGGGACCAAATCAAGAAATTGGCCTTAGGGTAATGCATGCCCTATCTCATATAATGATGTGAAAAATATTATTAGAGTGTGGTCCTCTAGAGGGTTTGTTGGAGCATCCATCCATGGTCCTATATTGTCCAAAGGGTCCTTGAGGAGAAAGATATGAACCTACCAAAAGTGTCTCCCAGCCATATTTCCACTGTCTCAGTAAAATTCCCACCAAGGAGAGAGGAAGTAGTTTCAGAGGATAAAATAGGTCTTGATGGATTCATCTAGTTGTCCTATACCTATTGGATACCACACTTTAAAAATTTGAAGGAAAAATAAAATCACTTTGGTGACCTAGGGGTTGAGGAAATTTGTCTAAGTGACATAAAACTAGATTGAAAGAACACTTTCAAATACTTGCCAGAGGTTGTGTGTGTGTCAAATATCGATTCTAAAATTTTGAGTGGGTTAACAGAATCGGTACTTGTAAAATTCATGCATTGCAAAACATCCAAACATGCATGGGAAAAACTAAAATGTATCTATGAAGGAACTTCCAAAGTTAAGGAATCCAAACTCCAGACCTACAAAGGTCAGCTTGAAAGTCTAAAAATGAAAGAGGAAGAAAATATTGCAGAATATCTTCAAAGAGTAGATGAATTTGTTAACTCCATTAGAGGCGTTGGAGGAGAAATTAAATAAAAGGAAGTAGTCGAAAAGGTATTAAGAACCCTCCCAATGAAGTATGACTCAAAGGTGTCTTCCTTAGAAGAACTCAATGATCTTAAACTTATGACAGTAGATGAACTACATGGGATATTCACTGCCTATGAGATGAGAACATGACAAAATGGATCATCAAAGAAGGAAGCAAATTTTAAGCCCGTATCCAAGATCCAATCCAAGGACCCATATGATGAGGAAGTTCTCTTCATCAATAAACTTGAGAGAGGCACTGGAAAGTACAAATGGAAGATACCTTTGAAATGTTTTAACTATGGAAGGATTGGACATTTTGCCAAAAAGAGTCCTTACCCAAAACAAGAGGATAGTGATGATGAAGAACCTTGCTGTCATAAGAAAGATCAAAAGAATAAGATCATATACAAGAATAAGTTAAAAAAAATAAGAAAAACCTTTACTGCAAAGGAGACAATGAAGGTGATGAAATAAGTGAATATGTTGAAGTCCCATTCATGGGTTTCGAAAGCGAAATATCTGGAGAAGAAATAGAAGATGTGACAGATATTGAAGCAAAACTTATAAATTCTCATGAATAATTAGATAAGTATAAAAATATTTACAAGAAATAAAAAAAATAAAAAAATAAAAAACTCACATTATAGAATTTGAAGAGAAAAACAAAGATGCGGAGAGAATGATTGTTGACTTACAAAATCAGGTTCTAGAAATCCAAAGAACTAAAAACAATATAGAACAACAACTCAAAAAGAAAATGAAAGGATCTGAAAGGCTTGAACAAGACATTATGCACCTTAGAAATGAACTGGACGAAGAATCTATAAAATCAAGGTATGAAAATAGCTCAAGGACTTTAGATGGAATTCTAAGTGTCCAAAGACCATCAAGTGATAAATCTGGATTAGGATTTGACAAAGAAAAACCTGGATATTCTTCTTGCACAAATAAAGATGGAAATAAAAGAAGTTACGTTGTTGTACTCATGAACCAAATTAAAAGAGAAGAAAGTAAGAAATATGCTTCTCCATTACAAAGAACAGATATGATGTTTAAAATATCAATGACAAGTAAACATTAGCAATTAGTTTTAGGAAAATGCTACACCTGTAACAATTTTGGACATATGGGTAGAAATTGTAAACTAAAGACTCCTATGGAGAAAGGTATTACATCACATACTTCTGTCTATAAGAAAAGTATTACTAGAAACAATACAAAAGGAACAAACTACAATTATTTTTCTCCTGTACAGAGTTATAATACAGAATGCTACAAATGTGGTAATCAAGGACACATTGCTAGAAAATGTAAACTAGTAACTCATATGAATGACACCTCAAAATTTCAAGACAAAGGGATAGCTTGGAAAAGAAAGGGTGATGTGGAATGTTCATTAGCTATATGTGCTACAGAAAAACAAAATTTATGGCATATGGATAGTGGATGCTCAAAACACATGACAGGTGACCCAACTAAATTCCTAAGCCTAAAAAGGAATCAAAAAGGAAAGGTCACATTTGGAGATAATCCATCCTCTAAAATAATCGAAAAGGATACACTGGTTATAAGAGATCAGATGAAAGTTGAAAATGTTCTACTTGAAGAAAACTTAAAACCTAATCTTTTGAGTGTCATTCAAACATGTGATCAAGGACACATATGTATATTTGATTCCAAGAAGTGTGAAATCAGAAGAAAATATTCAAGAAAACTTGTTGGAATTGTTGTGAGAAATCCAAGCAATGTGTATATTCTAGAAAATGAAGAACAATGTTAAATGAGCCAAGTTGATGAAATTTTTCTATGGCATAGAAGGATGGAACACTTGAAATTTGACAATGTTGTAAGAATTAGTCAGAAGAGAGTTGTAAGAAATCTGCCAAAAATCATAAAACCACCAAATCATGTGTGTAGACATTGTCTTCATGGGAAGCAAACAAGAAAAAACTTCAAAGTGAAAAAACATACAACCTCCTAGCCATTAGAATTAATTCACACTGATATTTGTGGACCAACAAGGACTAAAAGCCTTCAAGGTGAATATTACTTTATGTTATTAATCGATGACTATACAAGGGTGACTTTTCTTAAAGAAAAATCAGAAGCCTTTATGAAGTTCAAAGCCTTCAAAGCCCTTGTTGAAAATGAAAGAAATAGAAAAATTAAATGCCTAAGATCAGATAATGGTGGGGAAATCACCTCAAATGAGTTCAATGATTTCTATGAAAAACATGGAATCAAGAGACAGTTCTCAAAAGAAAAAATTCCTCAACAAAATGGAGTATCTAAGAGAAAAAATAGGACAGTCCAAGAAGCAGTGAGAACTATGCTTAATGAAGCAAAACTTCCTGATGTCTACTGGAGAGAAGCAATATATACAGCTGTCTATGTACAAAATAGAGGAAAACTCAGAGTGAATAGTGAAAAAAATGCTTATGAGCTATGGTTTGGAAGACTGGCTTCAGTTAAATATTTTAGAGCTTTTGGTAGTAAATGCTACATAAAAAGAGATGATGATAATCTAGGGAAGTTTGACTCTAGAACCGATGAAGGCATATTTCTTGGATATTCTTCCACCAGAAAAGAATAGATATGTTACAATATAAGGTCGCACTAGATCATAGAAAGTGAAAAAAAATGTAACTATTGATGATACTAAACCAAGAAGAATACAAATTCAAGGAAGTGTGGATGATGAAGAAATTGATGATGAAAAATTAGATGATAAAAGAAAGAAAGAAAGTACACAAAAGGAAGATAATTCTAAAGAAGAAGAAGAAGAATAAAGAGTAGAGGAAGAAGAATCACTTGAAAATGATAATGAATATTCCCCAAGATCAGACATAAAGACACCATCTAGGTGGGTCCAGAAAAATCATTCTTGAAAATCAAATAATTGGTGACAAAGAATTGAGAGTTAAAACAAGAAGAGATTTAATTGGTGAAGAACAAGCACTAATTTTTATAGTAGAACCCAAAACATTCAAAGAAGCTTGCAAACGTGAGTATTGGGTCAGTGCTATGGATAAAGAACTTGATCAAAGAGAAAAGAACCAAACTTGGGAACTTGTCCCAAGAACCAAGGAGATGAACATTATTGGAACCAAATGGATATTTAAAAACAAGTTCAATGAGCATGTTCATGTGACAAGAAACAAGGCTAGGTTGGTATGTAAAGGATATGCTCAAGTAGAAGGCATTGATTTTGAAGAAAATTTTGCACCTGTGGAAAGACTCGAAGCCATCAGGATGTTCTTAGCTTTTGCATGCTACAAAAATTTTAAGGTATATCAAAGGGATGTAAAATATGCATCCTTAATGGATAACTTGAAGAAGAAGTCTATATTGAGTATCATAAAGGTTTTCTCTGGTCAGAAAACATAAATTATGTGTGCAAACTTAAGAAAGCGATCTATGACCTTAAACAAGCTCTAAGGGCATGGTTCTCCATACTTGATAATTATTTAAAACAACAAGGATACAAAAGAGGGGCCACTAACAGTGATTTGTACATAAAGTTTGAAAATGAAAATATGATCATTGTGGTCGTCTATGTAGATGATATCATATTTGGAAGTGATCTAAAAATTCCGAGTGTAAGCTTTGCATCGAAAATGAAGAAATAATTTGAAATGTCAATTTTAGGAGAACTAACATTCTTTCTAGGCTTACAAATATCTCAATTAGAAAAAAGGATTTTCATTTCTCAAAGTAAGTATATCAAAGAAATATTGAAGAATTTCAAAATGGAAGAATCCAAACCTATTAGTACTCCTATGGTCACTGGTTGTAAATTAAGAAAGAATGATGAATCCTTAGAAGTGGATCATACTATGTATAGGTCAATGATTGGTAGTTTATTATATGTAACAACTACTAGACCATATGTAATGTAGGCTGTAGGTTTGGTTGCCAGATTCCAATTATCCCCAAAAGAAACACATGTGGATGCAGTAAAAAGAATTCTTAGATATCTAAAAGGTACTATGGATTATGGTATCCAAAAAACAATAACTTCACTCTAAAGGAATTCACTGATGCAGATTGGTTGGGAATTGTTGATGACCGAAAGAGTACCAGTGGAGTAGCATTCTTTTTGGGAAATTGTTTGGTATCATGGTTAAGCAAGAAACAATCCTCCATATCACTATCTATAACAAAGGTTGAATATATTGTTGCTGCATCATGTTGTACTCAATTCATTTGGATGAAACAGACATTAGAAGACTTGTAAAATATGAAGATCTAATAGTGATAATTCATGACAATATGAGTGCCATAAATATATCAAGGAACCATGTCATGCACTCTAAGAAAAAACACATACCAATAAAATATCACTTTCTAAGAGATCAAGTGTCACAAAAGGTTGTCAAACTAGAATATGTTGACACCAAAGAACAGATAGCTGATATTTTCACAAGGCCACTACCCAAAGAAGCATTTGAGCATCTTAGGAAAAAGATGGAAGTAATATCCTTACAATGAATAAAAAGGAGGAAAAGGCATCATGTCAGGGGGAGATATGTTGATAGGGGGAGCTTTCAGGAAGAAGAAACCTTTGTCATTAATGTTAAAGGGGGAGAAAATTAAGGAGTTTCCATCAATGTCAAAGGGGGAGATTGTTGAAAATAGTTGTCATTGATGTCAAACAAGTTTGATAATGAGAAAGAAATTCGAAAGATAGGATTGTAGGTCGATGACAAGGGATGGATCCCCAAATCAAGCAGTGGAAGCGCCAATGAAAAATTGGACGATCCACATCAGTCAAGAGAAATTGCTGAGGCCGATTTTGAGAAGATTGACGATGGTGAATTATTTTCACACAAATAAAAGTGAAGATCTGCAATCCGCATTTGATCATAGATTAATGGTCAAGAATGAACCCACAAGGAAATCAATGGTTCAGAAAAAACGCAGAAAAAAGTTGTGGAAGAGAATTGCAGAGGTACAAAATGGGAAAGCATGGTTTCGCATTCTGTAATCCACAATCTATAAGATCGATGGTCGAAAACGATTCCACAAGATATCGGCAGCACAGAAGCACAATTGTGGAAAAGGAAATTGCGGAAGTATTTTCAAGAAATTTGGAAAACTAGCAATCCACAATCTACATTTGATCTAAAGATCAACGATAAGGAAAGAGTCTACATAAGATCGACGATGCAGAAGAAATTTTATGAAAAGCAAATTGCAGAAGAAATTTTGATAAATTTGGAAAACCCGCAATCCGCAATCCGCATTTTGATCTAAAGATCGACGATCAGGAAAGAGTCTGCATAAGATCGACGACGCGGAAGAAATATCATGGAAAGAAAATTGTGGAAGCACTTTTGAGAAATTTGGAAAACCCACAATCCGCAATCCGCATTTGATCTCAGATCAACGAACAAGGAAGAGTCTGCAAGAAATCAACGATGCGGAAAGGTTGTTTGGGAAAGATGTTTGGGGAAATATAAGGAAATTGTGGAAAGATGATTATGGAGGGAAATCTGTGTTAGAAAAACTGATGGGAAAGAGTCCGCAATGGATCAACGACTCAGGATGGTTGTGAAAAGGATCTAATAAGGAAATATCATTGCGGAGAGGAAATTCTAGTAAGATTTTTGTTGCGGAAAGGTATGATTGATAAACCTAAATAGAATTAAAGTATTGTTAAAAATAAGAATTGATTTTTCAAGAAGAGGCACGATCGAAGAATGAAAACACATAATGGTGAAGATATGCATTCACAGAAAACATGTTAGAGGGTATTTATAGACAGAATGATGAATGAGAGAAGGTGTCTCTGCACTTTCAATTGACAGATCGATTGAAGTACAGTCAGAGCTCAAATTATCATATGAGGGAGGTTGGGAGGCGCTAGGGTAAGCAACAGGATTACTAGGGTGTCGTAGCATCCTTTCAGTAGCAGCTGATAAAACCAGGGGATCGAATCCTCCTTCTAGTAGTTGCTGGTAAATAAGGGTGTAATATCATCCTTATTTGTAGAAGCAGGAAAAAATTATTTATAAACACAATTTTGCAGTAATAGAAAGTATTGGTGGTTTACCTAATTGGGATTCCACGATAAATTTGTGTTTTGTGTGTTATTGTTGATCATGTGTTTTAATGCATAAATTAAAAAGTGATTTAAATTGTTAAAATTTAACAACACTGATTCACCCCCCCTCTCGGTATTACCATATTCCAACACATAAGGGGGTTATTGCAGTGTACACAAATTCGATATCTAAATTTTAAAGGGCGCTGTGAGTTGGAAAAGGTGGAAGGTGTTGATGCTACCCCATACCACCAATACGATTTCCTCGAACTATTGATGCCCCCACCGCTACTGGAGAAGTCCCTGAATTAGTAGGCATTGTAGGCCTATCTAAAAGGTCTTGCTGAGCATCCTACCTGTTGGGCCAGAGAAACACACAACATTTTGACAAGTTCCAAGCCTGAAGCGAATAGTTATTCACTTACACAAATAATATTACCAAAAGACTTGGAATATTAAATAAGCCATAATAATATATAAATTGATGATAGAATAGATATGATAATAGATTACAAAGTGAGTGCCATATATATATTAATCGTAAAGGCACTTTGGATAATATCCATGAAAGGATGCTTCATTTTAGAATTGTTTACTAATAACTATTCATTAATTATTAATTATTAATTATTAATTATTAATATCAATATGTATTAATATTAATAATTAATGTTGATTTTAATAGTTATTATTAATTATATAATAGTTATTTATTTATTATTTTATGTTCGTTACATTGCCTTCCCCTTAAGGGAATCTGTGTCCTCAAAGATGTATTGGACATTAATGTCTCATTTATTTTAATCGATCATCTCGAAATTCTTTCCCTTTTGTATTTGCGACATTTGAGGAGATGAGTCGATATGAATTATGGATTCCCCAGGAGAATTGTCGCATCGTATCTGCTGTGGTCCATCCCAGATCTATTTTTATCGGAGCTCTGAGATCTTTTTGTGGGACAATTCGTCTCAATTGTTGCTTGGTATGTCGATATTTTCGCATGTCCACATAAGTCTTTTGTGAATATTCATTTTGACCCTGTCGTTGGTCAAAATGACGATTATAAATAGGATGTCTGTAAGGTGTAGGTGTTGTTTGTTATTCTTTCTTTTGGACTACGGCGAGGACTGTCTTCACTTCCTCAATTTGATTTTTGGATGCATTTTCCTCGATTGTCGTTCTTGGATCTCCAGTAGATTGTTTATGATTCTAAATCTTTTTTATTCTTTCCTCTTGCAATTTTTTTTCAATTTCTAAATCCTTGATCCGATTCTGTAGTTCTTGATTACAATTATTTAGACACTGGTTTTCTTCTTTCTTTTCCATTATTTTTCCTTCGAAGTCTTCATCGGAGTGTTCCTTCTTACTACTATTTTTTAATTTTTTAATTTTTGTAATCAGGGTTTTGCTATGATTCCTTAATCTAAAAATTTCTTCATAACTGTTGGATATTGTTTTATTACTCTTTGCGATCTCCAACTTGTGTTCCTTTTTAGAGTCGCTATTTTGTTGTTGAAGAACTTTTATCTGTTGTTGATACTGGTCGACCACTGATTCTTGATCTTCTACTTTCTGTCGTATGTGCGTCAGTTCTTCATCTCTATCGTTAATGATTTTGTTCAAGCGTATTATGTCTGCTTCATAATCAATTATTTATTTCTTTATATCTTGATTTTTTTGTCTCTGATTGAAATCATTTTCGTCTTTTAATTTCTTAATTTGGGCCGACAATTTTTCTATATGATTGTTCTGATCGAAAATTTTTTGTTCCTTGCGCTCTTTTTGCATCCTATGTAATTTAATCAACATTTTCGATTTCGTATTTATGTCCCATAACACTTCATTGTCTCTCTGATAACGCTTTAGCTTGGCTTCTAATTTCTCTATTTGTACTTGCAGACCAACTTCCATGGTCTTGACTCCTTCGATGATAGATGGTCTTCATTTGGTTTCTTCTGCGATAGATAGCCTTCAACTTTTTCGACGATAAAGGGATTGGTCTTCTTTGTTAGGTTAAATAACCTTTTTTTTCCAAAAATAATTATTATAAATAATTATTATTATAATAAATAATAATTATTATAATTTTTTTTATAATAATAATTATTGTATTAATTATTATATAATAAAAATTTTATTTGCCCTTAAGTTTTGTAAAATGTGAGTAGATTGGATGGTTGGAAGGAATGAGTGTTACATTCCCCACCTAAGTTCAAATCTCACTTTCTCTTTACTAGTAATTATTTTGTACTTTTATAGTCAAACCCAAACCCACTTATTAAGAAACCATGTGTGGTTTCACTTTTACCCTTTTTTTTGTTTTACCTTTTTTGGGGTGGGTTACTTTTACCTTTTTTTTTTAAGGACAAGGTCCTATTTTTTAGGGAAGTCCTAGAAGCTTGAATAGTAACTTTGCTCTGATACCACTTGAAGGAGACAAAGACTTCTAAACCCACATGATTCGCATTTTAACCTGAATAATCAACCAATGGAAAATAATTCCATATTGGAAATATTAAATAATATTAAAGATGAATGATGATAAAAGATTACAAGGTGAGTGCCATATATATATTAATCGTAAAGGCACTTTGGATACTATCCATGAAAGGATGCGTCATTTTATAATTGTTTACTAATAACTATTTATTATTTATTAATTATTAATATCAATATGTATTAATATTAATAATTAATGTTGATTTTAATAGTTATTATTAATTATATAATAGTTATTTATTTATTATTTTATGTTCGTTATTATTTTATTGATTCCCCATCGCTGCTGGAGAAGTCCCTAAATTAGCAGGCATTGTAGGCCTATCTAAAAGGTCTCGCTGAGCATCCTACTTGTTTCCCAGAGAAACACACAACATTTTGACAAGTTCCAAGCCATCTTAGTAATTCGCATCAACCTGCAAAAAGGTATGCACATCTTGTATGGTTAATTCTCGATTTTTATTTTTCCTCTATATCAGCAATCGTAATTCGGAGAATTGATGTACAACATGGCAGGTGTGGGATGTTGCCAGGAAGACAAGTGATGAGTTTTTCTAGATTTTTTCCTTCGCTTACTGAAGAAGTTACAAACACAATGATAGTTATTATCTTTCCAGAAAAAATGAAAAAAATCAAATGAAAGCATTCGAGATCTATGAAGAATGCAAAATATAAAATAATATGAATGAGAGTTTTAACTTGTAGGGATATTATACGAACAAAAAAAATTAGGGGAATTTATTGTGTAGGTAGATTACGTTGGCATAAAAACATTCAAAACCACAAACATATAAATAGGAAGCCAAAAAATATTAAAAATAGGCTTAATAATGTAAAAAAATAGATACAAATATTGTTTATAATAGTTAGTAACATCAAATAAATTCATATATAAACCTATAGATCTATTTTAATTTTAGAATTTAAGTTTCACAACTTTTCACTTTGAACAAATCTAAAATGTGAATAAAATATATTGTATATTTAACTGAGGTACTTATTAATAATACATAGAAAATAATACAACCCATTAAGAGTTTAGACTCCTTCCCAACGTGAACTACGTTGTTGTTATATGTTTAGTCCTTTCCCATTTAGGGACTTAAAATATATATATTAAAAAATGTTCAACTCAACATCATAACTTGTTGAAATGAGTGAGGTTCATCATCAGATTTAAAGGTGAAATCAACATTGATTGATATAGGCAGGAGCCCTCCTTGGGCACATTGATTGACATAGGTGGGAGAGATCCGAGCTTGTTCTGGAATTATTCCCTCCTCTTCAATTAACACCTCGCTTCCTTCATGAGGCTCCATATTTGTTATTGAATTCAATGTTTTTATTTGTATTAGTTCATTGTAACATGAAAATATGTGTGCCAACACATGTCCAGTGCCTTTAGAAATTTATTGTATCTACTTCTAGAAAATATTGTACAAGGACCCCAAAGAATCATCCCCTCATCTATTTTGTGGATAGAAGTTAGAGCCCTCTTCTCTTAACCTGTTCTCAATTGCTTTGACTTCTTTCTTTCTTGACGTCTGCAAATAACCTTCAATGATAGGATTCCATGGCTAGGATTGCAAATATTTGAGAATTGTTCTTCAAAGGTTTTGTACCAGGATCCTAGGTGGCCTTGGATTTTTGAGGTGTCCCTTGATAATCCATTGGATTTTTTTCCCCTGCCCCCACATTTCTTTTGGTCATCGTCCCTTTCAAAAAAATAATTTCCATACCAACACCTTGAGTCCACTAAGCAAAGCATTGCCAAAAATATTCCAAGCAAGAGACCCAGACGATCATCAAATATTCCCGAGAGAATAATAAACATGTAGGTTGGAAGTTATGTGATCAAATACCCATATCACTGATGCAAAGCACATCCTTCATTGAATGTCGATAAGAGGTCCCCTCACTGCCATTATGAACCAGGTCCACTGATGAATGTTTGAGGTGGGAGTCAAGCCATGGTGGCTCAAGGCCTCTTCACACCCTAACTTCATGAGGATAAATTCCACCTCCAACATCCTCTCTCACGCACACAAAACACTAATCTATTCTATTCGGGAATTATATGTTTCTTATAATTATATAACACATTAATTTCTAATTTTCTATTAACTACATATTTGTTCATTTGTAAAATTCAAGAAAGTGGACTAATCTAGTCTTAATTTCAGTTTCATTTTTTACTATGTTTTCAGGTGGGATTTTGCTCAAGTCCCAAATTTTTCCCATTTGTGATTTGAAAATGGTCGTATTAACATAATTCATGGATTCAGAATCCATCTAGTAAGAATTACAATTTAAATAACACATTGCAGAAATTTATGTTTGACAAACTCCAACCTTGGCTACTTGAAATTTAAGGGTATTTTGGTTACATACATTTCTCCAATTTCAATGGACAATGTAAGTTTCCAAAGCTTATTTTTTTAGCAATCTCCATAGGCATTTTTGTAAGTTCCCATAGAATTTTGCTTCCACAAGTTTTTGTAGGCTTATTGCACTGAGAAATGAGAAAATAGAGGGAAATTAACACATGTGAAAGTTGTTGATCCAACTTTTCTAATTTTTCATTCTGATTATAAATGGGTATTGAAGTCGAGTCTAATATGTGAAGGTATGCACATGGGAAATCTATTTATACAAACTTAAAACTTAAGGCCTCTAAATATTCATAGAAAAACATTATTCTTCTCATTAATCACTTAATTATAAACATTAATGCCTATCTATAGACGGGAGTATTTATCTAACAAATTTCACAAAATATAACATGTCCCACAATTTATTATCCATTGATGAATTTTATAAATTAAAAAAATCTCATAAATCAAATTATAATGAAGAATAAAATAACCCTCTTTCTAAGTGAAAAACAATTGAAATTAATACCTCAAATATATTTCTACTTACCCATGTTTAAAACCAATCTAGTGAAACAGAGACAAATACCATTAATAGTAAAAGTGTCGATGAAAGTAAAAAACAGTAATATGTCCATCGAATAAAAGGAATTTGAGTAGCATTGACAAAATAAGTATTCCATATGCACTGGAAAGGGAGGAACATACCATTTACCGCAATATGTCCCTCAGAAAAAAAGAAGTTGGTGTACCATTGAGAAATAGAGGCAACAACACATAGAGGCCAGAAGATAACCCTCACCACTTGCATATTGCTTGCCACTTGCTATGTGCAAGACATGAAGGCGTTTATGACAATGAACGTGATGGGAGAAAATGATGATGATGATTTCTTATCAGCGTTTCTAAGTAGGTTCTCCAATGCAGGGCCCAAATTTTTCACGAAAAGAAGTAGCTCTCCCCCGTTGGAGGTGTGACTATGGTCGAGTAGTAAACAATCAAGAATACACAGAAATCAAATTCTTGAAACTTGCTCCTTTGAATTGAGATTGTATTTGGAAACAAGAGATTTAGATTTATTTGAATCTTCCACCATACATTTGTGTATCCAAACAGTATTGATGAAGGTGACCAAAAAGCCCCAAATTGTTAGCAGTTGGGCCAAATTTAAGAGGGCATTAACATGACCCTATCTGGGAGCTAGTACAATCACTGCATGTAAAGCATGTTTCCCTTTTGATTGAAGATATCCATATTAATATTGCTGGAATTTATTCATTTGTCTTCCCTCAATCAACTATCATAGTTTACTGTTATGGATTTGAGATGCAAATTATATACCTTCTACAATGGAGTTCACAGTTAAAGACACCAAAGTGGACACCCTAAAAATCGGTGGACAGAGGATAATCACAAATGGAGGAAAAGGATTATCCAAAAGGACGACAAAGGCGAACAATGTTTTTCAAAATTACCCAAAGAAAGAACACCTAACGACGTAAAAATTAAACTAGCAATTGCCCCAAAAGGTGCAATAGAACGCCGAAGGAAAAATTGAATAGATACATAAATTGATTTGAACATCAATACCTCATCCTAGAATAAATGCACAAGTGACAAACCAACCTAAGAAAAATGCTTCTATGTTAAAAAACAATATCCTATTAAAGTGCAAACCAACCTAGATGTGTTTTTACAATTGTGACAAGAAATATTTTATTTTGAAAAAAGTGGCATTGAGGTAAACTATCCTACAATAAATTGACATTAAATATTAATGGTATTTTAAGAATCTATGTTGATATAATTTAGTAACTTGTAACTCATTATCTTATTAATATTTTTTTTTATAACAAAAACAGAAAGGAGAAGTATATTAACAGGCTGTGCATAGCCATTCATTACATAGAAAGCAAGAAAAATAATGCCGGCAGATCAAAATTGCTGCACATCTGGCATGCCCTGAAATTTTTACATAAGACAGTGCATATGATTGTTCCAAAATTGTGGTTGTCCCGGGTAGTATATACCCTCACAAACTGGCTACAAAGGAAAATGCAAAGAAACATAAACCATACAAAATTAAAACAGATTAACCAAGAGACATAAGTTAAGGGTTGCCTTTGAGAGCCCTGGGCTGCATAACCGATTCTTCTTCCATGGGATGATCATCTGCTTCGTTTACTCCGTTAACCCTGCTTCCCTGGTTCATGGTGATGAGCTTCTCCAGGTCTTCCTGGATTCTGTCTACCTTGCTCAGCAGCTCACGCAGGTTGCTCTCGGTATCATCAATTCGGGCATCATTGTTACTAACCTGTAGCGATGTGCAGCTCACAGTTTCACTTATGCTTTTAATTTCCTTGGCCATTTCTTTATTGTCCATTACCCCTATTGTTGTCATCTCGTACAGCCTGCGAAGGTTCTTCTTAATGTCCAGCAGCCCAACATTATCACCAGGGTGAGCCATACCTCCAGAGTCGGCCGAAATTGCTATTCGGGAGAACTGAACATGCAGAGGGTAAACAATACAGTCCCGGTTCTCACCCCACGGAATTCTTGTAACACTCCTGAGATTTGCAATTTCTTGTTGCAGAACAGAGACACCAAGTCTGTCTGTGCAAGACAACGTTCCCAGAGCGCCTTTTTTCCAACCAGAGCAAATGTAGCCCAAGACCCAAACCAGTCTGTCTTCACGAAAGGGAGATGTACCAGCGTGACTATCAGTACCCCACGACACTGTGGGATAACTACAATGACAGCAGGAGAAAGCAGACAGAGCCAGGTGCTCCTTTACAAAAGCACGAATGAGTGGGAGCACATGCCACGGGATTCCCAACAGTCTCCCACCCCCAATTCCAGCAACCACATTCAGCAAAAAATTCACAGATCCTGGAGAGCCATAACCAAAATCCGGAACATTACAATGGAGCGAGTCTAAGCTGGGAAGCGTCATAGACAAAGGGATGAAGAGGCGTCGATCGTGCGAGAGGGGAAGGCAATAAATTGGAGGCTTGAAGGACTTTAATTCAGTAGCAGTCGATGAGGGAGGATAAATCCACGCGGCCTTCGGAGGAGGGCATACAGGACTCAAAAATAAATGCAGGAAGCCGCCAAGAGGAGGGGGGAGGTGAGGGCCAGCTGGAGGGAGACGGATGAGAGAGGAGAGGTGGTTGGAGGGAGGAAAAAAGAGAAGAAAGCGGGGGATGAAGAGAAGGAAGCTTAGATGGAAAAGGGAGAAGGGAGAAATGGGGGAAGAAGGATAAAATCTTATAGGACATCCAAATATTTTGCAAAGGGATATATACTTCACATTAGAACTTTGCATGAAGAGAGTGCGGGAAAGAAATTTAGAGCATCTCGTCATGGAATGAATTTGGGGTAGGGAGGATCACCATCCTGGCTGTAGTGGCCTTGGGGAAAACTGGCACCGACATTAGCCATTTTATCTGCTTCCTTTTTATTATGTCAGAGAATGTGAAAAACCTCGAAGGATTGAGACATGAGAAGCTTGGCTTTTTTATACAATCGCCGACATTTAATAGCTCCTGTGGGATACCCGTTGATCAGCTTATAAATAACATGCCTGGAGTCTCCAAATATCAGAACCTTCTGGAGTTTTTTATCCCGAATGAGTTGAAGACCCTGGAGAAGAGCCATCCACTCAGCTTCATTGTTGGTTCTAGAGCCAAGTCCCCAGGCAAATCTTTGTTCCACTTTTCCTCCGGGATCCAACAAGATCCCACCTGCGCCTGCCACTCCTTCATTATCTTATTAATATTACATTTCATTACAAAATATATTAAATCAAGTTAAAAGAAGAGATAATATGTGCTCTCATTATGTTTCAGGGCATGTCTCAAAGAGGCAGTCTCATGGAATTCAATGATGATGGACTGTGTGCAAAGTAAGAAGTGTAAAGAGGTGAATAAAATCTTTTGGGAAAAAGGTATTGGATGCAATAAAACCTAATGTGTGCACAATTGACATCCTTTTATCCATGTGGGTTCACTTAGCTGCTTTGTAGCATGGCACAAAGATCCACAATTACTTCCTAAGAATTATATTTGATATCTACATACTTTCAATCCATGTGGAAATTTTCATAGGAACATTTTATCTTGTCAACCCTCTTTGATTTTATGTTCCATAATGGAGGTGTGATCCATTCAATTCAGGGAAAATTTTAAGAACCCCTCCTAAATTTATATATGTAAAAAATGGATGAATCTCCATGATGCATGGGAAAGTGTGAAAGCTATTTTATCAATAATATAATATGTATATATAAAGTTTTGGTGAATCTTTCATGAAATGGTAAAATATTGTAAATTTTAGGTGAATCTTTCACAAAATGATCAAATATTGTAAAATCATGATGAATATTTCACAAAATTATAAAACCTTGTAAAATGTTTTGGTGTTTCTTTCACAAAATGTAGAGATGAAATAAGGAGAGCATAAACCATTCGGCCTTAAATAATCAGAATAGTTAGTTATGATATGTTGTTGGGAAATTAAAAAAATTATCCAAAACTCAGAAATCCTATCCATAACAATGAAGTAAGAGGAGGAGTATGATTTATACAGGTCAACTTTGGCCTTTAAATTGTTTTTATTTTACATTTTAAACCCTTATCTTATCCATCACATAAGGTTTTGCTTAAAAAGTTTCTTTTCTACCTTGAAATGTTATTAAGAAAAAATATTTTTCAATAAATATGTTTTGGACATTAACATTGCTTTTGAGAATGCAAATCTAAACATTACCATGTCCTCGATTGAAGCTTGACATCATGTTCAATTATGGAAGGGCGTATATTAGTCCAAAGGGGAGATTGACCATTGCACTATGCTTAGGATCCAATCAAGATGAATGACCAACTCCCATCTACACCCAAACAAGTGTGCATTTTGTGAAAATTCAGAATATTAATGAGGAATAAGGTGATATGAAAGGTTTAGTGAAGAATTCCCGAATTCCTATCCATATATGTCATGAAATATGAAGGATTTAGGAAGGACTCGTAAAAAATGAAAAAGAAATGTAGGTTGTGTCTATGTATATGCTGGATAACAAGCTCTAGATAGGCAACTTGAGAAGGGTAAGCACATTTAGTTAGATATTATATAACAAAGCAATAGTGATATACTAGAGGAATTAGAGGAGAAAGTAAGGATTACGTGAGACAAAGTCCATTCCCCTAGTTTTATTTGTATAAATAAGGCATATAATGCATGGAAATATTATGGAAAGGAACTTAGAGTTCAACAGTCAAAGGAAGATGAAGAGTTTAGGAAGTTGAATCACCTCAACTTCCTTATCTCATGTATTTATAAAAGATTGTCAGAATTTAGAAGAAAGGGTTGGCATTATCTTATAACTGAGATAAAGGATTGTTAACAAAATTATTTTTCAAAGTTAAAGGAATTATCTACTAAATATGAAAGTTATTTTCTTTCTATAAATATCATCTTTGATTTATATATGTGAGATATTTTTTTTAATATACTTTCTAAAATATTTAATTAAATGCACTTTTCATGCATATTTCTAATGAAAACCCTTCTTATCTTCACTATAACATCTTTTTATGTGAATTCCTTTTTATCTGTACCCCAGTGTATTGTCCAAAGATTTGACATCCTTTATTTCGCAGTCATGCTAAAACATGTTGTCACGATAAACTAATATAAATTTATATAAACAATATGCCCATGTAAGTCTATGTAATAAGAGTATTCTTTGTATATTTGAGAAACAAATATTATAAAGGGGTATATTCTATTTTTTGCCACCAAAAAATTAATTGAAAGCATATAAAGTCTACAAATGGTTTAATCTATGTCTTTCAAACTCATGTTTTATGTGCTTGCTAAGGTTTCCTCTACCTTCCTTGAGGGTGGGGTTGGGGGTTGGTCATATATGACCTTAATCGGAAAAATTCCTTTGAGTTTGCATTGGGATTAGGAGTCTACCAAAAACCAGAAGTTGATGTTTTTTGTCTTACAAGGAATAAAATAAATCAAATGAATAGGGATTTGAAAAGTTGTAGTGGTTGGAGACTTAATGGTGGTTACTCGTGCTATTTAGCTCGGGACACCTTGTGCAAATGTTAAGCTTAATAGATTCATCCAAAGAATTACCACCTAGAGGCTTAATCTTGAATCCCTTTCCTACTTCCAAATTCTTCAAGGAAAAAAACATATGATGAATCTCCACACCAATTATGTAGCCAAAATGAAGAAATGTTCATTATAGACAAAGAAAATGGGGCATGGATTCACCTCCACATGTGTCCCCCCTTGCCATGACATTTTATGACTTTAACATAGGCAATCCTTTGTAGCACATGTCTCATTATGACGACATTTGATGTAGGGTAATCATGTTAATTGGTTTCACCACCTTATGCCTTGCACATTAGCCCCTCCTCCTTCTTTGAGCTGGAAAACTATATTATGGTTGTTATGGCTATCACATGTGGGATTCATTGGATTGTGAGGGTATTAATGCTCACCTTCCCCAACATGGAAGGTGCCCTTATGGATTGAGATTTTAGAGTTGAGTCCCAATTTAGATGGCATTATTATTCATTCCTAGTGGATTTGGTAGTGTTATAGGATTTGGAGATTGATCAAAACGATGGTAAGTTAGACAAACTCATGGAAAACTATCATTGTTGTTATGTTCTCTGTGAACTAAGTGAGATTAGGAAGGGTCTTTACTAGTGCTTGAAGTATGTGGAAGAATTTTGGGTGTTAGTAGTAGTTTCAATGTTCAAAATTGTGTATGATAGGAGTGATCAAGGAGATACATATGGAAACTAACTAGGTTCATGAAAAATTACACTAGAAGCAATGCATCATTTGCTCTGCCTTTATGATAGGGGTTGAATCTCACACCACTATGACTGTTCTTAGGGGCTTGCAAGTGGAAATGGATTATGCTCTACCCTCCCTGCAAAATTTGGTTGGGTGCCTTATGGTTGATATGGACATCCCATTAGAGAATCAACCCTCTTCTCTAAAATTCATCGATAACTCCTCCAACTCTAACAACTTGATGCCAACCTTAGCATAATTTCCCATAACACTTGACTTGGGAAAAGATGAAGCTATGAAATCTAGCAATGTTGTTATTTCTGCATTCATCCTTTACAACTACAAGCACCAACAACTTAGCAAACAAAGTAAACTTAATCTTTCAAATCCATAAATCACATTAAGTTTATTTATTTTTCTATTATGCTTATTAGATAGTGCTATTAGAGAGTTCATTTAAAGAGAAAATGTGGTGTGAGAAAGATTTAGAGGCTAAAAGAAAACTAAGATACTATAAGGAGGTCATCAACCCTACTCTAGAATATCAAAAGTATCTCTTTGTTTTAACTAGTTCAAAGAAAAAAACTAATATAGCCAAGATAAGAACGAACTCTCATGAGCTCCATAGTGAAACATATCGTTGGGCAGTTCCTAAAACACCATGGGTGGAAAGGATCTTCCATCTCTGTGAGGATATGAAGATTGAGGATGAAAATCACTTCCTCTTAGAGTGCCCTACGTACACCCACATTAAATCTCAGTTCCATATTATTTGTTGCAATACTGACCTTCCTAGCCTTTTAACTTGTCAAAATTATAGCGATCTCGGAACGCTTCTCTCCAAACTCTTTGAGCATAGAAATACAATTTTAAAACAAACTAAATAACTCGTTTTTTTAGGTCCGATAGACCAAAGTTGGGTCTTAGAAAATGTTAACCATCATCATCATCATTGTCATCATCATTAATACAATATATTATATAATATACTTTTAATTTTTTTAATATAAAACATTATACATACCTACATCCCTAATGTTATAGATTCAAAGTTATTTAAAATGACCATTCATTGAAACCGACGTGAAACCTTCGCTCTAATTGCTTTGCATTGAAAGTGACGTGAAACCTTCGTTATAATTGCTTTGCATTTTTACAAGGGAAACTTCTTGTTGAAACGACGACGTAGAAGGATTGATCAAAAGGTTATGAATACAGAGGACAACATGTTACCATCCACTAAATACTTGTATGCTGAATCCTGATCCCTTCATTTGCATGTATTGCATGATAGTGTCACGAGGGTAGCATAAAATTGCTACAAAAGGGACCGAATACCGAATAATTAATGAAAAAGTACGTTTAACTGTGTAAATCAAAGTATGAAGCACATTTTTCCTCATCAGAAAAAAGTAGAAATGATGTGAAGTGTTAATTAAACCAAGGTCTGTGGCCTCTGGCCCATCGGCTAGTTGTGAAATGTTGGAGTAACATTCGCGAATCACGACTATTGTTTTTTGCCTACTTGTGTTCACGCATACAAAGTACAACCAACTTGATGCAGTAAACGGGAATCTTTCAAACCCAAACCCATCTTTGTAGTAAAAACGCCTTTGGCATAATTAACCCAAACCCATCTTTGTTATGATATTTTTCTCTAAACAACGACAACAATGAAAATTCAAATAAGACAGGAGATGATGGAAAATAAAAAGTATATTGAGTGGTGTTGATAATACCATCTTGGGAAAGGAGGACAATATCTTGGTATCAAAGATGGCCTTAATGACTAAATTTGTGGACCACTTGTTGACAAGGTAGCCTATTGATTTGACATTATCTTATGTAGTAGTATTTCATAATAAACCATTTAATATTGAACATGGGAGATGGGAATATCAAAGAGAAAATATGGTAGATTTTTTTTAAGCCTAGGGTTGAATATTTATATTCTTAACAGAGAAGTTACAATTTTTGGGGAGACTAGTCTATTAGTAGGAAGGCTTCACTAGTCCCTTCGCCAAAATTCCACCATTGACATTCAGTTCAAACTGATATAATTGCACCGAGAACAGTTCAGTATGGAGGAGATGTTGCAATAAACGTGGGGGAGATGTTGTGACAAACATAATGTAACACTACACCAACATGTTGGCTAAAAAGAAAAAAATATAAAGAAAAACATGTCGACCCAATTTCTCAAATAACAATCATATCAAATAATAAAAAACCAATATTAAGACTGAATGAAAAGTAATTAAAAAATCCATGTTAAACCTGGATTTACCAAACACCAAAGAGATCAAAATTTTGAGGTGTAATTTTTTTTAATGTGTAAAAATTTACACCTCAAGCAATTGTATCCCTCTTGGCGCTTACTAGATCCATGCTTAATATGGATCTATGTCGGTTGCAACCCATACATCTTAAAGAAATGAAACTGAAGTACTTGTTATGACTTTACAACTTAGAGTATTGAAACTAAAATATTTTATAATTCCTATGTAAGTCTTGAGACTGATACTATAAAGATGATGTGCTCAACAAGGGCGAACTTTTAAACAAAAATGGGAATCCATTGTTTCTATGAAATGAAGAGACCAACTATTATGAAAATTAGGCCATCTAGGATTGACATAGAAAAAAGACATAATCATCATCTAGAATTTTGATGACCAGGGCTACCTTGGATTAGTCTTCCTCTGTGTTTGCGGGATCTTTTTTGGTGTTCTCCTTCTCTGGTTTCTTATAGAAGATGAGCTCTGCATTGGAGGAATACACTTTGCATTGAAAGACCTTGTCATTTAGCTCATGAGTGAGAGTATTCAACTTGGCATCAAATTCTTATTGACCTTGGAAGATTTATTGAACCCCTATTTCCAGGCGCCTCACTTTGTCTGAGAGACTCAGACCATCATTTCCCTAAACAAATAATCCTTGGTAACTATCCATTATGGCATGACCAAGGGCCAAGTTTTGCAGAATAAAGTTAGCCTTTTGGAGTAATGTGTTTCCATCGTTCGAGTGTTCCTGGGATTTTCCTCCAGCATGTTGAGAATATAGTTGTCATTGATGTCAAAGGAGTTCAGGAATGACAAAGAGAGATAACCAATAGACATAATAGCAGGATGAACTCAGTAAAAGACAAAGGATCAATTACATGCATTGTCAATTGATGTCAAAGGATTTCAGCAATGACAAAGGAATAATCAGTAAAACATGATGACAGGGTGAACTTAGTGAAATACATAAATTACAAAGTCAAATAGAAAATCAGTGACAGGGACGATGACAGGGGAAAGATTTGCAAAAGAGAGCAATGACAGATAACAGTCTAAAGCATTAAGAAGATTTGGACTGATCCGTAAATGAAGCAGTGGAAGCGCCAAAGTAATTTTTGATGGCCCAAATCATTCGAGAGACAGAGATCAATGGTATATAATAAAATCCGCAAAATAAATATGCTTGTAAAATAACATTCTTGAACGCTAGAGTGAAGTGAAAAATTGGACTATCCAGATCAGCCGAGAGAAATTGTGGAGGCCAATTTTGAGAAGATCAATGGTGGTGAATGATTTCCGCACAAATAAAAGTGAATATCTACAATCTACATTTGATCGTAGATCGACAGTCAGGAGTAAACCCGCAAGGAAATCGACTGTTAAGAAGAAATGTGGAAACAAAGTTGCAGAAGAGAATTGTGGAGGCCCAAAATGGGAAAGTGTGGTTTTGTGTTCTACAATTCTCAATATGTAAGATTGACTGTTGGAAAAGATCTCGCAAGATATCGACGACACAGAAGCACAATTGCAGAAAAGGAATTGCAGAAGTAGTTTGAACCAAATTGGAAAACCATCAAGATTAACGGTCAGGAAAGACTTTGCAAGAGATTGACGGTGTGGAAGAAATATTGTGGAAAGGAAATTCCGGAAGCATTTTCATGAAATTTGGAAAACCCGCAATCCGCATTTGATCTAAGATTGACGATCAGTAAAGAGTCTGCATGAGATCGACAGCGCGGAAGAAATATTTCGGAATCACTTTTAAGGAATTTGGAAACCCGCAATCCGCATCTGATATAAGATCGACGACCAGGAGAGAGTCCACATGATATCGACAAAGCGGAAGAAAACTTGCAGAAAGAAAATTGCGGAAACACTTTCAAGAAATTTGGAAAACTCGCAATTTGCAATCCGCATCTGATCTAAAGATCAACGACCAGGGAAGAGTCCGCAAGATGTCAACAGTGCAAAAAGTATCTTGAAGAAAGGTATTTGCGGAAAGGAAATTGCGGAAGGACCTTTAGAAAAAAAATTCAAAATGGAAATCCACAATTCGCATCTGATCTTAGATCAACGGTCAGGGAAGAGTCTGAAAGAAGTCAATGGTGCATAATGGTTGTTACGAAAAGATAAGGAAACTGTGGAAAGATGATTACGGAGAGAAATATGTGTGTTAGATCAATGGAAATGAAAGAGTTTGCAATGGATCAACGACTCGGGATGGTTGCGGAAAGGATCTATTGCAGAAATATCATTACGGGAAAAGGCAAATTCGGAATAATTTTTGGTGAAGAATTATCATTGCAGAGAGGAAATTCTGGTAATATTTTGTTGCAAAAAGGTATGACTGGTAAACCTAAATATAGTTAAAGAATTTTTAAAATGAAGAATTGAGTTTTCATGAAGAGGCACGATCTAAGAATGAAAAGATGCAGTGGTGAAAGAGATGCATACATAGAAAACGTGTTAGAGCGTATTTATAGATAGAGTGTTGAGTGAAAGAAATTGTCTCTACAGTCCAGATCATAGCAGCAACTAGAAGAGGAAGAGACCAATGACGTGTAGAAGTACTTTGTGAAAGAGATTGAAGGAAAAGAGATCTATAAGATTGAAAAAAACATATTAGGGTGGCAGATAGTGAAGATGAAGATACAAGTGGAGATGAAGAAACAAAAATTCTATTCATGGGAGTAGATACTCAAGCTCAGAATGGTGAATCAGATGAGGAAGGTTGTCCAACATATGCTAGAGGGAGTATCCCCTTTCCATATCCAAAGTGTCACAATGTCAAGTTAGTAGTCACCCTTTAGCCTAGCCTTTTGATTTTTAGCCTTCTTCTTCCACTAGCAAATCGATTACAACTATGAAGTGAGTATGGTCTTGAAAGTCTGGTTTGAGCCATAATTAAAAATTAACAAAACTTTATATATTTGGTTGGTAGACTGCTAGTGAAATGACTACTATTTGTTATAACTGTTACTTGAATGATTTGGAGAGAATGTCTTAACCTCTAACACTTGCAGTAGTTTGATGTTGGCTTGGGTCATATTATTGGTCATGTTGACTTGGCCAAACCTAGTTTGACCACAGGACATAAGGTCACCAGAGGGTTCTATGCAGTGCTCATAAGTTTGTGATGATGATTTGTGGCACTCAACATTATTTGATCATTTACAGATTATTATTGTTTAATCTGTCTGGCCATATTAGATATTGTACAGGATCATGCAGAGATCAGTAGAGTGTATGAGTATACACCTTAGATGGATTTGGGCTCCCTGAGTCCAATGAGACAATTGTTTTTTAGTTTCGGGCAGTTACGGTGATTATTTGTCTTAGTATACCATTCTAGTGCAATTTTGCCATGTTAAATGGCTTGTCAGAGCAGAGGGATGATTTGATTGGTTCACCTAGGGTGCTGTATGAGGAGGGGGTGGTCCAACCACTTGTGTTTACCATTATACCCCCTCCTAGAGAGCCTGGTGGGCTCAGTTGGACAACTTAGGCACTCCAAGTGGCAGTTTGGGCAAGTTCACAGTTCCTGAGGAAAATTAAAAATGGTTAAAATGGTTACTAAGGAATTCGATTTGGGATACTGAGGCAAGGGAATGCATGGGATAAGTTTTGATGATGAGTGTGATGTATTCCACCCCTTGTCCAATAGTTTCAGCATTCAGGAGGACCCACACCCATCTCTCCGACATGTTGTATGGTTTTCTAGAGCTTTTGGAAGCTCACAATTCTCCCAGAGAGGCACAATTTTGCACTTAAAGTTATATTTTATTTCTATTGTGCCATGGGGACACACTAGGGGTGTCAGACACTACCCCCTAGGCCCACCATGAGATTTATTCATCCTTATTTTGTCATGTTGAATGGGATCCCCTCTCCTAGGGTGATTTTGTCCTTTGATGTGTTATATTATCATATTGATCCATGTACTTTATGTTGAGCTCATCTCAACCATTGATTAGAACATTTTAATATTTTAATATTAGCCATCCATTCAAAATGTGGTTAGGATTTTGGTATCTCTCCATCCTATTTAAAGAAGAGAGCTTCTCATTGTAAGTGGGTCTTTGGCTCTTGGAATCTTGATGATGAAAAACTCTTTTGTGGAAATTCTTGGGTCTCCTTTGCATCTGGTGTTCTTCGATGGTGTTTGGAAAGTATATTGCATCCTAGCATTTGAGTATTTGTGGTGATATCTATATTTTTGTGGAACATTTTTCATTGTCTATAGGAGGGCGAATTCACTTGGACATTTTTGCAGGGCTTCCTCAACTCGCTTGTACCAAGGGGTTATCATTAGTATCATTGTGATCTATGGTTTCATCTTGTTATTTATTCTATAGCATTTATCCATTTCTATTGACGCATCAAATATGATATTGTTGACGTTTGTTGTGCAGGAGGGAGGGTGCATTGGCTTCCTTGGGCAAATCGATTTGCATAGAATACTCATCCAAATGTTCTCAAATTGATCGAGAAGGCATAGATCATCATCATCAAGGAATATACAAGGTTATCCAAGTAATATCCAAAGGTTAGTTCTTCTTTTCATGGTTCCAATCCATTGGAACCTTTATTTTACTGTCAAAACCCTCACTTAAAATAATTAGAAAATTCTATGGATCAAACCGCTTAATCAATTGGAAAACGATTTCTGGGTATTGTAGACCGGATCAAACCCAAAGTGGGTTCTCCTAGGTGTCATTCTTGGGTGACTCCACAAGGCCCAAACTCCAAGGAAATAATCCCTCAAACCCTAACGCATTCCTCACTTGGCCAATTTTTCCTGTGTTTTGATCTTATCTCTAAGGCTTGGGTACTTTGATACTGCCATACCTTTCACCAAGTATATCCATTGGTACTAGATAGCCCCAATCCTATCCTTAACCTCCGTGCATTGGACACAGTTCCCAAGGTAGTGGATATCTTCATCATTTGTCGGTACCTTGATCCTGGATCTAGTAGTAAAACTCATAAGTCACTTGTATTTCAACCTTGGATCAAATTTACACTTCATAAACTTCTTGATCCAAACCATAACTCACCTTGTGACTTCATCCATAGATCTAGTGTTTACTTCACCTTACACCTTATGTATTTCATATTCCATTTGATTTGATCTGGTGTCTTGGTTTGATCTCTCCTGTTGGGAGTAGATCTAGGTCTCCCCATTGTTGTCTTGCGCTAAGAAAACATCAAGTGAAGATTGCCTCGTTTGGCATGAAAACCATCTATTTGGGAGTCAAGGCTATCTTGGTTCACCTCTTCGGTTTCCCATCCCTCTACAAATCCATCTTGGATTCATCTCATAGGGGCAACTACAAGTCTGGTGATAACATTTTGGTGTCGTTGTCGAGGAGGTAGAGGATTACCTTGGTTGATCATATTTACCTTTGGTGTCTATGAATGCATTCATATTCTTGTCATTCATATCACATCTAGTTTAATTTCAGCGATTACATTTATTTTGCTTAATTTTTATAATCACTACATGTGTTTCACTCACCTCTCCTACGACATTATCCGTTGGTGAACACGACAATTCGTTCACCTAGTGACTCCATAACGTGACTCCACTGAGAAGCGAACCCATCCCATAAGCCACAATGAACTCAAATTTATTCCTCCAATATTTCAAAGAAGTCAAGGAAAATCCAATCAAACTTAAAAATCAAATTCTATCCTGCTTTGACTTCTCCCAAGTCTATGAGGCACCTCATCCTATGCTAAAAAGATACAATGACGGGTTGCGTCGTTTGTTTGCAAATTTCGTCGAATCAATTGAAAGCCACTTGGATGCTTTTTGGTGTTATATGGAATCCCTGGGTGCAGAGCATGAAGATGTCTATATGTGAGCCCTAGGCGAATCCTTAGGAGGTAATTCCAATTTTTGGTTATATACGTTAGCACCAGGATCTATCACCATATACGACATGTTCACTGATTTATTAAAAAAAGAATTGGGTAAAAGCATTGATAAGTCCATGCAGCCAAATAACGATTGTGTTTTCGTGGATCAGTCTGATAAAAATGATCAGGATAACCTTAATAAGATAACTGATGATTTTCCTTATCAAATTGATTCCTCCTTTCCTGATCCAACAGTGGACATGCCTTTGAATTTCTCTTCGATGGGAGAGAATGATGATGATCAAATATCAACCCTTCAGGATATGACCTTAATATTGATATAGAAGGGGAACTTATTAAAATATTGTCATCATTAGCTCAGGAAGGCACAGATAAAGAAGGAGAACAAAATCATCACTATCAGGAACCATCCAAAGTTGAATCTCTCATCTGTGAATCCATCTAAGATCCTCATTGCTTGGTTGATGATCAACTTGATTCAAATTTTGATCATATCTCGGAAGAAGATCAATCACATGATAATTATGATATGATTGTAAGTGGACCTGATAAAAAACATCCTTGTTCTAAAATTATTTATCCAATCTTTAATCAGGATGTGTCGGTTCGATGTGTGGATATTGACCTTGCTTCAAATCTTGCAATCATTCCTAGAATTTAATTGAAAACTTTTTACTCTCATCAAATTCCGAGATCAATTATTGCAAGTCATCTGGGAGAAAATTTTCAATCCACCCTCCCGTCCCAACTTTTCGAGTCTTCTTGTTTGGGTTTGTGTTCTAATCAAGCTGTTACTTTTGAAATTTTTAGTCAGGAGTTTGAGCATGGTCACATAATTGGAGAAAATGCGCTTCATTCCCCTTCTCGGTGATCTGTCATGAATTACATTTTTCAACTTATAAGTATTTCTTATGGGTGTGTAAAGATCAATTTCATCTTTTCTCCATTTTTTAGCAACAAATGGGCTTGATCTCATTCTCACTTTCATTACATTACAACTTGTCTTGGTTCCTCAATTTTTTCCTGGAATAAATATAACTGAATGTCTTAGTAGGGTAGAGGAGAAAACAAATAATTGTTTGAAGTGGCTGAATCATGAGTCATATTGTCTTCTTCCATCAAGAACAAGCTCACATTATTTTTATGATCCTATCAGTATCTTGATGGATGAGGTTCTCAGAAGCCAATTTCAGCCTTGGCATGATTTCATTCCAGATCTTTCTTTGAATTCCAAACAACAAGTTAGAATGGTTTCAATTCTCATATACATTGCTTCTAAACCATCTCTGGCTTGTTGGGTCAACTGTAAAGAAAGAACAATCGATCATTTTAGCTAGTGGTTACATTGGATCTATCATTTTACTTAGCACTTGCCTATTTGGTTAGAGTAGGGTAGGTAGGATGAAATAAGCCTCTTTTGGGCATTAGTTTTTAGCTTTTTAGTCTGGCACCTTTTGTCTTTTCCCTAAGCTTGCCTTTGAAGCTCTTAGTGTAGTCCTGGGTATTTGCCATTTTCCTGCACAATAAAATCAAACTCCTTTTAAGTTATGTTAATAAATTAGATTTATTTTCTGCTTTTCATTTTGAATGCACTTTAGTTTTAGTACTTTCTGTTATCTATGCATTGTTTTGACGACGAGTCTATGATTTTGGTATAGCTCTGGAGATTTTGCAGGTAGTGGATGACATTTTGATATATGTTGCAGAGCTAGAGTGATGGATCGAGGATACGAGTAGCAGAGTGCGAGGACTAGAGATTCTGAGGTTCTCAAGCGCTCTATTTAGCAGAGCACTTGTCCCAGTTGGAGCCAGATGTTATCACATTTATAGTAGTCGGGCTACCATATTCTATTTTTAGATTCCAGTTCACTTTTTTAGCCAGTTCCCTTACATATGAGATGTTGAGATGAGCATCTATGATGGATCACTATTTGATGATGGACTATAGTACTTTCCTATGCCATGACTGAGTCTCAGGACACTCAGATTTAAGGACTAATGTAGCCATTTATCCATTTACAGAGCAGTCAATATTGCCCAGAGTTGCTGCAATAGGTTCTCCGTGGACAGATGTTGTTTTGGATTGGTTATTTACAGGTATATGACTCAGTAGATATTATCTTGTGTTATGGTTATTATTTCTTTTATACTCATTCTATGACTTGTCTTAGATTTAGTGTCATGATGTGGCGATCATATAAATATGTGGACCTGGTTGTATTGATATTATGTATGTATGTCCCTACTTAGACCTAGAATTTCTTGACCCATAGTCAGTGGTTTTTCCCTCCTTAGGGAGAATAGAGGGGATCATTTCCACCATACGTTGGCTTGCTAGTGTTGGTCTCATTGTTCACTATATCCACCCATCCATTACCTTCCAGTTATCTTTATAACCCGACCTACTACTTGACTAGTGGCATGGAGGACATTCCCCCACTATAGCCTCTTTGTTGGATAAGATTCCTTGTTTATTTGTGTCTCAACTCTGAGTTGCCTATTTCGTGTTGGCTAAACCTAAAACAAATAGCATTGCCATCAATACAATGTATATGGAAATGAAACAAATATCTTGTGAAAATCCCATTCATGAAAAGAAGTGTTTTTGAACATACATGAGTGCAAGGAAAGCCTAATGAAATTGGCTTTGAAGTGTAAATGTGAAATGTAAAACCCATGTAACAAGTGTTTTTAAACACGCATGGAGCATGAATCCTTAATAAATAAAAATCCATGTAACAAATGCATGAATCAAGGCTATGGAAACTAGAAATCCCAAAAAGAAATGGTTCTTAAAAGTTATATCTAAAGATTGTTGGCCTCACTTGTATTTGATATGGATTGTGAGCATTTGTCAAGGTGAAAAAGCACCTATGAACGTAACTTACCCATTTGTGAGACACTTCCCTCCCCTGTGTTATTGGTTTTTCAGCATATGCTAGAGTGAGTATCCCCTTTCCATATCCAAAGTGTCACAATGTCAAGTTAGTAGTCACCCTTTAGCCTAGCCTAGCTCCTCCATCTTTCACTAGCAAATTGTTTACAACTATGAAGTGAGTATGGTCTTGAAAGTATAGTCTGAGCCATAATTAATAATTAACAAAACTATATATATTTGGTTGGTAGACCGCCAGTGAAATGACTATTATTTGTTATAATTGTTGCTTGAATGATTTGAAGAGAATGTCTTAACCTCTAACACTTGCAGTAGTTTGATGTTCACGTGGGTCATATTATTGGTCATGTTGACTTGGTCAAACCTAGTTTGACCAATGTCTACCACAAGACATAAGGTGAATAGACCTTGGATGATGTAGATATATGATATGTGGTCTATTACAGGTCACCATAGGTTTCTATGTAGTGCCTATAGGTTTGTGATGATGATTTGTGGCACTCGACATTATTTGATCATAAACAGATTATTATTATTTTATCTGTCTAGGCATATTAGATATGGTACAGGATCATGCAGAGAACTGTAGGGTGTATGAGTATACACCTTAGATGGATTTGGGCTCCCTAAGTCCAATGAGACAATATGTTTTCAGCTCGGATCAGTTACAGTGATGATTTGTCTCAGTATACCATTATGGTGCAGTTTTGCCATGTTAAATGGCTTGTCAGAGCAGAGGGATGATTTGATTGGTTCACCTAGGGAGTTGTATGAGGAAGGGGTAGTCCAACCACTTGTGTTTACCATTATACCCCCTCCCAGAGAGCCTAGTGGGCTCTGTTGGACAACGGAGGCACTCCAGGTGGCAGATTGGGCAGGTTCACAGTTCTCGAGGCAAATTAAAAATTATTAAAATGGCTACTAAGGAATTTTATTTGGGATACTGATGCAAGGGAATGGCATGGGATAAGTTTTGATGATGATTTTTATGTCTTCCACCCATTCTCCAGTAGTTTCAGCATTCAGGAGGACCCACACCCATCTCTCCAACATGTTTTATGATTTTCTGGAGCTTTTGGAGGCTCACGATTCTCCCATATAGGCATGACTTTGCACTTAGAGTTATATTTTATTTATATTGTGCCATGGGGACACACTAGGGATGTCAAAGATTACCCCCTATACCCACCATGAGCTTTATTCATGTTTATTTTGTCGTGTTGAATGGGATCCCCTCTCCTAGGGAGATTTTGTAAATTGATGTGTTATATTATTATATTGATCCGTGTAATTTATGTTGAGCTCATCTCAACCATTGATTAGAACATTTTAATATTTTAATATTAGCCAACCATTCAAAAGGTGGTTAATATTTTGGTATCTCTCCATCATATTTAAAGGAGATAGCTTTTCATTGTAAGGGATCTTTGGCTCTTGGAATCTTGATAATAGAAAAACTATTTTGTGGAAATTCTTAGGTCTTCTTTGCATCTGGTGTTCTTCAATGGTGATTGGAAAGTCTATTGTATCCTAGCATTTTAGTATTTGTGGTGAAATCTATATTTTTGTGGAACTTTTGTCATTGTCTACAGGAGGCGACTTCACTTCGGCGTTTCTGCAGGGCTTCCTCAACTCGCTTGTTTAGCATCGCTTGTACCAGGGGGTTATCATTAGTATCATTGTGATCTATGGTTTCATCTTGATATTTATTCTGTAGCATTTTTCCATTTCTCTTGATGCATCAAATATGATATTTTTTACGTTTGTTTTGCAAGAGGGAGGGCGCATTGACTTCCTTGGGCAAATCGATTTGCATAGAATACTCATCCAAATGTTAGCAAATTGATCAGGAAGGAATAGATCATCATCATAAAGGAATATACAAGTTTATCCAGGTAAGAACCACATGTTATTTCTTCTATTCATGGTACCAATCCATTGGCCCCTTTATTTTACTGTCAAAACCCTCACTTAAAATAATCGAAAAATTCTATGGATCAAACTGCTTGATCAATTGGAAAACCATTTTTGGGTATTGTACATTGGGTCAAACACAAAGTGGTTTCTCCTAGGAATCATGATTGGGTGACTCCACAAGGCCCAAACTCCAAGGCACTAATCCCTCAAACCCTAGCACATTCCTCACTTGGCCAATTTTTCTTGTGTTTTGATCCTATCTCTGAGGCTTGGGTACTTTGATATTGTCATACCTTTCACCAAGTCTATCCATTGGTACTAGATAGCCCCAATATTATCCTTAACCTTCCTACATTGGACACTGTTCCCAAGGCAGTGGATATCTTCATAATTTACTGGTACCTTGATGCTGGATCTAGTAGTAAAACTCATAAGTCACTTGTATTTCAACCTTGGATCAAATTTACACTTCATAAAATTCTTGATCCAAACCATAACTCACCTTGTGACTTCATCCATAGATCCAAGGTTTACTTCACTTTACACTTTACATATTTCATATTCCATTTGATTTGATTTGGTGTCTTGGTTTGATCTCTCCTGTTAGGAGTAGATCTAGGTCTCCCTGATTTTTGTCTTGGTCTAAGACAACATCAAGTGAATATTACCTCGATTGGCATGACAACCATCCATTTGGAATTTGAGGCTATCTCGGTTCACCTCTTTGGTTTCCCATCCCTCTACTAATCCATCTTGGATTCATCTCATAGGGGCAACTACAAGTTTGATGATAACATTTTGGCGTCATTGTCGGGGAGTTAGAGGATTACCTTGGTTGATCATATTTACGTTCAATGTATATGAATGCATTTATATTCTTATCATTCATATCACATCCGGTTTAATTTCAGTGATTACAATTATTTTGCTTAATTTTTATAATCACTGCATGTGTTTCACTCACCTCTCCTACGACATTATCCATTGGTGAACAAGACAATTCATTCACCTGGCCACTCCACAACACGACTCCACTGAGAAGCGAACCCATCCCATAAGCCACAATGAACTTGAATTTATTCCTCCAATATTTCAGAGAAGTCAAGGAAAATCCAATCAAACTTTAAAAGCAACTTTTATCCCGCTTTGACTTCTCCCAAGTCTACGAGGCACCTCATCCTATGCCAAAAACATATAGTGAAGGGTTGCCTCGTTTCATTGCAAATTCCATCAAATCAATTGAAATCCACTTGGATGCTTTTTGGTGTTATATAGAATCCTTGGGCGCAGAGCATGAAGATGTCTATATGCGAGCCCTAGGTGACTCCTTAGGAGGAGATGACAATTTTTGGTTATATACGTTATCACTAGGATCTATCATCGGATATGACATGTTCATTGATTTATTAACAAAAGAATGGGGTAAAAGCATTGATAAGTCCATGCAACCAAATAACGATTGTGTTTTTGTGGATCAATCTAATAAAGATGATCAGGATAACCATAATATGATAACTGGTGATTTTCCTAATCAAATTGATTCCTCCTCTCTCAATCCAATAGTGGACATGCCTTTGAATGACTCTTCGATGTGAGAGAATGATGATGATAAAATATAAACCCTTTAGGATTATGACCTTGATATTGATATAGAAGGGGAACTTATTAAAATCTTGTCATCATTAGCTCAGGAAGGCACAAATAAAGAAGGAGAACAAAATGATCATTATCAGGAACCATCCAAAGTTGAATCTCTCATCTGTGAATCGATCGAAGATACTCATTGATTTGTTGATGATTATCTTGATTCAAATTTTTTTCATATCTTGAAAGAAGATCAATCACATGATAATTATGATATGATTGTAAGTGGACTTGATAAAAAACATCCTTGCTCTAAAATTCTTTATCCAATATTTAATCAGGATGTGTCGGTTCGATGTGTGGATATTCAGCTTGCTTCAAATCTTGAAATCATTCCTGGAATTCAATTGAAAATTTTTTACTCTCATCAAATTCTGAGATCAATTATTCCAAGTCATCTAGCAGAAATTTTTCAATCCTCCCCCCTATCCCAATTTTTCGAGTCTTCTTCTTTGGGTTTGTGTTCTAATCAAGTTGTTACTTTTGAAATTTTTAGTCAGGAGTTTGAGCATGGTCACATAATTGGAGAAAATTTGCTTCATTTCCCTTCTCGGTCATCTGTAGTGAATAATATTTTTCAGCTTATAAGTCTTTTTTATGGGTGGTTGGAGAAGGTGTATAAAGATAAATTTCATATTTTCTTCCTTTTTGAGCAACAAATGGGCTTGATCTCATTCTTAATTTCATTACATTACAACTTGTCCCCATTTGGTTCCTCCATTTTTCCTGGAATAAATATAACTGAATGTCCTAGTAGGGTAGAGGAGAAAACAAAGAATTGTTTGAAGTGCCTTAATCATGAGTCATATTGTCTTCTTCCAACAAGAACAAGCTCACATTATTTTTATGATCCTATTAGTATATTGATGGATGAGGTTCTCAGAATTCAATTTCATCCTTGGCATGATTTCATTCCAGATATTTCTTTGAATTCCAAACAACAAGTTAGAATAAGTTTCAATTCTCATATACATTGCTTCTAAACCATCTCTAGCTTGTTGGGTCATTAACTGTAAAGAAAGAATAATTGATCATTTTAGAAAGTGGTTACATTGGATCTCTCATTTTACTTAGCACTTGCCTATTGGTTAGAGTAGTGTAGGTAGGATGAAATAAGCTTCTTTTGGGCAGTAGTTTTTAGATTTTTAGTCTAGAACCTTTTGTCTTTTCCCTAAGCTTGCTTTTGAATCTCTTAGTGTAGTCTTGGGTATTTGTCATTTTCCTGCACAATAAAATAAAACTCCTTTTAAGTTATGTTAATAGATTAGATTTACTTTCTGCTTTTTAGTTTCAGTACTTTCTTGTATCTATGCATTGTTTTGACGACCGGTCTGTGAGTTTGGTATATATCTGGACATTTTGTAGGTAGTGGATGACATTTTGATAGCTGTTGCAAAGCTAGAGTGATGGATTGAGGATACGAGTAGCAGAGTACGAGGACCAGAGATTCTGAGGTTCTCAAGCGCTCTATTCAGTAGAGCACTTGTCCCAGCTAGAACCAGATGTTATCACATATTGTAGCTAGGAAAAATGCACCTCCTGTGAACAGGAGTTATTCCTCTAGTCTAAATGGTTCATATCTAGAACAAATAGTTCACAACAGAATTGGAAGACTTTCCCTAGAATGGGTGGAGATATGGAAATAGTGTAGCTACTGCCTGTAATGATAGCTCTTCATGGATGTACCTGCAAGATCACATGAAAACCAGAAAACAAGATCAAAGAGCACCATAATATGATCCATTATTCTATGTCAGTGACTAAGGAATCCAACAATAAAATACATGATAGCGACACAACATACTTTATGGGAAAGGAACCAATTTTGCATTAAAGATGAAGAATAATTTTACAACCTTTGCCTTAGTGTCAATATGCTCCTTCACAATGTCGATATCTTGTCCCCAAAAGCTCCAACTTGCTCCCTCTATGATCACCCTACTGATTTAGGCCAAAATGTCAATTCAACATCATAACTTTGCTCCTCCTCAACCATGGATATGAGCCTGTTTTTATAGGGCTTGAGAGGATAGGGATGGTTGAGAAAATAGTGGGTGAGGTGGATAGGAGATCCCAAAAGGATGGATCTCGAGTCCAGGTGTTCCTTAGGTGTAGGGATAAGGGTGCCACGAAGCCTCCCTTCGAGAAGCTTCATGGAAACCTCTCTTTTTAAATTTTTACAAAGGTCATCACTTCTTGATCACTATGAAAGAGTGGTGGCAAGGCAGAACCGCGCCTTTTACAAGAGGTAAAGGTTGTGGCACTGCCTATTGTCAAGAGAGTAAAGGCGTTGCTGAAGAAGGCGTCACCTATTGACTTAAAGGTAGGAGCAGTGTTGGATTTTCATATGCAGGATTGATATCTGGGCCAGTGTTTTACTTCACAATTTGGGATTCAAGGAAAATACGGATGTTTGGCACCTCATCACATGATGATGACAATATTTATGTGTAAGGGAATGCTCCCCAAAGCATGAGGCTAGAGGGATACGATAGGCGAGAGATTTGAAAGAGCAAGTTATCACTTCGAGGAAAGAATTGACTTGATTGGAGATCATCAACCAAGCATCTGCAATACATCAATACTTTTGACTCATGAACAAATGTGTTCTCATCATGGATAAAGACCAATACAAAGAAGATCCATGAGAGTGATTAACAACCATGGCTACTAAAATACAACGTAGATCTATGTGATAGAGGACTCAAACTTGGGACATAGCTACTAGAAATACACTATATATCTATGTCAAATGAACACAAATTCAAGCACAACCACGACCATATAAATGTGGATCCATGCTGGGACTTCATACAAAATACTCCATCGCAACCCGGGGAGAAAGCTATGAGTGCTTTTTAATAGATACCCAGGGTCTTCGTCTCGTCTTCCACAAAGTACGATTCTATCCATGTGATTACAATGATTTGGAGTCGAACATGGAAGAAACCACTTGATTATTAGTCAATGATGTGAACTGTTAACAAGTGTGAGGGAGATCACCATTAATGTCGATGATTCCCAAGGTACCCTAGTAAAATCTACTGAGTGTGAATAGATGATTTGATGTCAAAAACCTAGTCGAGTCTATCGATCAAAGGTCAATGATGTGAACCTATGTCGATATTGATAGAATATGTCATGAAGGCATACAGATGTCAAGGTACTAAACTTGTTTCTAAGACTAATTCCTGGATGATGAGCTGATGTCGACAGGAATAGTCTTGTCAAAGGAGGGCCATGATGAATCCCACGTCGACGACACGAAACTTGGAAAAAAGTTCTGGAATGTTGTAGATAATGTAACCATAGGACTGACTCAAAAGTTGTTTTGACTGCAGAGTTAAAATTTCAAACTTTCGTTTGAACATCAGGTGGCACGACAAAAGACTTTGTAGCATTGACTCGATGAGGCGGAACACAATACGACATTGGACAATGCATTCTTTGAAATAATCAAAAGAGCGATATGACTCATGAAAGGGGATCAAATTAGAGACAAGTTGAATACCCAATTGACTGAATGAAATGTAGACAAGTGCCATGTTCAAAGGTGACAACAAACTGCCATTTTATTTGCAAAATGAATCGATTCCCTTCCCTTAATTTCCCCATCATGTTTGATGAGTGCCTCTTTTCATTTTTACGAGTTCAAAGAGGGTAACATACACTTGTTGTAGCTCATCCGAAGACAAGTCCATTCTCATACGTTTTACGAACCTGAGAAAGGAGGGGTTAGTTCCCAAAAGAGGGTCTCTCAATGTTTTGTTTAACGAGTCCAATGAAAGTTAACTCAGTATCCTTCATGTTTAGAGAGTATGAATGAAGACGGAAGAATACTCCAAAGGGTCCTTTTTCATGAATAGTCAATCCGAACCGAAAAAAGATATAAACAACTGTTGGAATGACAACTCTTCAAGTACTTTTACGAGCGTGAAGAAGACAACTACGCTCGACAATCTTTTCACATTTAGGGAGTCTGAAAAGAGTTTAAAGAAGACTCCAATAGGTTTCTTTTACGTGATGAAGAGATTTTACAAGCCTGAAAAGAATAAAAAAAAGACTCGGAACTTTGATACTAGGTTTTGGGAGCGTGATCAAAGTGTCAAAATGGATGCTCAAGGACCTTTTCTGTTTTCTAGAAGTACGAAAAAGTAAAAAAATGAACTTCCCCATAGCCAATACTATTTATTTTCATCCCTACAAGACTCTTAAAAAAGTTATTAGTCTCCCAAAATATTTAAAATGACTTTTATAAACTACGTAAAAGGGAATTTTTGATAAAAATGATTTAAAAACATTAAAATAATAAAAAAACCCTAAAAATATGTTATAAAAGCTAAGTAAAATAGTAAAAAATCAAAACATTTACCATTTTACCAAGTCTTGGAGCAGTTTGGGAGAATTGAGGTGTAGATTTCAATCAGAGATTGTGAAGCCGTCATCCGTTCATTTTTCGCATCGTCAGATCTAGATAACAGCTGGAACCCTTCTCTTCCTTTCTATGGTTTCCAATTTTTTATTTGGTTGAGTTTTTAACCTTAATGGGAAAACCTAAAAGACCAACGGTGGGAACCGCGCTTGGCCTTTACGAGAAAGGTGTTGGAGAAACCCACCAACAAAGCCTTGTCGACAGGGGTTCTCACTCTATCAATGCCCAACTAGTGAAATCTCCTTGAGCACCGGCCCAGACAGGTTTTACCCTACCCAGCAACATCCGTGGAGGAGATGAAGTCTCACCCGAGATGTTCAGGGGAGAGCTGTCGGAACTAAGTTTCTGGCAGTGGGGACAGAGGATATGGGGATCTGATGGGGAGACACCATAACTGCTAGATCCAAAGCTTTGCAGTCGATGTTAGGTCATTTCCACAACTTGCAAAGTGCATCCAAAACCAAACAGTCATTATTGATTCATTTCCACATCATCATACAATTGTCACAATATCACTAATACCGCAGCATTGTTCATAAAACATATCAACTCATAGTGCAATAGAACGTAACATACTTTAAAGCAGATTGCATCAATATAGCAGAAAGACACTAAATCACAGCAACATCATAACGAAACAGGTCGCAACATCATAACCGATTAGATCGTAGCAATGATAACATACAAGATTTGTGCAACAATTGTCATATCATATTAATCTTGGCAAAAGGATCCAAATTACACAATTCTTCTCCAAAACCAGAGACTGCATACATCAGGAAAACCTACATAAATCACAAATACACAGGAAATTCTTCAAAAACCAGATCGCACTAGACCTTATGCGATAATTATCGTCTGATGCGATTCTCCTATGATGATCATGATCCTTCCTCTCCATCTACTTGCAAAACTAGATCTATAAATAGGCTTGCGCCTTTACATTGAGGGTCCACTTCTAACTAACCTATACCCACTAATGACCTATTGCAACAAAACTTGGTCAAATAATATATAAAATATTCCAAGCGGTTTTTTTCTCGCCCATCGCCTTGATCTGGCCTTGCGAGGTACCGCGTGAGCTTGCGCAGCTGCTGCGACCCTGCGCAACTCACTTACCAAAACCCCTGCCAACAAAAGGTGGTGCCCGATGAAAACCACGGTTTTTTAGTTATACTCAGTCGATGGCACTGTTGTGTCTCAATGAGATAGAGGTGGTGCCGGCCGTGAGCTCAAAGAACTACTTGCCCTAGCCATATAAAAAAAATTGAGCAATTTTAATGGTCAAATGTGTTTCTAAATAGGTCATTCATGATTTTTGGCAGGTTTATTTGGTCAAAAATGGTGATTTGGAAGGAAAGACAACATGATGATGATAATTCCCAAGCCACAAGAAATTTGGGTTGCATAGCTGCCTTGAGAGGTTGTGGCCTCGTAAAATTCTTTCGCGCCGCTAGAATGGTTTCACATGCACATCTGCTGGAGTACATCCTACGGATGTGGAATCCAGAACATCAGTATTTTGAGGTGGGAATGGCATATTTTGACTATGGAGGTGGAAGATATCTATTTCCTGGTAGGGCTATCTATACAGGGAACACATATTTTTCTAACGGGTTCCTGAGGTGGGGATGTCACTACACAGGAGTTGATTGATCGCCATTGCTTTCTTAGTACAAAAATGTCAGGTAAGAAGATCCCTATCAAGGCTGTGAGGGATCTACCACTTTGGACTGTTATATTTACCATGCAGAGTGTGGCTGGGAGCTAAGGGCCCCACCAAGAATCCCAGGCACATCTGTTGTATGCCCTGGAGGCCATGGAACCCACGGTATATAACTGGGCTGAGGCACTTTTACCTGTATTCAAGGATCAGCTGACGAAAATTCAGAAAGGAGAGTTGAATCAGTTTGGATATGGGACCATCCTAGCATGCTTCATCTTTGAGAGGGTACCCCTCATGAGGCCCCAGGTTGTATTTACAGAGCTCGGAGCTAGAGACCCCTGCATGGTGCGATGGCTGGATATTATGGCCCACACAGGAGGTGGCGGGGCCAAGGTAAAGTTCGAGGCCACCTTCTTCCACTGGCTGAGTGATCATATCCTCATGATTGAGGATTATGCATATGCAGGGACTGACTTTCGAGGAGATTTCGACCTACCACTACCACTTAGGGCTCAGTGGGGTGACATCGGTAAGAAGCAATACCTAAGATGTTGATTATGTTTTTATATTTTTCATGTTTTTATTATTTTTAATGATGATAACAAGACTTGAATTTTACATGCAAATTTTGGTGATGCACGGCCTGGGGGATCCTCCCCAATGGACAAGCGATTCAGAGCTCACTTTGTCTATAGAGGCGATGATGAGCTCATGGATCTGGAGGAGAACCTAGATCGTCTGACTCTAGATATCCTAGATGTTGCTATAGATGACCTCCCTAGGAGGTTTCAGAGACATACTGTGGGGGTATCAGGTCGCTTTATAGTCGCTTGCTACGTAGAGTAGCAAGGGCCATTATGTGCTATGACGAGCACCATTAGAGTGGTCTGCATGATGTATCCCTGAAAGCTTAGCTAGCTTCAGGATTTTTGTATCATTTTGTATGCCTGAAAGCCACAGTGCTTCAGATGAAGTCTCATGACATATTTTTTGTAAAAACACTTTTTATAAATATATATATATATATATATACAGACTCGGTCATGGTGTTTATATGTGCTTCAAATGGATGAATTGTATTTACATGAGTTTTACATGTTTTCTACTGTTTATTTTACATTATGATTGCCCATGTTTATTTTTAATGAGTTATGAATGGGCAATATGCTAGTCCATAATGAAATTTTCCAATGAATCAGCAATCATATTATCAAACCTAGGGATATGTCTATAAGTGATGAAATCAAATGACCTTTATAACATACACACTCTCCGAACGAGGTGTAGAAGTGTAGAATTCCTGATAGTGTACACATGATTTAGGTGACAAACCACTAATTGCGAGTCCATAAACACTACCAAATCATGAATTCCCTGAGATGCAGCCTCGGTAAGTAAACCTATCACTTCCTGATACTCGACGATGTTGTTGGTAGCTGGACCAATACAAACCACACCTGAACTAACTAAATCCGGAACTGGGGAATACAACACACAAGCCACTGAAGCAAGGTTCAAGGTATGATGGCATGCACCATCAGTGAAACCATATAAAGCCATCCAATCTGCATAACCAAAACATGGTATAAACAGTATGGACATCAACTCAAAACCATATTGAAAATGATAAAACACATTGAAAGCCAAATATACATATATACAAGGTACCATACAAAAATGAATTAACCATAGTACCTCTTCAGGTACAACCCATTGTGAGGTTGCTTGAATGGCATCCCATCATAATCACGTTTATCTAATACCTTACTAATGATAAAGGCACTGTACCACATGGATTCGAACTTTCCCTTCCCTAGTTTATCGTGTCTCTGATCGTAAGTCGGGACTAGGTCACATTCGTTGAAGACACGAGGTTGAACAGACTTGTCATATTGTGCCTTGACGCATTTCTTGTGTGCCTCGTTAGCCAAGGCAACATCTCTTCTAGTTTCATCAAGGTTAGTCAAGTACACTTGACAAAAGCGTTTGGGAGAAGTTATACTGCGAGTTTAAGGGATGAAATTTGACACTCGATAGGAAGGACGGCTTCCAGTCCATAGACCAGCTGAAAAGGTGTGAAACCAATTGTCATTTTTACTGAATTCCTGTAGACCCAAAGTGCGGAAAAGAGAGTCGAGTGCCAGTTGGATTTGTGATCTCCAACTATCCTGTTTGTGCAAGAAATTGTTCTCAAACTACGAAAGAACAAGCCAACACAGTCTCAATAAACACAATTAAGTAAAATAGGTTTTTCTAGGGTTTTGGTTGTACAGTTTGTAGACAAGAGGGCAGAAAACTCATGAAACCAAAGCAAACACTAAATCGTGAGCATTTGAAGGACTGAGATGCATAACATATAAACTATAATCCAAACACACTAATCACAGTACTGAATTCCACCCATAGTCAACAAGCATTTCATGCATAAAAATCTTAAACATGAAATGAGTATATCAATTGAATGATTAACACAAATCAGAAATGAAACCAGTCAATAGTCTAAAAAGGGATTATAGTTGCATATATTTCATAATTCAGTCATCAAAAACACATAAGACTTTTTACACTTAGCTCATAAACCACATCCTGATAGCCTCCCCTTGCAACAAAAATTGAACCCTTGGTCCTTTCCCAAACTTACATTTATCTTGTTCCTTCAAAAACAGTTACATAACTGAACCAAAACTCCTTTTAGGTCATCTATCGAATTTTTCAATATAAACTATCATTATACAAAAATTAAATAACTTTTTCAAAATAACTAATAACTACTCTTCTTAAAGTACTTTTACAAGTCTTTTGTTGCCTCTGCTAAAAGAGCAATTCCCTCTAAAGCTTGGGTTTTCCTTCTGGCTTTCTGGTGATCTGCTTCCAAATCTGCAACTCTTTTTGTCAAGTCCTAATTCTACTGTGTCAACTCTTGAATAGTTTGTTTTAATTCTATAAACATGCTCTCTATTTGTCTCTTTCTTTTTAAAGCCTCTTTAGAAACTAAATTCAATTCATGATAGTGACTATTTACTTCTTCCAAATCTTCTCTCAGTCTTTTATTTGTAGTCACTAATCCTTCATTGCTTTCATACAGGTACTCAATTTGATGCTTGTATTGCTTGATACTCCTCTGCAAATTTTCATTTTCAGAATCAATGCATTTTCCTTCTAATACTGGCTACATTCCTTCAGGTATCCAAGGGATTTTTAGCTTCCTAAAAATTTCATCATCTTCTTCCATATGCTCTGTCAAGGTCATAGGAATTTATGAATACTCTTCAACTTCAATACTGCACTGAGCTGATTTCTCAGCCACCTCTCCTTTCTCTATACAAGAACTCTTTAAATCCTTTTGATGATGTTCTAGAATCATCTTCTTTCGAACCTCCATGAATATTTCTGAGATCTTGGTATTAGTGAAAACTGGTTTATCTTCTGAAACTATTTGTTTTTTACCCTTCATAACCTTTTTATTTTCATCTTCATTGTCTTCTAATTTCTCCTGAGATGAAGAATCTTCAATTACTGTAATCTTCTTTTCAGCCAGTTTAGGGTTTAACAGCTTCTTCATATTTAATCTGAGTTTGTTCTTTGGCCTTGTCTTGGGCCTCCAAATTGCTCCAACCTCTCCTAACATTTTCAAAACTTTCCCTTGATATGTAATAGAAGCTAGTTCAACAACTTTCATTTTCTTAATTCGTGACATTATCTCTTCCTCAGCATGTGTATGTATATCTTGTTTGATATGAACCCCATTTTCATCAGATAATGACCTTTCCTCTTCTTCAGAGAGTACTGTAATAGGAATCTGTTTTTGCTCTTTTACATCTTCCTTTACACCTTGATTCAATTCTACAGGTAAAACATCTTCTACAGGCTCGATTTCCTTCACTTCTGATTTGGAAACTTTGTTTTCTTCAATATTAATTTGTTGTTCAATTTCAATGTTTTCATCTTCTTGGTTCAAATATTTCCCTGGTTCACTACCTTCTCCATTCTTGACTGTGACTTTCTTTTTAAGTTTCTTGATCAAATTCTGGCCTTTATCTAACTCTCTCTTTTGAGACTGCTCTTCCTTCTCTGTTTGGAAACCATAACAAAATAGGAAATATTCCCATGTCATCTCTCTTTTTTGAAATACAGTGCTTATGACTAGTTTTATAAGCCCGTGATGAAATACTAATTGTTTGGTGTGATCCTGATGTTCTTTCACCCTACTAGACATATTCTGTAAACTTTTCAAGAAGAAGAAAGGGAGATTCATTTTGGATTCATGGCTGAGATGTTGCAAGAATCTAAAATGATACTTAAAAACAAAAGCAAATCTCCCTTCACAAGTGATATAACTTTGTAGGATTTTGATAGGCTCTATCCATTTTGGTTTAAATTTTTGAATAGGTACTTCCTTTCCCTAATCTACTACTACATCTGGAAGTAAATATTTCTGAGCATCAAAAGTGAAAGGCACTTTTTAAAACCAGTATTCACCCTCATCTAAAATCCTTGTAGCTTCTACTAATAATTCCATGGTCAATTTAAACTTCAAAGTATCAAAATTCACCATATCCTTATCCAAACATTGAGCAAATTTATAAGAGACTTCTGAGTGATATCCTTCAATTCTTTCAAAAATCACTAACCACCCTGCCTCTGAAAACAGTTTTGCACAATCTGGAAAAGTTTGAACCTAGCTCATGTCTGAAGGTTCTGCTTTATTGGTCTTACCACTTCTTTTCATTTTAAACAATTGTCAAATTGCTTCTGTCAATAAAACAAACCCTGAATCTCTTCAAGTCTTGACAATCTAACAGACAATGCTATACTGGAAAACCTAAAACCCCAAACTGAACTCTCTCGTTTAAACTGATAAATTCCTTAATTCCATTGATAGACAATTCATCATTTAGTATGAATTAGGTTTATATACTAATAATCTTCTTTCAATTCCATCATTAATCCTTTGCTTAGTAAAAACCCAAATTCATAGACTTTGATATCAATTTGCAGCCTACCTGTCAAAGTGATGAATCCAGGTGCTGAAATCGTGCTTTCTTGACTGTCAGGTGTCCAATTGCATTCCTCAATCTTCTCTGGCCACTATGATAACTCCAAACAATCGCTCCTCAAAGCCCTAGATTTGCGACCTGTTTCAAAATTTGATTACACACTGCTAATTCTTCGCCACTAACTTCATCTAATCTTGATGCACTTCATGGGATACAAAATTTAAGGCAAATTTGTCTCATCATGTTTAATCATTATTATTCCATCACTCTACAACAGAACACCGCGACTCGCCCTCATGATGATTTGCTTGAAAGATTAACCCCTGTCACAATGATCATTCTAGAGGAAACACGTATCAAATCCATCAACTAAGTATGAATGACATCTCATGTGTGAGAATTTTAAAAAATATGAAACAAAAATGATGATTTTTGAACTACGCGATTTTCTTATAGCGCATGTGTGTAATTTTTTTAGGCTTACGCTACAAGAAAGTTTGCTTTAATGATTTTCAAAAGTATAACTCATGATAATGGTTTAACCTTGGTTAAAGAACCTTGATCAAGAATTTATGTTATTTTTTAAAACCTTTTAATTCATATAAGCATTGTATAAGCCCTCTAACTATGAATTCTAATAAATTAAACCAAAATTTGAAAAGAAAAAAAAAGACTATGAAATCTCTTAAATATAAACATGAAAATTAAAGGGAAAGATTAAAAATAACCTAGAAACTAAATATTTAAAAAGAAATGAACCAAACCAAGCTTTAAATCACAAATAAATGCAATAAAAACGAGAAGGAAAAATAGGCTATAACATCTGGCTCCTGCTACGGGATGAAGACCTCCCTGTGAGGCTTCAAGAACCTGTAGATCAGTGCCTTTTGTGTTGTTTCCTGCTAGTCTGCAAAATTTCCATTGGGTTATGGAGTCTTTATTATGCTGTTCACACTGGTATATACAATGAAAGTCTAGTATCCATCTCAAAAACTGTAAAAATGCTTGAGGAATCGTCCATTAACTGGATTAGACAATTCCTCGCCCTCCAAAGTTTGTAGCACAAAAGAATTGTTTTCTAGAATCTTTGATACTATGAAAGGACCAAACCAAAGATTATCAAACTTGCCATGCTTTCCTTTCTACTCCTTTCTAGCATCCCACCTCAAGACCATATCTCCATTTGAAAAGGTATTCTCCTTGATTTTTCTATCAAACCTTTCTTTAACCTTTTTCCTGTAAAGTTGAGCTTTTTCCTCTATTGTTTCACGTTTCTGCTATAACTCTATCAATGCATAAATTCTTCTTTGCATATCACTAGGTTCTTCCTGACAATATTGAAAAAATTTCATCACTGGAATACCCAATTGGACAGGAAATACTGCATCAGTACCATATACTAATTGGAAAGGAGAAGTTCCAATTGCCTTTTTAAATATTATTCTATTTGCCCACAATGCATATTTTAACATTGAATCCCATGATTGTTTATTCTACTTCAATAACTTCTTAACACTCTAAATAATATTCTTATTAGATGACTCAGCTAACCCATTTCCTTGAGGATAATAAGGGTTCAAGTGTTTCAGCATAATCCCATTCTTTTCACAGAATGCCACCATAGGTTTATATTTAAAATCTTGAGAATTATCAGTCAATAATTTCCTAGGACATCCAAACCTACTAAGAATATTTTCCTGAATAAACTCTATGATCACCTTATCTGTTTCATTTCTCATGGGAATGGATTCTACACATTTGGTAAAGAAGTCTGTAGTAGTCAAAATCCATTTATGCTACCCTGAAGAGGAAGGATTTATCTCTCCTATGAAGTCCAAACCCCACTGCTGAAATGGGGAATTTATTGCAATTGACTTTAATGGTAATGACAGCAGCTTTTGCTTAGCAGCAAACTTTTGACAAGGGATACATGCTCTTACCTACTAATATACATTCGAGAATAAGGAAGGCCAATAGTATCCATCTCTTAGAATTTTATAAGATGTTTCCTTCCAATATTTATGTCCCCCACAAGCCCCTTCATGTGATTCGGATATTACTTCTCCAGATTCTGGTTTATCCAAACATCTAAGTAAAATACCTCATGGATCTTTCCAAAACAGTTGTTGTTCTATCAAACAATATTTAGTAGTTTTCAACTTTAATGACCTAGCAGCTTTCTTGTCTAGATGTTCTGGACATTGTAAGTACAAAAGAAAATGTACAATATCTGCATACCATGTGGATTCTGCATAGTGGTCCATAATCTTTTCTTTCTCCTGCTCTGCTTGAAATTCTTCCTGTGCTGGTTGTTCTGCCATGAGATGTAGACCTAAATCTTGGCAATTTGAATCAGCTAACAATTTAGCCAAACCTTGTCCCTTTACTAGCTTTGTAGGTCTAATGTCCACATCATATTCCATTATTTTTGCAATCCACTTCCCTCTTTTTCCTTCACTGTCAGGTTGAGTCAAAACATCCTTAATGGCAGCATTAGGAACATAAGCAATAACATTGGAATGCAAAACATAAATTCCGAAAAACTTCAATGCTTTTACCAATGAGTAATCCTGCTTCTCTAAAGTGTTGTATTTTAGCTCTAAGTCTCCGAGAGGCTTGCTGAAAAATGCAATTGGCTGTTCAAGACCATCCTTATTCTTTTGTAATAAAACAGCAGCCAATGTATCCTCAGATGCAAAAGAAAAAGTTAAAAATTCCTTTGTAAAATCAGGACTTACTAATACTGGTTCTTCCGTAAGAGCCATCTTACTATTTTCAAATGAGTTTTTTTCTTCTGTAGTCCACTTGACCTCTTGATCTTTCTTCAACATAGTTGTAATCTGTTTGATGGTTTCAGCGAAATTTGGTATGAACCAATGCAGAAAATTAATTTTACCAATAAAATATTGTACTTCCTTCTTGCTCCTTGGTAAACTTATTTTCAGAATTGCTTTCACCCTTTTCGGATCAATCCTTATGCCATCAGCTGAAACTAAATGACCCAATAACTTACCTTCTTGTACAGCAAAATGTGATTTTTTTTGGATTAAGAGATAAACCATATTTTCTGCATTTCAGAAAAGTTTGTTTTAAGTGTTTTAGATGCTCATCATTAGATTTTGAAAAGATTGTAATATCATCTAAGTAAATCATTACAAACTTATCTCTTTCCCCTACAAAGGCTATGTCCATAGCTCTTTGAAAAGTAGCTCCAGCATTCATTAATCCAAAAGGCATTTTGTCGTACGTGAAAGTACCCCAAGGCGTAGTAAAAGTTGTCTTTTCTCTGTCATCAGGGTGCATGGCAATTTGATTATATCTTGAAAAACCATCAACCATAGAAATTCTTTGTGCGCCAACAACCTTCTACAATATTTGTTCTATTTTTGGCAAAGGGTAATTATCCTTCAATGAAGACCTATTCAAATTTTGAAAATCAACACACAATCTGATTTCACGATTCTTTTTCCTGACAAGAACTAAATTGGCTACCCATGAAGAATATCTGAGAGGAACTATAATCTTACCATCTAGCAACTTTTTAACTTCCTTTTCTATAATGAGAAACAAACTAGGATTGATCCTCCTTAATTTCTGTCTGAAAGGTTTAACATTTGGTTTTAATGGTACTTTATGCTGTATAATACTTGTATCATATGTCTTCAAATCTTCATATGACCAAGCCAAAACATCAACATACTCTTTTAACAAATTGATGTACCTGTTTCTCTACTCTGTTGTGAGTTCTTTTGAGATCTTCACCATTCTGGGATGTTCCGGGGTGCCAATATTACAGTCCATTACATTTTCTTTTGAAGACTGTACAACTAGTTTTAAAGGTGTATCATCTTTTGAAAATATTCTCTCTAAAGGCATCAGACCCTTAGGAATGAAATTAATTTTAAGTTCAATAATCTTGTGACTTGCAATCTCATTTTCTGCAACACCTTCAAACTCTTAAACCTCATCATCTTGTTCTTGATCAATTAAGGAATTGGAAAACTCACCTGTCAACTCTAAAAACCTTTTTATTTCAATATCATCTTCAAAAAATTTCCATTGCTTTACATTATCAGGCATAGAAGGTCTGTACCTAACCTCAATAGGATACTTTAGCTGTGTTGTTTTAGGAATCCTGAATGTGTGGCTGCTAGGGCAAGAGAATCAATAGTTTGGTTATCATCCCTAGGAATATAAGTGATATTAAAATCCACAAAGTAATTTTCTATCATATCCCATACTCATTACGGTACACTTTTAGAAAATCTTGTTTTACTTGATAGTTGTTCCTTACTTGTTGAACAACCAACTCGAAGTCGCCATACACAGAAATCTGCTGAATACCTAAATCTTTTGCAGCTTTCAAACCTAACAACAAAGCTTCATATTCTGAAGTATTATTGGTGGTAATAAATTCCAATTTATACATTAACCTTACTGCTTCACCACTAGGAGATATTAGAAGAACCCTTGCTCCAGCACCTTCCTTGCATGATGATCCATCAAAATACATTTTCCAAAGTTCATCTTCTTGTTCCCTAGTGCATTTGACTGCTTTTTATTTTTCAACCTATAATAAACCAGCAGTATCATTATCATCACTGAAATGCAACATACAAGAACCCAAATCCTTTTCAATAGCATACAAGGGATGATTTGTAGGGTTCTTGTCATCAATCACAATATAAGCAAATTGCAACTCTCTATATAACCTTCTGTTTTCTCCTCCAAATACATGAATGGTGGCATATGTTAAGTCCATCTGTAGAGTTCCACCAACCTTCTTTGCCCAAGATCTAGAGAGGAGCAATCCAAACTTAGGTGTAATGTCTGCTACTACAACATCCATAATCACACTCTTCATTGGTAGCTGAGCTAAACTAACCACCATATCTTTTATCACTCCTCAACATTTTACAGCTCGTGAATCAAAATCATACAAGTCATGATAAGGTTTCGTTATGCTCAAACCTAAAGCCTCAATGACAGCTTTTGGCATTAGGTTATGAGATGCTCCTGAATCCAAAAGGCAATTATGTATCATCTACTCATGAATGGTTAGTGTGATGTAAAAAGGAGGCGATGCACTTGCCTCATTTTAGGTTTTTTCTACCAAAGCTGACCCAATAAAATTTTTAGGACTTTCCTCTTGGAAATTCATTGTGTCAGAGGGAAGTTGACGGTTTGCTGAACCAATCATTTTTAGAACTGAATTTTTGTAAGAAGGATTCTTCATCAACTCAGTGAAAGGCATAGGGATCTTGATTTTGCATAATTTATTTTCAAGGTTGAAATTCTGCATACTTTTATACACCTATTCAACTTCAACATTCTTCTTTTGTTTATCCTGATTTTGTTTTTTCTCTAACACTGGATCAGGCTGCTGTTTAGGAGGCAAAACTACCTTTTTATTAGGATTTTGAACTACTTGCTTTGGACCTGATCTTAAATTTAAGGTTTTGTTTGGCTCAGTCTGATATGTATCAACAGTTACAGCAGTCACTTCAATATTCAAATCATTTTCTGTTTCAAACACATTTGCATCATAATATTCTAAGTTTAAAAAATCTTCTTCAATCACAAAACCTTCAGTCAACTGTTCTCCAAAATAATTCATATCCTGATCTAGATCCTCAAAGAACTCTTTCTCTTCAATTTGTTCTTCATCATCTACCTTATCTTGAACTGGTGGTGGCACATTTTGATCCTCAGCTTCTCTCCTTTCTCATTGTATATCATTGTTTCTTCTCTCTCTGGGAATGAAACAAGGTACAAACTATCTTCTGAATTGGTTTGGATTATTAGGGTTTCTGTCTCCCTCTTGAACATGTTTATTTGAATTTTTTTCTAATTCCAACTTGTTTAGTTTTGCTGTCAGGATTTTTACTAGCTCGGCCATCTCATCAATTTTACCTTCTGCAGAGTGGGATGTTGAAACCCCTGGAGCTGGCTCTTTCTTACCCTTCCTGTCATATATTTGCTGATATGTATTTCCCTTCAGTCTATTAGAATCTAATATATTAGACTCCACTTCTAGTGTTGACTCCTGCATGTTAAGTAAAGTGATAGGTCTTCTTTCTCTCAAGTGCAGGGAAAACTCATGATCAAAAGCATTGGCATAAGTGAGTTTTGTAGAAGTTTCTAAAGGTTTAATCTCTACAAGGATTCTTCCATACATTTTATTGAACCTCTTCGAAAAATCAGCTATGGTTTCATCCTTCTTTCTTCTAAGGGCTCCAAACTCAGTAATGTAATATGTGTGATCCTTGGTATCACCCCACTGTCTCATGAAAAGATCCTAAAGCTCTTATATTATAGTAATAGAATTTGCAGGTAACTCTCTGAACCATTTTCTGACCTCTCCATCAAGACTCTATACAAACATCCTCATCCACACATCCTTTGCCTCAATATTCTGATTATCTACATAGCTGAGAAATGCATCCCAATGCTCCTCAGTTGTGGTTTCACCCTGTCCATTAAATCTAGGCAAGTATTTTTGGTAATCACCCCCAGGAAGTGCATTCAAAGGATGAGGCAAAACTAGAGGTGCATATCTAGTTGCCACCATTCGGTCCATCATGTCTAATGGCTGATTTTGGGCTGCAATATTTAAGTTGACTGGTTTAGATGATGGAAAGACTTGACTAGAACTTGGATGAAACGAATTTTTACCAACTTTGAGGTGAAATAGAGGGATTTTTCTAGGAGATATAGTCTCTGCTTTCTTGAAATATTGAGGATCAGTAAAAACTTGAAAATTACTAACAAGGATCGTAGGCTTCAACCAAGATGAATCTTGTTCTTCTCCCTTCAAAATAGAAAAAGGTGATGATATGTCTAGTTGATCAGGGTTACATAGGGTTGGTGATGACTGAGACCTTCTGATTTTCCTAGCTATTTTCAATATTTGTTCTGGGTCTGAGACACCCAGTTGTAAAGGTGAACTAGGTCTACTTCCTGTTCCAATTCCCTTAGTAGCCACTGTGAAATAGTGGTGAAAAGTAGTCTTTAAAAATTGTTGGTTTAACTTCACCTCTCAAAACCAGTGAAATGACGAGTATCCCAGGGAAAATAGGCTTTCAACTTTTGCCTCGACAACAGCGCCAAAGATGTTTGTGCCAGAAATTGTTCTCATACTACGAAAGAACAAGCCAACACAATCTCAATAAACACAATTAAGTAAAATAGATTTTTCTAGGGTTTTGGTTGTACAGTTTGTAGACAAGAGGGCAGAAAATTCATGAAACCAAAGCAAACACTAACTCATGAGCATTTGAAGGACTGAGATGCATAACACATAAGCTATAATCCAAACACAATAATCACAATACTGAATTCCACCCACAGTCAACAAGCATTTCATGCATAAAAACCTTAAACAGGAAATGCGTATATCAACTGAGTGATTAACACAAATAAGAAATGAAACCAGTTAATAGTCTAAAAAGGGCTTATAGTTGCATATATTTCATGATTCAATCATAAAAAACACATAATATTTTTTACACTTAGCTCATAAACCACAACCTGATAGCCTCCCCTTGCAACAAAAATCAAACCCTTGGTCCTTTCCCAGACTTACATTTATCTTGTTCCTTCAAAAACAGTGACATAACTGAACCAAAACTACTTTTAGGTCATCTATTGAATTGTTCAATATAAACTATCATTATACAAAAATCAAATAATTTTTTCAAACTAACTAATAACTGCTTTTCTTAAAGTACTTTTACAAGGCTTTTGCTGCCTTTGCTAAAAGAGTAATTCCCTCTAAAGCCTGGGTTTTTCTTCTGGCTTTCTGGTGATCTTCTTCCAAATTTGCAACTCTTTTTGTAAGCTCTTCATTCTGCTCTGTCAACTCTTGAATAGTTTGTTTTAATTCTGTAAACAGGCTCTCTGTCTGTCTCTTTCTTTTTAAAGCCTCTTTAGAAACTGAAATCAATTCCTAATAGTGACTATTTACTTCTTCCAAATCTTCTCTCATTCTTTTATTTGCAGTCACTAATCCTTCATTGCTTTCATGCAAGTACTCAATTTGATGCTTGTATTGCTTGATAATCCTCTGGAAATTTTCATTTTCAGAATCAATGCATTTTCCTTCTAATACCAGATGCATTCCTTCAGGTATCCAAGGGATTTTTAGCTTCCTAAAAATTTCTTCATCTTCTTCCATATGCTCTGTCAAGGTCATAGGATTTTTTGAATACTCTTCAGCTTTAATACTGCACTAAGCTGATTTCTCAGCCACCTCTCCTTTCTCTATACAAGAGCTCTTTAAATCCTTTTGATGTTGTTCTAGAATCATCTTCTTTCTAACCTCCATGAATATTTCTAAGATCTTGGTATCAGTGAAAACTGGTTTATCTTCTGAAACTATTTGTTTTTTACCCTTCATAACCTTTTTATTTTCATCTTCACTGTCGTCTAATTTCTCCTGAGATGAAGAATCTTCAATTACTGTAATCTTCTTTTCAACCAGTTTAGGGTTTAATAGCTTCTTCATATTTAATCTGAGTTTGTTCTTTAGCCTTGTCTTGGGCCTCCAAACTGCTCCAAGCTCTCCTAAAATTTTCAAAACTTTCCCTTGATATGTAATAGAAGCTAGTTCAACAACTTTCATTTTCTTCCTTCGTGACATTATCTCTTCCTCAACATGTGTATGTATATCTTGTTTGATATGAACCCCAGTTTCATCATATAATGACATTTCCTCTTCTTCAGAGAGTATTGTAATAGGAATCTATTTCTTCTCTTTTACATCTTCTTTTACACCTTGATTCAATTCTACAGGTAAAACATCTTCTACAGGCTCGATTTCCTTCACTTCTGATTTGGAAACTTTGTTTTCTCCAATATTAATTTGCTGTTCAATTTCAATGTTTTCGTCTTCTTGGTTCAAAGATTTCCCTGGTTCACTACCTTCTTCATTCTTGACCGTGACTTTCTTTTTAAGTTTCTTGATCAAATTCTGACCTTTATCTAACTGTCTCTTCTGAGACTGCTCTTCCTTCTCTGTTTGGAAACCAGACCAAAATAGGAAATATTCTCATGTCTTCTCTCTTTTCTGAAGTATGGTACTTATGACTAGTTTTATAAGCCCATGATGAAATACTGATTGTTTGGTGTGATCCTGATGTTCTTTCACCCTGCTAGACATCTTCTGTAAACTTTTCAAGAAGAAGAATGGAGATTCATTTTGGATTCATGGCTGAGATGTTGCAAGAATCTAAAATGATGCTTAAAAACAAAAGCAAATCTCCCTTCACAAGTGATATAACTTTGTAGGATTTTGATAGGCTCTATCCATTCTGGTTTAAATTTTTGAATAGGTACTCCCTTTCCCCAATCCGCTACTACATCTAGAAGTAAATATTTCTGAGCATCAAAAGTGAAAGGCACTTTTTTAAACCAGTATTCACCCTCATCTAAAATCCCTGTAGCTTCTGCTAACAATTCCCTGGTCAGTTTAAACTTCAAAGTATCAAAAGTCACCATATCCTTATCCAAACATTGAGCAAATTTATAAGATACTTCTGAGTGATATCCTTCAATTCTTTCAAAAAACACTAACCACCCTACCTCTGAAAACAGTTTTGCACAATCTGGAAAAGTTTGAACCCAGCTCATGTCTGAAGGTTCTTCTCTATTGGTCTTACCACTTCTTTTCATTTTGAACAATTGTCAAATTACTTCTGTCAATAAAACAAACTCTGAATCTCTTCAAGTCTTGACAATTTTATAGACAATGCTATATTGGAAAACCTAAAACCCCAAATGGAACTCTCTCGTTTAAACTGATAAATGCCTTAATTCCATTGACAGAGAATTCATCATTTAGTATGAATTAGGTTTATATACTAATAATCTTCTTTCAATTCCATCATTAATCCTTTCCTTAGTAAAAACCCAAATTCATAGACTTTGATATCAATTCATAGCCTACCTGTCAAAGTGATGAATCCAGGTGCTGAAATCGTGCTTTCTTGACTGTCAGGTGTCCAATTGTATTCCTTAATCTTCTCTAACCATTACGATAACTCCAAACAATCGCTCCTCAAAGCCCTGGATTTGCAACCTGTTTCAAAATTTGATTACACACTACTAATTCTTCACCACTAACTTCATCTAATCTTCGTGCACTTCATGGGATAGGAAATTTAAGGCAAATTTGTCTCATCATGTTTAATCATTATTATTCCATCTCTCTGCAACAGTCCACTGCGACTCGCCCTCATGATGATTTGCTTGAAAGATTAACACCTGTCACAATGATCATTCTAGAGGAAACACATATCAAATCCATCAACTAAGTATGAATGACATCTCATGTGTGAGAATTTAAAAAATCTGAACCAAAAATGATGATTTTTGAACTACGCGATTTTCTTATAGCGAATATGTGTAATTTTTTTAGGCTTGCGCTACAAGAAAGTTTGCTTTAATGATTTTCAAAAATATAACTCATGATAATGGTTTACCCTTGGTTAAAGAACCTTGATCAAGAATTTATGTTATCTTTTAAGACCTTTTAATTCATATAAGCATTGTATAAGCCCTCTAACTATGAATTCTAATAAATCAAACCAAAATTTGAAAAAAAAATAAGACTATGAAATCTCTTAAATATAAACAGGAAAATTAAAGGAAAAGATTAAAAATAACCTAGAAACTAAATATTTAAAAAGAAATGAACCAAACCAAGCTTTAAATCACAAATAAATGCAATAAAAACGAGAAGCAAAAATAGGCTATAACACATCCAACGCAACATAGTTTTTAAAAATTTGTTAATAGCCTCGACCTGACCATTAGCCTGCGGGTAATATGGAGTTGTTTTTTCATGGCGAAAACCCAGCTTAGCACTCAGCTCAGCCATCATCTGATTCCGGAAATGAGATCTATGGTCAGTGACGATAGCTTGCAGGACTCCAAACCTAGCTATCACGTGATTGAATAAAAAAAGGGTGGCGATCTTACCATCCTCTGCATATGTAGGCATTTCCTCAACCCATTTTGTGAAATAATCCATGACTACTGTCAAAACCCCAAAATTTCGAAAAATTTAAAAACTTTTAAAATAACATATAATCACATTAAAAGCAGTTGTTAACTGGTTGATTAGTTTATGCTATTTAAAATGTAACTGAATAGTTATTTTAAATACTTTGTACTTTAAAGAGCATTTTCTTTGCAGCTACTGATTATTTTTCTGTTTGCGACATAAGGTGGTTTGTCGTAGAGGGATGGGCTTACTTAGCTTTCGAGCTAACGCAGCCGTTTTCTTTTATTACAGATATACAGGTAAGAAGTATGGTTCGATGCTAACAAGTCTTTAAAGTTATAGTTCAGATTTCTTCATACAATTTGCTTAGTAAAAGTTTATACATGCTAGACAGAAAATATCATATTTCTCAAGGTAATATCTTGTTATTTTCTGCTATATTTTCTTTTGGGACTTAATACTCAGAAAGAATTGCATTTTTACATACAAACAGAAGAAGACTAAGCCATACAGGTTCATGAGGTTTAGTAGACTTGCAAGTACGAAAACTTTAAATGTTCATCCTTAAGATAAGTATAAGAACTTATATATTAATTCATTACCTAACAGCTTATCATGGTAGAAAGATCCCAACTTCACAGGTTTTATTTCTTTTAGTCAAAGTTATAATAATAACATTCTATGCTTAGCTTGCATCCTGTTCAGTTTTTCAACTGATGAGAACTATTATTAAAAGCAATCCATAAACTTTCTTACTGAAGCATCTAAGATCTATGATCTGAAACAAGTCTCCCATTTATAGTTTAAAAGTCTATAATCCTCTAGAAGGCTTAACTCATTCCAGAAGTATCATTGGGTTGGAAACCCAAAGCTGTTAAAAGTCAATCCTAAATTCATTATCTTCAATTATTTTATAATGTATCAAGACTAGATTATCAAATAAGAAGATAGAAAGAGAATTCCAGTTCTATTCTACCTGCTTGTGGAGTCTCTTATAAAATTCTGAGTTTGTAGAATGACTAAGTCTATTCGTCATCACAGAATGTGATAACCATAACAAAGATGAGATATCTTTAATCATAAAATGTTTACATTATGAATTAGGACAACCCAAATTGAATGATGAATATCTTAGTAGAAACACCATCAATGGTATATACCTCATAGAGTATATAGGTTTATTACTTCCCTTTTTAAAAGAATAAAAACAAATAATTGGCAAAGTAGTTATGGTACAACAACCTAACTATAACCATAGTTTATTCTTCATAACTCTTGAACATGTAAACAACCTCTATATTTACATGCATGAGGTTATAAAATAATCTATATGCACACAAACAAGATTATAACAACTACATTAATACCATAACCCATTATTTTATAGTTCTTTTAGCACATGACAAACCTTAATGCTTGAATGCACCGTGCTATGGAATAAGTTATATATATCATGATTTAACTATATCCTTTGAACTTAAGTACAAATAATATATAACATGCAATGTAAAAATAAGAGTAGCATGAAATATAATAAACAATATATATATTATACACTATGTATAAACATTGTGCTAATGAATAAACCATATGTATCATGCAATAATAAATAACATTACATAACATGCAATATGTATGAACCATATGCTAATGATGCGTTGTTGACTAAAGTGTAGGTGGCACTATAAGGGGTTGACTGAACCCTAAATTTCCATTTCCATCTCACCCTCGGCCTCTTGGCCGCTCTGCAACATTTCGGAACCCTGTTGGTAATGTGTTAACCGCCACTGCTCCTTTCACAGCTCTTTCTCCACACGAGTTCAATTACTTACACTGTGAGTTATTTAGAGTGTTTACCTCGGGTTGATTTGCCTCTATGGAACTGCCATAGGTTTACTTGTCTCGACTGGTGACAGTCCAGCCCTTTTCTTGCACCCTCCAGTGGATTATCCTTTAGAATAAACGTGGCTATTTCTTTTAGCCGGTCGGGTGAAAACATTAAGAAGGAAGCTAGGATGTTAGGGTTTATCTGGGGTCTCCTTTGTGCTGTAGGTTGAATGATAAATACCCATCGTTCTGCCATCGAATGGAAGCCTCCTCGCTGGAACCAGTCACGGCTTCACATTGCGGGCTTTCAACTGCTAAGGTAATACTCATACTGGTTATTTTTCATTGCACAGTAAATTTTATAGGTTATTATTTATCTTTTTAAAAGAAAACTAACACTCGGCTATAAATGAATTTCCCTGCAAGTGAACCTACTACATTTCGATGCCTTCTCCACAATCAAGGTTACAGCTCCAGCTACAGTAAGCCTTGGGTCCTTCCATGGCTTATCATCTTTGTCTGCATCTTAAGGATGGTGTTGGTTGTTACTACGACTATTCTGTCCTCGTGGTTTTTGAGCTGTTTGTTTTAATTTTTACACTATGGGTATAACCCTAGCTCTGTAAAGAGTCCTCCGGCTACGGCCATGAATGTACAGCTTTGATTTTAAATACTGTAGGTTTTGTAAACAAAAAAAAGCAAGCTGTAAGCCTTCGTGTTAATACAGTGTTAATGAGTTTTTACAGGCCGTGAGCCTTGCTTTTTCTGTATTAAAGTTTTACAGGCCATAAGCCTTGCATTTACAGCTATGGGTTAATAAATGAACAGAGTTTTCAGTCTTATGTGATTACTTATCGTGGGTAGGGTTTTTACCCTCCGTTCTACCATATTTTGAATACTGGTTCTTTTTCTTGCATTTACTTTTAATGCTGTATTGAAAAGATAAAAGAAAACAAAGAATGCTTACCGTGCTTCATTTAATAGCCCAGCTGTAAATGTTATTAGTTATTTTTATTTAATAAGATTTAGGATGAAGAGACATTTGTCTCGTTAGGTTACTGATTAGGTTTATAAACATAAGCTCGATTGTCGAGCGTCCTGTACTCATACCTTCTTCTTTCGGTACAGATAAACCTTGATTTATTTAATACATCATTACTTGTTTTATATCTGTACAATAATTAAATAGCCTTCAGGCTCAGAACAGTCTTAAAATCTTGTTTTTATATTGCGACTGTAATGAATTTATGTCTTTTTTTTTTAAATAATATTTATTTGCAAGGATTAAAGATCTAGGGTTTAACCCTGATCTACTGTTTATAAACAGTATTGTTTTTATACTTTGATATTGAGTAATATAATGCTACTCTTTTGTAATCTTTTAATTATTACCAATGTCTTTTAATAACGTTTATTTATTTTACAAGGTAAAATGAAAGACTAGTTCATAATTATTTTTCTTTTTGTTTAATTACATTCTATGTATAAATAAACAAGTCTTTATTTTTATATTAATATAATACCTGAATGTTAATGTTATACCATATAACATATTGCTATATTATAGGTACTATAATACAATACTATTTCTTCTTGAAGTTACTATAAATGTTGTTTTAATATTGCTTTACCCATTAATTGGTCTGGGTTCTTTATTTATTTATAAAGTCTGATTATTTCTTTATAATACCTATTACATAATAAAGTATAATTTTATATACGTATCTATATAAATACCTGTATATAAAAAAAATAGCATTTATTTTCCAGATTTAAAATAGAATAACAGTTAGGAATATATACTTTAACCTAGCTGAATATAATGAATGTACAGTAACTCGGAAAATTAGCATTCTCTGCTATAATGCAGACTGTTACTAAAATACTTTAACTGTAACATCTGTTAGATAAGTGTAGATAAATACTTATGTCCTTCTGTCGGTAATGTATTTATTTTAAAATAGAAAATAACAATTATAACTTCCACTACAAAAATACTTAGTCTAACTCTTCATTTTTACAGCTAAGACTTCCAGAAAACAAAGTTACAGTACTAGAATAGTTTTAAGACTGTAGAAAGTAGCTTATGAATTTGTAAAAGCACTTGTAGTAACTGCAAGTAAAATAGGAAACTCAGTTCAGAAGATTATTACTTCTCAACACTGAGGTACTGTGCTAGAGTACGATCTGGTGATACCAGACATGGAAAAACACAGTAAATACTAACAGGTTTAACTACTGATATTCTGATGTACTAACTTTATTGAACTAACTAATTACTCAGACATATAAATACACATAACATTCATCCATTCATACTCAAAAAACATAAAGAAATGAATGGCAGAACCTATTTAAGCTGTGGACAACAACAGCAATGGGAGGTCGTTCCTCCCTACCAACTCCTGGAGAGCGCTCAGACAACGACTTCTCAGGACCCCCGAGCTTGCTCTGGTCTCCCTGGCTGGAACTAGGTGCAGCAAAGTCAGATATCAGTCTTCAACTCAGTATTAACTCAGAACTTATCAATAAGTTCTCCCAGCTAAAAAGCTGTAAAATAACCAAGTTACTGCAGCATTCCTCTCAAACAACTTCCTTACTATTTTTTCCCTCTTCCTCAATGAATTTCCTGAATAACATTCACCTGAATGCATTCTCTCTGGAAAATAATTGAGCAGCCTGAGCTCTCTTCATTGAATATTTTTAAAGATTGCCTAGGTCTTAATTGGGTTAACTATCATTTAATGAGCCACCTGCTCACATTCCACTTTCTTGGGGAATCATGACCCCAAATATAGGGAAGTTGCCACCTGCAACTTAGGAAGTGTTTGAGGATGCTGCCACTTGTCTTTTGCTTGCCACCTAGTTCCATCCACCAGTTTGACCAGTAACCTCTTTTTAACAGCTCTCCCATGCTGTTGTCTCCATAATTTATTTATTAAATAATAAAATATTCTGAATTACACTCCATTATTGTTGACTCTGCTGAGTCATCAATCCCTACTTAGGATTAATTTTAACATAATGTCTCAGAAATATAATAAAACAATTTACATAATTTTACAAAATTGGGGTATGTGACAACTACGATGATGTAACCATAACCCTCGGCTGAGGTAGGCTTATAATGCATAAAATCAATACCCCATTTGGCAAAAAGGCCAACTGCAATACAGGGTGTAAATGAGCAGGGTGGGTGCGCTTTTTCAGATAAAAGTGTTGATAGGGTGGGAATTTCTTAACCGCCTCATGACAATATTCAAAGATCGAAGGCCAAAAATACCCAACGCGAAGGATTTTCTGGGTTGTAGCCATCCCAGAAAGATGACTGCCACATGCTCTAGAGTGGCAATCATTCAAAACCGTTTCAGCCTCTTCATGTGTAAGGCGTCGTCGAAGGATAGAATCTATACCATGATGGTACAATGTATCATTCCGAATGAGATAGTATTTTGCATGGTGAAAAATATGACGACGATCGTCACGGGATATGTTAGGCTGAAATATCTAGTTCTAGAGATAGATGACCAAATCTCCATACCATGGGTCAGTTGTGCTTATCAAGAACAAGAATTCATCCAGAAATGAATCATTGGGCTCAACTTCTGTCAAAGCACAGGGAAGGTCACACATTAGCTTTTCCAAACCCAAGGATTTCTTTGAAGTAGCCTTGGCGAACTCAAGATCAAATTCCTGTAGGATAACAATCCAACGGGAATATTCGCCCCCTAGTACCTGGTGGGTTAGAATGTAGTACATAGGGTTTTGATCTGCGAATATAGTTGTGGTATGAAGCAGAATGTAATGATGAAATTTCTAAATAGCAATGACCGTGGCCAAAGCTAACTTCTCCACATGCGAGTAACAGGTTTTAGAGTTAATGAGACTCTTACTCGTGTAATATATCACGTGTTCTTGGCCATTGGGATTGCTCTACGCTAGAAACATTATGATGGTAGTAGCGGAGGCAACAACATACAAGAGAAATTCCTTTGAATAATCTGGGGGGTGTATCATGGGCGAATGGGTCAGAGTGTGCTTCCATGATAGAATTTGAGCCCAAAACCCGACGGCTACCATTTTTGAAATTCGACAATAACCTATCGAGTAATTGACAACCTCAATTTTTTTTGTCGTCGATGGCATAACGTCAGATATTCGACAACAAGCCAAGGCCATCGAATTTCCTACGACAAGGCCATCGAATTTCCTATGGCATGGCCGTCGAATTTCCTACGGCAAGGCCGTCGAATTTCCTACGGCATGGCCGTCGAATTTCCTACGGCATGGCCGTCGAATTTCCTACGGCATGGCCATCGAATTTCCTACAGCATGGCTGCCGAATTTCCTACATCAAGGCCGTCGAATTTCCTATGGCAAGGTCGCTGAATTTCTTATGGCAAGGCCGCCAAATATTTTTATACCCAAATCCTGTCACCACCATGTGATAAGACCTTTGACTTACATGTTTTCCCTTAATCCTAGCTCTTAGAGCGGAAACCTATGTTGTTTGTCAATTCTACATGAAAAAACTCAACACCGCATTTTCCCTGTGGCCCATGAGTGGTACCTTGTTCGCACCGCCTGTATCATGTTTTCCATAAGCGGTGCCACTGCCTATGGTCCTTGGTCCATAAGCGTTTCTCATCTAAACCTCTCTGTCATAAGAGAAGAAAAGTGGTACCCTGGGTAAAATGGGAAAAAGAGAAGTTTCTCGAGGGTTCTAGATCATGAGCCTCGTGTCCTCCCTTATCCCTTTCATTATGGGTCAGTTGAGCTCGAGATCCCCCATCATAGGATCTTAGAGGCCACCTCATCCACAAATCTCTCAAGTAATCC